>VZTU01018089.1:0-29718 GCA_013400835.1 Zapornia atra
CTCTGAAATCCTGACCCTACTGTAAATCAATACTTCAAGTTCATCCTGATTTCAGTATGGCAAGGGTTTCACCATGTCTTGAGGGAACACCTTGCATGTTACATACTGGTACATGTTCTGTGAGGTTTGTTCTTTGTAGCTGAGCCTGGGCATGTTGACTGTCCCTAATTAAAGTAATCTAGGAAATTTAAGCAGCTGAGCTTAAAAGTTAGCCTTGAATGTTTATACTGTATACATATAATAAATCTTCTAATACTTTAAGATAATTGCCAAGAGTGGTGCTGTCTGAAACTGTTTAAAGAATATATTCTCCTCTCAAGAGCATGGAATTCCTTCTGTTTCTTTTTTTACAAAATGGAAACTGTTGCACATGCTCTTCTATAAAGTGAACCTTTATCTCTACCATTTCATTATCACCTCTGAGCGACATAAGATTATAATCACTATAAAAAGAAAGACTAGCATGTGGAATAAAGAGAAATAACTGTTGCTTATCTTTAGGACAGAAAAATAACTTCCCTCTTTGTGAGATGTGGAGGGACTTTTTAGAGGAACATAATAAAGAATAGTAAGTCTGTCTCTTTGCACTGAGTAGTAGAAGCTAATGGTGAAAACGGAATATGGTTCTAGTAATAATGGAACTTACCCCCAGAGGTAAGGAGAGCTTGAGTAACATGCATGATTTTTTCAGGTGAAACGTACAGAATTTTTTAGACAAATCTTTCTTCTTCATTACCTTACGTATTTCAGAGAAAGTCTAGGAAAATGTCAAGTGTATAGATGGAAAGAAACTAAAGTTGTATTTAGTCTCTGGATGAAATCACAGAATTGGCCATTTTACTACTTCAGTGTCATCATTTTAGGTGTTGGTCCTTTGAGAGTGGACTGTAAATATTAAGGGTTTTATTTTCACAAGGGTGAAAAAAATGCAATGGCTTTCAGATTAGGACATTCACAAGGTAATAGAAAGGCAGCTCAAGAATACAAGGGAAGCTTCATATTTAGAGAAGCATCTTGCGGAGTTGGTGGGGAGCCCTGTGGTTTTAGTCACTTGTTCCTTCAGTTACCATCCAAGAAATTTTGCTTGATGCATGTTGACATATTTTACCCTTGTAATCTTGGTATGTGGGGAGTAATAAATTTCTTGTTGAACTGCTCACAATGCTAATGTTATTTATAATTTATATAAACTCATCCTCCTAATTATTCTGTTTAATGGTGACAGTAACCTTTAGCATCTTCCATGTAATATTAACTTACTGAGCCAAGCTATAACACACATATAGCAGCAATAGAGCAATATCGCTTCCTTAATATTCACTCGTTTTTCTTGGCAAGCCAATATTTAACATGTGGCTTTGTGATGTGTGTGCATAGGTTTACTTGAGCTTTTAAGGAGAAGATAAAGTTTCATCTATTTGGAAAAAAGTTTAAAACCACATTTTATCGTGTTAGTAAGGTTTCCAAGCAAGATATATGCAGTTGTTAACTGAAGTGATGTGTTCATTTGATCTGAAAAGACCAAGCCTTATCCTCCATCCAGTCCTTCCAACTGAATCAAGAGCTTTCAGTAGCAGAGAAAGGTCTGAACGCTAAATATCTGCTGCTTATGTAGGTGGCTGAAGCTTATGTTAGAAAATTTCAGCACGAGAGGGTGAAGGAAACCATGGTAAAGAACTAGCACAGTTTTGTTGAGCTTAGCCGTAGTGTGAAAAAAAATGAAATCTTTGGTTTAAAAAAAAAAAAGTTACAAAGACAACAGTATTATTTTTTCCGCTCTCAAATGTATGTTATATTCTATATTACAGAAAGCAGTTAATAGTGTGAAATTGCTGAGGTTTAATTATTGCATTTGATGACACCAGCATGATAGAAAGTAGTTTAAACATGCTGTTACTGGTGTGACTGGTTAGTGCTGTGAATGATGGGGAAGAGTCTGATTAGGGAGCCCGTAGGCAACAGGATAAAAGACCAATGTCAGCAGCATCTTAACTAGCTGAGAGACGTCTTTGTGCCCAACATGCTGCTTCTTGTGCTTTAATAACGAGTCATCACCTGATACTTTTTGACAACCTTTTGACAACCAAGTGTGTATAAAGGTGAAAAAATGTGAGCTGTGAACACACTTCAGCCACAATTTGGGAGCTTTCTTCCTCGTGTTTTAAGAAACAGTTAATACAATAATAGATTGCATGAGTTACAGAGGAATAGTATGCACCCCTTGTGCAAGATTATTGGTTTTAAATGAAATAGTTGGACACTCACTACAAGAGGGGAATGTTTGTCAAAAACCAGTTATTCTAGAAAGCCAGGCAACCAACTCCAGAAGATTAAAAAAACCCAAAGAGGACAGAGCCTAGTTTTATCAGAATGTGTCTTATAAAACTGTGGCACCACAAATCTCTATGAAGAGAGTATGTGTTAGTGCTGGGACAAAGGTAATATTTGAACAATTTGATTCAAATTGGTACTTGATATCAGGGATTCGCCTTAAGAATTTCTCAACCAACAGTTCTAGATATGAAGAACTATACTCTTTAAAGACTTTATTTATATTGCACACAATCTTCCTGAATTACTTTTAAAATTAGTTTTTCAATTCTTATTAATTTAGATGGAAAGTGGGAAAATATTTTTAAAAGCATCCCCAAACAATAAAAATAAGTAGCTTCTAGGTACAAGATGATAAACTGAAACATAATTGCTTCTAAATTGTCAACATAACTCATGTGTTACGCCAGGTACTTCTATCTTCTCTTATGAGAGAATATTAGGAGAGTGAAAGAGGTGAAAGTCACTAGGATGGACTGCAGTATGGAGAATAAGGTAGCTGGGAATTTCAGAGGATTTTTGCTCCAGGTGGGAAGGTGTTTTTATACAATATAAATGAAGATTCACTGATTAAGGAGATGGGAAACATCTGTCAGAGGATAGCATTCTAAATGTGTGAAATTAGAAAACAGTCTCAAGGTGACCCCTGGAAAACTCCTCTAAGATTCTGCAGAATTGCTGGCATTTTTCTGTGAGAAGATGCAATCATCTGTTTTGTGACACTAGGAGAAAATCCTTTCTGTATGTAAGACTGGGATTTAGATTTCTGATGTGTGAATGTATCAACACTCTTTGTTTGGAAGGTACTGGGACCATCTGAGTTCCCACTAGAAAACTAGTTTAGTGAGAACCAATGTGAAACAATTATTTCTGTAGAAGAGTTGGAAACAAAGATACTTATGATATGGCAAAACTGTGATGATATTTTGGGTAGCTTGGAAATGTTTAAATCAAATAGGTACGATTTTGTTTCACAGATCCTTTTTTGTTTTTTGTCAAATAAACCACACCTATTTCAGCAAACTTCCACTAGCAATCAGTCAATTGTAACTTTCAGTATTTGTGGGCAGAGTACTGTCTATATTCCATAATTCTGTTTTCAAAGCTGGAAGTGCAAATAACCCTATCTTAAGTGAAGCCTCATGGGACCTGCTGGTTCCTGGCCATGCATTTCAAGGACTGATAAGTTTGAGAAGCCTGGCACCTTTGGCTTGAAGTGGGGTTGTTGGGGTTTTATGCCCCAATAGTGCTTGTCCTAAGTTTTAAGAGGGCTTTATAGATTGTCCTTATCTTTTTCTGGAGCAGGTGATTCTCAGAATTAGGACTAGCACACATAGTTGCTTGGAGTTAGAGCAATTGGCTGTCTAGCTTTTTTTTTTTTTGGAGGGGGCGGGGNGCGGCGGCGCGGGGGGAAGCCCAAAACAACTATTTACAATATTTTATGGTTTTGTAAACTGTCATTCCCTATGCTTTGACTTCATGTGCGTGTGTGGCCAGTTCCGTCTGAGAAGAATAGACTGCTGATCAAGGTATCCTTCATAATGAATATTACAAACTTAACCATCATTCTTGGCTACTAAGATATTATTGTGCATCTAAACTAATAGGATTTTCTCAAGACACCAAACAATCACAGAACATTAGGAGTTGGAAGGGACCTGGAATGATCAAGTCCAACTGCCCTGCCAGAGCAGGATCACCTAGATTAAATCACACAGGAATGTGTCCAGGTGGGTTTTGAATTTCTCCAGAGAAGGAGACTCCACAACCTTTTTGGGCAGCCTGTCACACACACAGTGAAAAAATTTCTCCTTGTATTCCCATGGAACTTCCTCTGCTCCAGCTTGCACCCTCTGCCCCTTGTCCTATCGCTGCCATCACTGAGAAAAGCCTGGCTCCATCCTCCTGACTCTCCCCCTTTACATATTTATAAACATTAATAAGGTCACCCCTCAGTCTCCTCCAAGCTAAAGAGACCCAGCTCCCTCAGCCTCTCCTCAAAAGGAAGGTGTTCCACTTACTCCCTTAACCGTCTCATTGGCCCTGCGCTGGACTCTTTCAAGGAGTCCTGTACCCTTCTTGAGCGTATTACTCTTAGTTTATTAATTTTGTCATTTTTTTAGTTGCCAATTTTGACTTGTTTAAACTACTTCTTCAATGATCTACAACACTGCTCCTTCTTATAAAGTAAAACAACACTCTGAGCTATTCTTTTGCTTAAATTTAGTTGTTCTATGCATAGCTGACAGGCGAATATCTCATCTGTGATACTTAAATAAACATCTCTTCCTCCCATCAGTTTCCCATCTTATACTTATTTTGTATATTCATAGGAGTGCTTTTGAATTTTGCACTTGTTATTTTAAACTGAAAGTGCATGTTTTACTGGGGACAGCGATATCTTGGTAAATAATTTTGGCTTAATTGATTTCATGTAATAGTCACAGGATCTAAATATGCAAACAGATGAGTCTTCTGCGTTCAAGTCCCATAGAACTGAAATGCAGGAGAGCAAGCTTTAGATCATGAAAGTGAGCAACTCTTTTCCATTTATGTTGCTGTATACAACTGAATTACAGGCTGTTGGTTCAGTGGCCTCTGGAAAAATCACAGTATAAGCACCTTTTGGCTTGTGACTTGCTGTACAAATGTAATTGTGTAGTTGTAATGCATTGTGAAGTTTTTCCCCTAGTTCTCTACATTACCATGTAATATTTTGGGCTAGTTTGACGGCGTTATATTTGGTTGGTTCACTCTTTTGTTCTTGCAAAACAATATATAATGCAGTATTTTGGTTTGATGTGCTATGGCATCTTCCCACAGTCCTAGCTTTGCTCTTGGTATTTGTTAAGTATAAAATATAATTGTACAATAAATTAATTCTGATTCGATATAGAAATTATTCTAGGAAAAAATGTAAACATCTACTGACCTCTTCAATCTCTCTTCTCATTTACGACTAAGACAGGAGGAAATCAAAAAGCCAGATTGTCCTCATGCCAATTCCAGTACAAGTTGACAAAATATTTAGACAGCTCGTTCCTAAGCAAATACATATGCTAGACAATGAGATGAATGTTTTGATGGATTTGATAATGAATACAAATTAAGACCACAAATTGCTGAAGGCGACCAAACAACTGTCCTGCCAAGTGTGCCGCAGCACAACTGGAACACAGGGCATTGAGATGGCCTGGCATCTTTTTCCTCAACACACCTTTCAAGAATTCAGGCCATCTGGGGCTACTTGTCTGCTCCGTGTAAATTGAAGATTTCTCTATGTATTTTCTATTGTTATCACTCATGGCAAAAAACCTCTTTTTGATTCTGCCTTAATATTGCTGAATAATAAGTGGAGCAGCTGAAGGCCTGATTTGTACAGTTTAATTGAACACTTCAGCGTTTTGTGTTTTCATAAATGCACTGATGGCAGAGCTACTTCTAATTTGTCTCAGTCCAATGGAGGGAAGAAGCAATCCCATGGCTGCTTTGCTACAGCAGAATTGTGGAATCCCTTTTGGATTGCCAAACAGTATGCTGGGCTATGGATGCAAAAGGAAGCATCCTTCTGGTTTTGCTTTCTTGTATTTTTTCAGTGCAGCCCCTTGGAAGTCTCTTTAATACCTTATCAATTAAGCTTTCAATTATTCTTTTTCTTTCATGAAAGCATTTCTTGTTTCAGTTGAAAACCTCTAATACCTCAGTAACAGAAACTGTGGTAACTACAAATTTTCAAACTTTTTACTGCGTCAAGGTTTGTGGCTGCGGTTTTTTTTTTCCCTTTGAGAATATTCCCCCTTTTGTTTGGGTAAAATATCAGTGTTCAAAAAGAATGTTTTTTTCCCATGTAATGGGACTTTCTTTAATACATGTTTAACTAAAACATGACACAAAAATATCTCCGCTCTTTAATCAGAGGGATTATGGAGGAGGAGAAGTTATAAAATCTGTCAGTTATACATCTTGTCATAGCTGTATATTTATCACATTACATGTTTCAGGAGTTCCTTGCTATAAGCATTGAATAGGATATTGTGGTGCCTCTTCTTTCCGTTAAATGCTTAATCTAAGTGTGGGGTGGGTTTGGTTTGGTTCATCAGTTTTTAAAACATGGCGTTGTCTACTTTTTCAGGAACTTCTCCAAAATTATTTGGAAGCCTGTAGACTAATACAGTGGTTTTCCTTGCTACAAAATCCTCGTCGTCAGTCCAGAGAGAACACTTAAGTTTCTTCCACAATTTGTATCTCTCTCTTTTTAGACACTTGAGCAAAAATTGCTACATTTTTCTACCCAGCAGAAGACACTATCTCTTCTTTTGTTCAAGGATACTAGTGGTTATTGCAGTTCTCAGAATAATATATAACTTTCCAACTTGTAATACATTATATTCTTGTTTGGATTTTTTTTTTAAAGATGCCTACTGAGATAAATGTCATACATTTCTTGTAAATTAAGTTAGTTCTGCTGCTTCCACAAACATGAATTGCAACTCTGGCAATTTCCCTGTTTGTTTGAATTTGTTTTCTGGTCCAGTTGTGTAACTTTCTAACCTCTGTCGCCACTCAGTTGTTCAGTTTTTCCTTTCACAACCAATTTTGCTTGTGTTTAGTGATTTTTATTTTATTTGTGTGTTTGTGTGTGTTAATAGGTACAATGCAGCTTGTGGCTTTTTCTGTGATAATCTTGTTTGTTTTCTTGTCCAACATAAAGTGCAGCTTAGGCTACGTGAGTTTGATGCTGTCTGTGTGCTAACTAATCTTAAAAATAGACATTGAAGATCTTGACAGAAGACTGATAAGGTGTAATTAATAAATTGAGTTAGAGATTGAACATTGATCCAAGTTTCTCATGGTACCATTAAATCAAATTCATTTCTGTTCAGAATCTTACTGAAATGTGTTGCATAAGACCTGTGCTAGTGAAGTGCAGAACCTTACAAATATTTTCCATCCAGCTGACAGGGCTTAGGATAAAATCACAAACTTGTAACTTGGTGATTGTGACACATAATTTGTCTGAATGAGATGGTATTTTCTCTTACCACAGGTTATGAGTTGGAGTCCTTCAAAGACCTCACTGTACTCTTACACATACGTGAAAGCAATAATTAATTTCAGTGGAAGACCTGAAGTACTGGAAATATTGTCATGTGGAGAGTGGCTTCTGCAGCTTCAGTTTTTTGCCTTTCATCCACAGTTTGTTTTTTTTCATCATAGCAAGAACTTCATTTTGTTAGATATTGCTGCAGGGTTGCTTTCAGAGTGATTGATGCCAGTTTTAGTCTCATAGTCCCTGTGATTTACAAAGTAACTTTCTGATTATTTTCTTCACCCCTGTTGGTTTTGTTTAATTTGTTTTTTAAAATTGAGTTCCTAAATTTAAGTCAGAATAATTTTTTTCTGGCAAGTTCAATGTGGACAAGATGTGACCTATATGCAAGTTTTTTGAGTGGCAGAGGTATTCATTTCTAAGACTTATGTTTGGGCACAAAGGATAAAGTGTCTTCAAATCACTTTCTTTGTGGGGGTGGTTTTTCCTAAAAACTTGAGTTTGGGTGCAACTGACGGTGGCTGGCAAAGTAATTTTACCTTCTGCCAGCCCACCATCTTCAGGTTTTCATTGTGCTCTCTTGTGCCTCTTTCTGCCCGTTGCTGTTACTTCACACGTAGGAAGGAGGTAAACCAGTGTAACATCTGTGCATTTGCAAATACAACAGATACTTTTACAAGGTAAATTGATATCCTCTGTACTCTGAGATAAAACTCTCTGATAAAGCTAAAGGGAATTTTTGCCTTTCAGTCCTATAAAGAAAACCCTGTGTTTTAAGATCTGGGATCAAATACTTCAGTCTAACTTCAGTCTAATTGCTTGTGGAATGCTGTATTTGTGAAGCACAATAACTGAAGTGATTTCAGCAATACTTGTTGCTTGTGACATTCATCCTCGTGGTTTGAAGCTCCATAACTAAACTCTTTCTGCTTCTGGGTTGTGGTTTGATACACCATGAGAACTGCTTGTGGCATTTTGGAAGCATTATGGCTTTTTCTCAAATCTTGAAATATTTAGTCTAATCTTGAATCAGATGTGAAGTTGATTTGGATTGTTTTTTCAGAGTCAAGGTGCCAGAAGGGCTGTATTAAACTGAAGAAAATAAGCTGTCTCCAAAATCAAGCATTGCTTTGCTTCTAGGTCTACTAGAAGTTCCTTTTTCTATGTCTGTTCATTAGTGGGATACTCCAGACTAGTTGAATTCAGCTGTTCTTTGTCACTTTAATTACCGTAATCAAATGGCTGAACTCCTTGTGTGTGTTTGAGGAGAGGAAAAGTTTTAATATCCTGTTTAACCTTTCTCTGGTTTTAATATTTCCATGAATGGAAGTCCAGTAAGGGCATCTGGCATGTTTAGTCTCAGTAAATAATGGAACTACTCTCTGACATATTAATTATACTGAAATTGTAACTACTTTAAAACTTAGACAAACTTCAGACCTGATCTTGGGAACTCAGGTGTACACAACTAACACATCACTCTGGGCATGAACCGAAATTCCCAAGTGAAGTTTTATCAGGCCACCCCTACAGCAATCTGATTGGGCTTTGGGTTTTGTTCTTCTACAAACACCAGTTAGGATGAGAGTAGGTGCACCATGCTGCACATAAATCCAGTAAGATCAAAACCTAGTGGCTTTCTTCAAGACTTTGGCAAATTGTGCAGGGTGTGTGTTACCTTGGGCAGGGAAGTGCTGCTGTGCTAGTGCTGGGGTAGCTTGCTCTAAGCAACTTGTGCATGGCACACAGCTAATGTGCGTCTATGCTAGGTATGGAGCTGCTTTTCCTCACCTAGCTCAAGCACCTCTGAATGTATTAGTGTTGAACTGCTCACAAGACAGTTTTCCCTGCAATCTACACTTTCACATTCAATCCAGCAGTCTCCTAGAGGTCTAATTATGCTTGTTGTCTTAACAGAAATTTTGAGCATATATGGGAAAGCTGACTAAATCTGGACTGCAGGGCAGGCATGGAAAAATGTCAATCTGCAAGTGAATATCTTGAGCTCAGTTTTTGCTATGGCTGATGTTTTCTCTGCCAAGCTACAAACAGTAATCTGTTCTGAAAGTACATAAGATCAAGAAGACTGGGTTGCATAAATCTGGTCTTGAGTTTGCACTTTCTATTACAGTAAAGGTAGTCTTTGTGTCATAGTCCCTGATCTGCTGAATAGATGGAATGATAAATCTCTTCAGGCTGGTGAGAGGTTAAATAATAGTTGGCCCTTACATAAGGCTCATGTGAGCAACTCTCATGGGGAGTCTGAAACTTCTAAAGGAAAAAGTTTAAAAAATATTTTATATAATACCCTAAATTGCTGTATTCTTTAAACAAAGTGAACCTATTAAATATTTGAAGAACATGCACAGTAACTTTCAAGGCAGACGTTTGGGTGAGCTATCAAAGATACACATCTGAGAACATGCTCCGTATTTCCCAAATTTGAGGTAAACAGTTGAGAGATTGTGTTATGGATCCTGTGAGTTTGTCTTTACACAGAAAAACTTTTGGAATCTAGAAGAAATGGTTTTGAAGTATTTACTGTCTTTTGGCAGTAATGTTTCTTACTTGCAAAGTGCTAATTTTTTACTCTGTTTGTGAAATTGAGTCAGTACCATGAAGACTTCCACTGCAATGATTCAAGAAATGATTGTATGTGACTGAACTTAATTTTAAAAAAATCTGTAATATTGTAGAGTCTTAAAATACTTACTTGTCACTGTTTGGCATTTCTCAGAATTACTAGTATCTTGAACACCTTGAAAATACCTTGAAAGATTATGTATAGGACCAATTTACCCATCCTCAAGGCAGTGCTAGGCATCCTTCTGGTAGTTTGATGCTACCAAAACAGTTTTTGATGGCAGCTGCCTACTTTCAAATATGAAATGCTAACTTTTGTAAGTTGTCTTAAGCTAAAAATGAAGAAGTGAGGAAGCTCCCTAATGCTAGCTATATTCTCCCATTTCCTTTGTGAGGTGACTTTTTTGTTTTCCCCATGGGCACTGCAAAATGAAGCAACTAACCAGCTTCCAAGAGGAAGTCTGTTGATGTTGAATCTTATTCCATTGTTCTAATTACCATCAGTGTAACAAGAATTTCTAAGCCCACTTTCTTCACTGGTAAAACTCAATTCAGTTTCCTTTGGGGAGACAAAGATGAATGATAGAAGTGAATCAGAAGAGACAGAGATGTAAAACAGGGTTAAAACCAATAATGCAACGGGGAATATGTTCTTTTGGACTTAACGCTGCAAGTCAGTCAGAAAATGTGAATTGGCTATTGCCCTCCCTCTAGAACTGTGGACAAAGATCAAAGGAAGACCCCCTACATTACACAGAAAACCCCAGAGGGGCTGCAAAGTACTATGAAGGTGAATCCTCCAGGGAATAATGAAATTGGAATTGCTTTAGCCACAGTTTAAAGGTTAATGTTCTTGTGATGAATGATATGACAGCATATAAATTACACTCTGCTCAGTTCTCAGTTGGGATTTTTATTGTCTGCATTGGTCAACCAGCACTCTTAAAAAACATTTGTTTACTGTCATGGTGAAACGCAGAACTGTCTGATAGTTATGCCAGTGCCTAGGCCAGGCTGTGTCCTTTTAAAAAAAAAACCCACAACTACTCAACCCCAAAAATTACCAATAAAAAACCCACACAAAAAAAAATCCAAACCAACCCAATAAAAAATAAATAACAAGCCAACCAACCAAAATACAAATTATAAAACTGCAATAAAAAGCATGAAAATACTAGTGTCTTCTAAACCTTACACTCGCAAATGTATAGTTTACTGGACTACACACAGGGTGAACTGTGTGTTAAAAGAAGGACAGTTAAAGGTAGTAAGTTTGCTTTGTGTAACTTGGACTTTAGAATGCAGCTTTAGCAAGTAAAGAGATCTGGGAGACAGTCTTATCAGTCAATGATCTTAATTTCTCTAGCAGATCTGCAATTCTGTGTAGTAGACCTGCTGCCTGTAGAATTAATTTGCATTGTTCTGTTGACACTTCTCCAGTTTGCAGCCCAAATAACAATCAGGTGAACATGAGCACTGAATTGTTCTGGAAAGAGTGGAATTGCTACAGTCTACTTTCTTGTAGAGTTTTAGTTTTCATTTCCATACTATAGAACAGCTAATAATACCCAGATCTCTATCAAATGCTTCTCACTTCAATGACCAAACTCCTTCCTGTTTTCTTTGCTTATCCACGGAATAACCCCGCTCTATCCACAGCACCCTCCTGAGTTCCCAAGCTAGCAGGTGGGCACTAAGCACCTAGTGCTCTGGTTCATTCCACACTATTCTTGCTCAGCTACAGATACTGAAGTGTTCCCCTTCACACAATTAACTAAAACTAATAAAGTGAATTAACTAAAACTAATAAAGTGGTAGAGATTTATTGCTTTTTTTTTTTAAGTTGGCCAGAAAATTCAAAGGTCATTAGGGACACAATGATTAGGAACACTTTTTTTTCCCCACCTCCTTTTTTATTTTTCAGTTTGGAAATATAAAAATGTGACGATAAGCTTACAAAATGCAGTTTTCTTCTTAAGACTTACCCCCGCCCCCAGGATTTTAGAATAATAAAAACTGAGTTTTGTCATAAGTGTATGTTTTATTTGTGCTATTCAAATGCTAGAAATTTCAGCCATATCTGTCAGCTTTGCAGTGATAAATACCACTATTTTTAAGTCTTAGTGAGATGAACCTATGAAGAATAGTCTCAAGCTTGTTATGTTCTTTTATATTTAGACTTTACAACAGTAGCTGACAATGAGTTATCCTTAATGAAGAATCTTATCAGTGGTGTGGGGTTCTTGGAGGTTTTTGGAGTCAACAATATTATGTTTTGTTTGCCTTCCAATACTCCATCTTCTAGCTCTGACATTCCCTGTTATGTTCTCTACTATTACGTGTTTATAGCCCCTTCTTGACTTGCATAATGGAATATCTGAAATTTGTTTGACCTGCCAGGAGGTTTATGCTACCAGATGAGACGTCTGAGAGATGGCAGTGGCTTTGTGAAATACATTTCACTATTACTTTCCATTCTGTTAATTGTTTCTATGTTTGAAGAAAGGAGTTCTAGGAATAAAGTGATACAAATACGAACTTTTAGCAGAAGTAACCCTCTCAAAGCATAGGACACTTAGCTCTAAGTGTTTCTGTTTCCTGTAGAACAGTAATCTGGAATAGTTATCTACAAAACTAAGCTAACGTACTTTTATAGGTGTCTTTTGTTTTCCTTTAGTCTTTTGGTTATCATAAATGATACAGAAAGCTTCCCATAATACATATGTGTTATGCTGTACTCTAAGGTAACATAGCAATTTAAATGCCCCATGAGGAAGGAACATTTGTATTTGGCACAGTAACCATCCAAACCTTACTGACTTCCTGTGTTACATACCAGCAATAACCCTTTCAGTCCTGATGGCCTAACTGCAGCTTCTTACAACCACAGAATGTCTTAGATTGGAAGGGATCAATCTCCTGCAGTAAGCAGGGACAGCTGCATATAGAGAAAACACTGATAGTTTAGGAATCAAATGGTGATTAAAAAATAAACCTCCTAAACTAATGACCTTTCTGTAGATCAATTTCAGCAAATCTTTGACCTGATGAATATAAGGATTTTAAATGGACCAATCATGAAGAGTTTGGCTTTTGAACAAAGTAGTAATTTCTATAGAAGATGGCAGCATATTACCATGTTGTTAAAAAAACTTCCTCGATTTTCTATCAGCAAGTGAACCTTCTAAAGAAACCTAACACACTGATGGTTTCTGCTTTCATGTAGCCCCTTACTTGTAAATTGTTCCCTTTTTTGCCCTGAAATCTCTTTGGAGAGGCTAAAGAACAGAAATTAATGCTCTGCAGGTTTTCTATATGTAATTTTAATTAAATTGTTCCATTGCTAGTGCCAAGAAAATTGTGAGGGTGGATCCACAAGATTCACATTTGCATCCCTGGTGCATGCAATAGCTCTGTTGTCCTGTTTGTAAGAAATAGACTATACTGTTCACTCCATACCCAGATTATAAAATAGCTTTGAATATGGACAAAAATCTCTGTGTTTGTCTGTCCTGGCAGAATCTATTGTGCTGAAACAACATTCTTATCTGCATATAGAACTACAAGATCATCCTTCTCTAAAGACATTAAACCAATGCTTTTAAAAAATAGCATCAGTTATGTAAAGGAAGAGTTAAGAGGACAGTAGTTCCCATCCCCTTGGATTGTAAAAGGGATACATTCGCACTCTGGTTTGAGAGGGGAGTTGCTCATCAGTGTTCCACCCAGCTGTTCACTTTTGGTCCTGGTGTATTGCTACTGAAGGTGGCACTCCTGAACTCCATTGGTTCTAGGGACTTATGCAGCCAGATTGCCAAGCAAGTTCTGAACTGAATGTCACGATAGTTCTGCATTTTGAGTGTGTTCTGTTCTAGTTTTACCTTACTTAGTCCTCAGAAGTGTTGTTTTTTCCTCTGTGTATTTATTTTATTCCTTTGTGTAAGCTATCAACAGGGCCTGCTGGGATGTTCCACCAGAAAAAGACAGAATGAAGGTTCAGAAGAAAGGTACTCTATCACTTAAAATAGTTGAATACACTGTGTTCTGAAAGAATTTCAGTGATTATTTACCTATAAAGAAGTATGCTTGGTCATTTTAAGTTCACATACAGTGGAGGGCTGTATGTTTTAATTGGCTCTTACTAGTTCTCTGAAATGTAAAAGCAGCAATGTTATGATTGCATTTCAAGGATCTCTTGTATATATATTTTTATTTAAATCTAATCCCTCTTTAGAAATCACAGAACCCTAAAAACATTTAGGCTGGAAGGGATTTGTGAAGGTTATCCAGGCCTTGAGCTTCCTGCTCAAAGTAGGGCCGTTTTGTATTTTAAATCAGATTACTCAGGACCCTGTTCAGTCATGTTTTGAAATCTCCAAGGATGGAGATTCCAGTGTCTCTGAGCAACTTGTTCCAGTACTTACTTGTTTTTTTCTGATTTTTTTTTCCCATGTATCCAATCACATTTTCACTTACTGCCACACTGATTATTGTCTTGTCCTTTTACAATGCACCTCTAAAAACAGTTTAACATCTCTATATCCCACCCAATTTAGGCAGATTGTTCCTTAGCCTTCTGTTTACTAGACTGAACAAAGCCACTTCCATCAACTTTTGCATATCATGTGCTACAAATGACCTTTGCTAGATTGTCTGGTTTGTTCATCTGTCTTGCAATCAGTGTTCCAAGACTGGACACAATATTCCAGAACCAGATGCAGCCTCACATATGCCAAGTAGAGGGGAAGAATCATTTCCTTTGACTTGCTGGCTGCATGTTTACTTATGCTGTTAGGCTTTGTCTCTGTATGGGCTCACTGCTAACTCTTGTTCAGTTTGTCTTGCACCAGCATCCAAAAATCCTTCCCCTGCAGAGCTGCTACTTAGCCAGTCAGTTCACAGTCTGTTCTTTAACTTGTGATTGTGGCTTTGTTCCAAAATCCACTCTCGTTTCCTTCTCAACACTATTGTCTCCTACTTAAATCAGTTTTGTATTAGTGCTAGTCCACTCTTTGAAAACTCTGCTTAGCAAAGATATTGCCTATGTGTTAATTAGGACCAAATATTCAGTGAGTGTATATTGTCATTGGTGGGAAAATAAATCTGCTCACATCATATGCAGATCTCTTGTTCCCTGCTCAGCCAGTGGATTTGAGTTTATGTTGTGGTCTGTCTCGGCACTTCCATATTTTCTTGGTGGAGTTTTTTTAATTTGAAGTCTATAATTGATCAAAGTCCTCCTTAAATAGCCCTTTCTGAAATGTAGGCAAAGAGGCTGTTTCTGCTTTGAAGTGGGCTTGTGGGGATATTTTTTTTAGTGCAAAGGACACATGAATTAGTATTAATTTAGTTTCCTTAATTTTTGTGCTATATACTAGGAGTATAAAAGCAAAAGTAATAATAGTAAAATAAAAACAAATGTTATCTTATTAGCTTTAACAAATGAAAATATAATCTTTTTACTAACAGAGAATATAGAATATAATAGAATTGAATAATAATCTTTCTCATGATAAGTATCTTTTCAGTCTGATATGCTGCTAATATATCTTCAGTCAGTCCCTAGTGAATTAGGAGGTGCCTTTCCTATGTAGGTCTCAAAGGATTTTATGATGGTGTCGTGTCAGCATCTGCATTTTTGCTTTAGTAACTGTGGTCCAGCGATGTGGAGTAACCTTCCTAAGGTTATCCAGCAGGCCAGTGGCAGCACAGTTTGTTGCACAGATCTGGACAATGCAGAGCTTGAGCTTCTGCAGTACAATTAAATAATAATTCTGAAAGTTATAGAACAGAGTGTTGTTATAACAGTTTATGCTAACTAAATAAAATTGCTGCATTAATTACCTTCTCTCTTCATCTAGTTAGAAATTAGCATAAAAGAATGTACCTAAAGCAATATCCTAATGTAAGATTTCTCAAGATACCTTGAAAAAAATATTGATTTTAAAATTAAGCAAGCAGAATAGGAATTGAAAAGTAGATTAAATCCTCTGTCCATGTCTTTCAGTATTTAAAAAAACCCAACCAAACAAAAAAAACCAAAACACCAAACAAACCCTCTCATATTCTCTTATTTTTCCATTTACTCCCAAAATGCAGATCCAGTTCTCTCTGGTAAGAAGTTCAGTCTTCAGCAAAAATCCTTTGCTGCTTTTGGACTGAGTTTATTTATATTTGTTTTATACATGTTTATCCTTGGGGTGAGCCCATGAGTGATGAGAATTCCAGACTTCATGGAGCAAAATGCAAAGGAAGCATTTCATAACTGGAAAAAGCAAAGCCAGGAGGAGAAGGCGCTACTTGCATACAATTTTTAAGCACCATTTAGAGATAACAAAGATGTGTACAACTAAGTACATTGAGTTATTTGGGAGGCTTTACCAATATAGGCTTACTGCCCAAAACAAGAAATGAATTTGTGTCTTCGTTAGCCTGTGTGAAATCTTTTTACTAGAGTAATTTTGGTACATTTTATGCATTTGTCATTGGTAAATCCTTTAAAATCAAAGAGAACAATGACAATGAGTTATGAGACTTTCTTTTTATATATAAATTAGTATATACTGACGGGTGCCAGGAATGTCATATTGCACAATTCCTACACCACTCAGCACATAAGCCATTCAGTTACTACACTGGGGGAAGTAGCAATCTATTCAGAAATCAAGTGATTAGCATTACATTTTGGCTTAGCTTTTAGGGTGATTAAACATTTGAAATCCTGCACATTAATTTGTAATAACTCTATATGCATCTTGTGTAATAAGTTTGCATTTTGAACTATGCTGAAAAGTCTAGAGCCAATTTTAAGTTGTGAGCAACAGCTCCTGGTTTTGCAGCTTGTAGGCATATGCAGTGTTAACAACTCCATTCTGTTGTTGGTCTTCTTTGTAAACAAACTCTGTGGTTGATGGGTATTGTACATAGAATGATTTAGTCCTAGGATGATGTTGGGTTTTAGTGCCACTGATGTAATTAGAATTTATATTTATGAATGGTGTTAGCAATTCTGTAATAAGGAAGAAAGCACTTAATTTGTAAATTACTGCTGAAAATAAGTTGATGGAGATTGAAGAGTCTAGCTGAGTTTCTGGATTTGCTTCACGATTTTTTTCCAACCCCTAAAGCAGTTAAGGTGAGTCTAGAGACATTTGGTAGAACTCAAGCATTTTTTTCAGGTTTTACACTTTTTATTTTCTTTGTAGTTTGTTTGCTCTTGCAATGGCTGAATTACTGTTCCTACTGATCAGGTCTTAGAGTGTGTAGGTGTTTGCTGTTGCTGTAACTACCGCAGAGGTGAGGTGTAGGGATGGAAGGGGGCAGTAGTTCTCAGTACTGGCAGAAGGGGAAGAGCCTATCAGGGTAGGGGTTGCTGGCAGCGATCTGATTCCTGTGGTCTCTAACGATGCACTGTGCAACTTCAGAACCGGTGTCAACAACCTTTGTGCCTTCAATTTCTGGAATGGTAAATAGTTGGGAAGGATAGGATAAGTATGTAAGGTTCCCTAATAAATGTGTATCTAAGACTGAGTTATGAAGACCACATAGAATGAAGGATTGTATTTGGAGAAGCACCATGGAGAAAAAGACTGAGAAATGCTAGATTTAGATGTTTTAAGTAACTTTTGGACTTAAAGACTGTGAATAATAAATGAAAACTCATTAGTAAGAATTCTTGTCTATAACATTCAGCCTTGCCTCAAGCTTTCAGAAGTCTTTATTTCCTTAATACACGTTTCCAGGAATGCTGAAAAATAGAATCAGTGCTGGCCCTACCCTGAAAAAGTTAGCAATTACAGTTTGTTGAGCAGACAGAATAGAAAGCAAGTCTAAGCCAAAGAAGGTCTATCATTACCTATTATTATTGGCTTTCAATTGTTGCAGGCTTAACTGAGAATACTCAAAATACTTCTTGGTCCACTGTGTTTCCAAACTAATCCAAACCTTGGTAATCAAAGCAATGGCTAGAGGAGTGATATTATGGCTGTTTTCTTTCTTTTTCCCCCCTCTTTTTCTTTTACAATCTGAAAATATTTCATATTAAAATTTACTTCCTGCTTTTTAAAGTTGGAAATTGAAAATGGAGCGTGAAGGGGAGAGCTGAGAATTCAGAAAATGGACTTAATTCTCCCAAGTATAAACGTATGACCATTATACTGTTGCCAGTTAGATTGTGTAACTTTCTTTCCCCGTTCACTTGATATGGGTGTAACACCAGGAAGCTCAGGCAGCTGTCTTTTCTCTGTCTATTTTGCCTGGCTGCAGTAATGAAAAACTTAGGAAATGCAGATTTTTAATTGTATCATTTGGTTTAGAGAACCCAACAAGAATGGACACACCATTACTGTTAAGGCAATGAACTGTGTCTCAAGAGGCCTCAGTTTAGGCTCTAAGCGAGTAGATCACTTCATCTCTGTGCCATGGGTTTGTATGTGTACAATGAATACTTACTATTATTGCCTGACTCTAGACTATAAAAGACAAAATGGGTTGTTGGAATGCAGCTTCTATCTCATCTGTGATAGCTGAGGAATGACAGCATGAGATAATGATCATGTGAATGGTTGGTTATGCTGGCCCACATATGGATTTGCAGGGGAGAAATTATGGGGTATGGAATATTGCTCCTTGTCTATGTGCCCTAGGGGTTGCAGTGTGAGCCTGGTGCATGGGAGGTGTGCTAAAGCCATCATCGCCTGACCTTGTATGACTTAACGCAAGCAATGGGAGAAGCACCTTTGCTGCACTTTCCTCCTGTTATGCCTGGTCAGCTGTTAACGCTGCCTAACTCAAAGGATTGCTTAGTAGGCTGCTGACTACATTTAGTTATCCTAGAAAAACAAAGGCCTGGCAGTAAAAGTAAAGGCTGGAAAATGGCATTTATTTTTCACTCTGAGATCTGCATCATCCATGGCCAGTTATCATTGTGTTCTTCTGAAATGGAGTTCGAACTGTGAAAATACATAGTGTGGGTCTAATGCAAATGTCAAACCCATGTGGCACTAGGAGCACAATGTGTAATGGTCTCTGTTACTGTGTGATTGGTAATCCTCCCCCACTTCCCCATATAATGATAAAAATGTGACTTGCAGTAATGTTTTTCTTGGGGAAGGATTGAGTAAGTGACCTTGCATTACTGCAGAGCTGCTGATAAGCAATGGTATGCTTTTTGTGTTAGCATACGTGTCATTTTGTATTAGATTTTTACTATGCCAGAAATACAGCCTAGTCAGAAAATTGCGTGTTTCAAATCTGGTTCTATAATCTTATTTACGTTAACTTGTGCTTATGAGTAGTCTCCCTGAAGTCAATGGTATGAATCCAGTTTTAATGAAATTATTTGTTGTTTATTTTCACTCAGCTGGTAATTACAGTTTGCTATCTGATTCTATTGTGACCGTTCAAGCCAAAGACTCAAGAACAGAAATAAAATCATCTTTGCTTCTGCACTGGAGCCAATTCTAAAGAAATTAAAAGTTTTTGTATCTTATTCTCAAAAGCATCATATGATCTGGCAAGTAGACAGGGTTATGAGTCAAAGCTAATTTTTTATGGAAGATAATGATCTAATATCATACCTAGATGCCCACAAAAATACAAGACTGATATCAAAGCTAGTAAGTCATTGTTGAAGTCTAGAAATAAAGCATAATAACGTTTACATACAGTAAGTACACCATGTAAGTATACAATTATTTATACTTTTCCTTTTTCTATTAAAAAACAATAAAACAACTTTGAAGAAGTTTAATCAACAGAAACATATTCAGGAGGGCTGCAAAAATTGCAAATTTTGAAGCATAGACTTCCTTTTTCCAAAATTGTATAAATATTTTGTACAAAGTTCACAGAAGGCTTTAATGATGCTTATTTTAAGAGGCAAATTAATTGCTTTTCTCTCCTGATGGTGCTGCAAATTTTACACAGTTTGTTCTTTTGGGGCAGTGATCAGTAAATATCCATCCATTTTTCAGACTCTAACTGTTCATACTTGGGCAAAGTATTTTCTCAAGACATTTAAAGGAAGTTTGGACCTTAGTTTTTGAAACAACTTCATTAACATTAAATAATGGTTTGTATTGTCATTTTAGTATGTGGTTTGTTAATACTGTTTAATAATGCTTGTTGCTGGTTAAAGCTTAAATTAGGGGAGGAAAAAAAATCAGGACCATCCTAATGGATTCCCACCCCCAGGGGAATGGTCAGTGATGTTTGCACCAAAAACTCTACCCAGAACTGTGCTGGTTCGTTTGGTTTTTAATCCTGGCTGTGGAGGAATTATGAGAGGTTTTGTCAGCTCTTGTCTCACAGGCAAAGTAGTGCCTGTTGTTTGTGCTATTAATCTGTGGCATTTGGAGTAGCTTAAATGATCTTCAACTGTGCAGTAGCAATAAAGTATTAATAATGTGCAGTAGTAATAAAGTATTGCAGCCAGTATGGAGAACTTAGAGTGTTTTTCACAACAGTATGTTATAGCAAAGGTCTAGAATTCTAAATTTAAAAAAAAAAATAGACAAAAATGCAGCCTGCAGAGGAAAATGTGCATATACATAATTCCCTTACAATTAGGATGTAACATTTACTTCTTTCCATTCCGTGATATGTTACCTCCTCAGTAGGATAAGACCAACAGTGTTGTTACATCAGGGAAAAAGCATAAAGGAAATGTTCTCGTGAGAGAAAACTTCGGTTTCTGCTCTGATTCAGGATTATTTCATCCTTCAGTGTATGTAGGGTCCCACATGGTGTAACAGTCCCACCTTCTTGAGGACTGCAATCAGGGATCTCTTCCAGTTACATTACTTCCTTTCTGGCATCATTCAGTACGGGTTTTTTTCTCATTTTCATTTCTTATGCTGAAAAAATGTTATTGTGCCACTTATGGGAACAGGCTGAGTCAAATAAGTGTCTGTACATATTAAAGAGTTTCTAGTGGGAATCTAGTGAAAAATATAGAGGTAAGGTTGTTGGGGTAACCACAGCCATCTCTAAGAAAAAACTAAATTACTGTGGGGTTTTTTTTAAATGTCTCATTTCCTGTGCAGTGATTCTAGTGGAGGAAATGGAGCCCAAATGTTTTGGTTCTGAGATTTTTTTTGCCTTTCTTTAGAAACTTTGTAACTTGTATAACACATGCACTTTTATTCCCATTGTTATACAATAAAAAGGGAATGATTACTGATTTCCTGTTTTGCTCCCAGTAGTTTTTGTCCAGAAGCTTATACTATTAATTATGTACACTGGTGGTAGAGATTCACTTTTCTTGTACAGAAGGCTTAAATTCTTTCCTCTCCCTGGCCACTAGATTTCTAAGACTTCTTTAGCTAAATTGTGCACTGAATATCCAAGTAGTCTCCAGCATATGCTGGAGTAATCCTCCTTACTCCAGTGATATTTAAGGCTTTGTGGGGGGTTTTGTGTTTGGATTTTTTTAAAGATTTCCTTTTACTTTCTTTTGAGTTTACTTCAGATAATAAGGTCATGTTGTGTTAAGCAAAGGATGGTGCAATCTGCACATGATTCTGAAGTTGTGCATGTGGATTAAGATGAGGCCGAGCATTTAGAAGGAAGTTTTGTATGAGAACAAAACAGATCTCAAGTAAAACCCCAGTCCCAGCAGCGACCTTACCTTCAGAGCTATTGTCTGCTTACCTACCGGTACCTATGCGAGAAATTCTTTGGGTCAGTAACCATGTGTTACCAAAACTGCAGGGTATCACTAGTTAATAACAACGTTACCATTGTGTTTCTATTAGTAACACTTACTGGACTGAGAAATTTAGTTACAATTGATGATTAATAGTGACTTTGCTGTTTTAAAAATGCAATTTTTGTATTCTAGAAAATGACTGAATCTTAAGATTCTCCATCTTGTTAGCTCTCAGTGAGTCTTCTAGGATAGCATGTGTAACTTGAAGATTCTATGCTAAACTGTGCTAGAGTTGTCATCCCTTCTGCACGCGTAGAACGCAGGAGCCGCAGGGACAGCGGCGAGCTGTGCTTCGGTAACGCTCGGCTCTGCCCCGTCCGTACAGCTCAGACCGGCAGCAGCGGGAATTGCCCGCTCGGGTCTGAAGCTAAATTTTCTTTATTTCTTTATTCAGTGTAAGTAGCTCGTGGAAATCGCTGGTGTCCGGTTCCTGAATCTTTTACCTGTCAAACTGTAACCGCGAAGTTGTGCCGCTGCGTGGCTCGTCCCGCGGGGGCGGTGGGAGCTGACGGGCCGGGACGCTTCCTGCGCCGCCAGGTGGCGCTGGGAGGCCGTGCCGCGCGAGGGCGCCGCTGGGCTTCACTGTGCTTTAAGTAGATGGTCCTTGTGTCCTGCCGCGCGCTCCTGACGGCTTCCCGCCCTGTCCTGAGGGGCTGCCAGATTATCCCGTATATTATGATTACTTGGGCCCAGCCCAGCTGCCTAATTGATTCAGGTCGTGCCACTTAAGCAGTAATTCTCTGCTAAAATAAATGTTAAAGCCTCTTATAAATAAAAAAAGGAATAATATAGAACTAAGGACTACAGTGTGAGGAGGTCTTGAGGGAGATGTTATGGCCCTCTACAACTGCCTCAAAGGAGGTTGTAGCCAGCTGGGGGTATGTCTCTTCCTCCAAGAAACAAGTGATGGGAAAAGAAGAAATGCTCTCAAGTTGCACCAGGGGAGGTTCAGATTGGATATTAGGAAAAAATTATTCACCAAAAGCGTTGTCAAGCATTTGGAACAGGCTGCCCAGGGAAGTGCTGGAAAATCCCTGGAGGTATTTAAAAGATGTGAAGATGTGGTACTCGGGGACATGCTGTAGCAGTGGACTCAACACCACTGGGTGTTGAGGCTGCTATTCAGTTGGATTCGGTGATATTAAAGGTCTTTTCCAACCTATATGGTTTTGTACCAGTCTTATGTCTAACTTTTTTCTTGTGGTCTGCATTTTCAATCAATCTTGACTTCTGTCTCTGTACACCTACTTGGCAAGCAGTAGCTCATTTCAGGAGATACAGTGATGGCTGACTGCAGAGTTCTTCCCACGGCCAGAGAGCAGCAGTTGAAGACTGCTTTGTTTCAGAGCACTGGAGGCAATTGCTTAGTGACAGGCAGAGCTTAACATGTTTGAACTGCCTGAAGGGATGAGCTGATTCTAAAGAACTGCAAAAATTACAAAACTCAATAAGCAAACAGGGCCTGGCCCCAACACTACGTTTCAAAGAGCCTGTGTGACCTATCAGCTAGTGCTAGGATGCAGCATGGGAATTCCTGTATTATATGAAGAGACAAAATTAGGAAGGTATTTTCACAGCCAGTGAGGATGCCCAGAGGGCACACATATATAAGTATATGTTAACATGTCATGAAAATGGGAAGAACTGGCTGCTTTCCTGGATGCCTGGCAGCCAGATATTCAGAAAGGTGGGCACTCCTCTAATCAATAAGGAGGATGGGTGGAGGAGGGAGGTGTGAAAAATTACATTCATGCCATATCAATCAACACCTATGTTGCATACATGAGCTGTCTCTCCTGATCAATGCAATGTGAGAGTGATGTAGTGTCAGTCACCACTGGCAGATCTTATATGTCGGGTGCCACAGAGGCTGCTATTCAGGTACTGAATGCCACCCATCCAGCCTTTGTGAAATGGACACATTCGGTCTTGTAGAAATCCATCAGAGTGAGTAGAATAATATCTTAGAAAGAAATTGTGCCTGAAGAAAGTAAGCAAGAAGGGTTGTCATTAAAAGCAAGGGAGGAGAATTTAAAAACAAATATCATAATGCTCTGGAAACCCATTTCCCAGAGCAACAAGCCTTGGAGGCCAATGCACACAAGCCCCTGCCCCCAGCTACTGTTTCTGCAATCCATGCCCAATTTTCTCTGGGTAGGTTTCTTACAACTAGTGATTGCCAAAGGTATAACAGAATATTCCCAGTGCTAGCTAAGTGTGGGGAAAGAACGTGCTCTTTCTACTTTTCAGGGAGTGTAGTGATAGGACAAGGGTTAATGGGCTTAACCTAAAAGAAGCAGGATTTATATTAGACATTAGGAAAAAATTCTTCACTCTGGGAGTGGTGAGGTACAGAGAGAAGCTGTGGCTGCCCCTGGATCCCTGGTAGTATTCAAGGCCAGGTTGGTTGGGGCTTTGGGCAGCCTGGGGTATTGGAGGGTGTCCCTGCCTATGGCAGGGGGATTGAACTAGATGGACTTGGAGATCCTTTCCAACACAAACCATTCTTTGAGTCTATAATTTAGAGCATTTTACTTTCAGGGAAAATACTATTCCAGTGTCAGAGAGCCCCTCCTAATTTGGGGGGAAGGGGGGGGGGCAGAATAATAAACTGTGAATCTTTCATCAATGATGCAGCATTTTTATGAGTGGACTTTTTAAAGAAACAAAAAAGGAAAAATCCATTTTCCAGGCCTGTCCCACTAGAAAGTAAGATACTTTTTCTCTAAAAGCTGAGATGAGGTGAATCTGCAGCAAGGCTTCTCAGATATTGATGAGCTAAATGAATTATCTAGCACTGTGACTTGTCACAGTTTTAATCTAATTTCTCTTTCTCCTTGAAAGAGTACTCCAAATATTAGCCTGCATTGTGCCCATCATTTATAAATATTCCCACAGCATGAAACAAACCTATCTTGTTTAAATGCAAAAAAGTTGTTATTTCATTACTGGATTTCATTACATAACAGTTTTTGCTTTAGGTTATGTGTAGTCTTTGAAAGTGACTGAAATGTACTCCAAGCTTTTAATATTCCTGTCTAGTGTTTCTTTTCATTATTAGACTCTTTTTTTGTTTGTCTGAAGTAGAAGAGATTATCTGTACTCTAACATAAGCCTTCAGAATATCCCACTATACGAAGGTTATGGGACTGAGCCCTATTTTTTTTTTTCCACAGAATAAATAACTTTTGAACAGAAAGGCTTCACTATGTTCTTCTCTTACTTTTCTTGCACTGCTGTTAAGCTGAAATGGGTAACATTACCTTCAGTAGTCAGAGAGAAGGCAGGTTGAGATGTAGCCAAAAATACTGGAATTAAAAAAAAAAAAAAAAGATGTAGTTAGCCAAGGAAATTATTTTCCTGTAGCAGTGAGAAAAGGAGTCCTCTCAGAGAAACTAGTCCCAAACCTTTGGCCAAATTAGGGTTCTGACAGCAGTTACAGGACAGTTTCCAACAGCAACGTGACTCAGGATTCCTATAAGGATGGAAGTCTGTTTAAATGTAGCAACTTGGTAAGAGGTCTTTTTGGTTTTGATCTCCCAATAAACTACTTTAGTGTTTGGGTCTATCTGTAAAAATAACTTAATTGGGCTGGAGTCTACAGTACAGGGTTTTTTGGTTTTGTTTTTGTTTTTCCCTTGTCCTATTATAATTTTCTGACCTTAATTTCCTGCTTCCTCGCTTGTTTTGAATTGGACCAGTTCATGAGAAAAGCCTTCCCCATAAGGCATAAATTCTGTGTGGGGGAGAATTCTTTGTAGATATTTATGTGAATTGGAATAATAAACTATTCTAAGGCTACTATGGATTTGAAAGCTACTTTGGCCAATGGCAGCACGTCTGAAACTTAGTACATTATTATTCTTTTTTCCAGTTAATCCCACTGTGCAGTTGGAGATAACCTATTTGGTCTGTTGTTGGTTGATTGCTTTTCTTTGGCAAAAGTGCAAAAACTTGTGCCCCTAAATGCATATACAATGGACTCATGTTACTGACACATCTGTACTTTAATTGAAGGTTTAAATGAATGCTTTTAATAACACACAGAAACATTTTTACAGAGCATTACATAAATTTATGTAGAAAATATAGTACAGATTATTCTGTCTTGATGCACTTAACATCACTGATTCATGTTCTGCCCATGAAAGCCCCAGTGGTAATGAATTCAGTATGGCTATTCTTTGGCTGCATCTGTGCAGGCTAACAATAATATTGTTGGCTGTAAAGGCAAATATTCTGTAACACTTTATTCTGAGGGTTTGCATTTTTTTTCTTTTCTGAGTGATCAAAGAGTTTGACATTTCTAACACAAATGCATGTTCTTTCTAAATCCTAAACTTTAATTTTGTTTTCATATATGATAAGCTTTTTAAAATCTTTGCAATATTGTTTAAAAGTTTTTCAATTTGCAGCTTTAAGGTTATGACTAAATAACATAATCACTTTAAATTGTCTTTGCTGATTTGAATCTCTTATATACAAACAGGTAGTAATTGTGTTAGGCAATATATGTCCACATTTATTTTTTTTTACACTCCCAGTTACATAAGCTGTGTTTGAATGAACAGATATTGTATCTATATAAAAAAACAAAACCAAGACTCTAACTGCAGCTGCTCTTGGAACACAGCAGGTTTTTAAGGTTCCCTTCAAAGGTGCTGCTGGGGAGCTTCTAGGCGCTGCCTTATTTATGATGCTAATGTTGTGGTAACACTGGCTTCAGGGAAGGGACTTTTCAAAGCTGCCAGCTGCCTAACAGCCCAAAGAATTTGTGCACCGATGTTTCTCTTAGCTATTTCTGAGTCACATCACTTAGCCTAACTGTATTAACCTAACTGCAAGGATAGATACTTGTTAGGACCATCGTTTGGATTAGGTGGACACCTTCAGTAGACAAAAAATAAAGATGATTTCTGGCATTAAATACATTTACTAAGATCTACAAAGATACACAGGTATCTCCACAGGAAAACCTTTGTGGATCTGGGTAAAGATTGCATGTCAAAATAATTACCAAGACTTGAATTTTCTAGATGATGACAATTTAGTTTTCATATTCTGATATGAAGAACACTGAAATTAAAGGAGCTTTGACTCTGCAGAGTGTAATGCTTGGGGTAGCTTTTGAGAGCCATCCTTTCATTGAATATTACAAGGAGTCTCAATGAAGTCTGTAAGATTGGTCATTTAGTGTCTCTAGGGATACAGAAGTGAAAAACATCCTGGTAAAATAAACTAAATAAAATAATAATAATCTCTTGAGTGACTAACAGTGTATGTTTGGATATAACCTTCTGGAGGGAATTTTCTAAAATATTGAGTGTTCCTGCAAGATCAGTCATAGCCAGTCAAAACATTTCAGTACCTAGTACTAGAATTTTAATCTTTTTTTTTTTTTTTCATCCACACAAAGCTAGCTTTTCTCATGTGCTCATGATAGGGATTCTCAGTAGACTAATCTGAAATCAAATTGTAAGTATAAAAGAGCAACCCCTTGCATTTTACATACTCTACAGCCATTGGACAAATAACAAAACACTCTTCAACAGACTTGTTAGATTGCTATATAAATTGGTACTTTTTCATCATTGTACTAGATTACATCTAATCTTCTGTAAGTGTTCTTACTTATTGCTTTTTTAATGAATGCATTTCTCAGTTCTGAGTTACAGCTAGTCTTATGGTTTTAGGAGGGGCAGGTATTGTTACAAACACAGATGGTTTTGGTTCCTTTCCAAAGTAAAAGTGATTAACTAAGTGTTGGCAGCTGTATCTACCAGTTTATATATATTTAAATCTATTTTATGGTAATAGTTGTTTGTTCTGGATATAAGGGTTGGAAATGCATCAGTACCAAATAATGTAATCAACCTTTCCGAGTTCACGGTGGCAATCGAGCCCTGAAAGGAACACTTTGATTAGAAGAAAACTGTTGAGGAATTCTCCTGACTCCCATTACAATGATGGCTTGGAATTGATATAATGCGAATACCTCTCACAAGTCAGTAAAACTCAAAAGTTGCTTTATTGATTTGGTCCTAGTACTGCATAGATTTTCTGTAAAACTGCAGATCATGCAAGGCAATCTCCTGTCATGTTTGGCACTGAGAGCATGCTGATCACAAGGCAGAAGAATATGTAGAAGTGGTGTTATGCTTTAGAGACTTTGAATTGCCAAACTAGTGGTGAGTCTACCCCCTGACAAATGCTGGTCAGTAGTGTGACAATTCCTAAATAAATTGCCTCACTGACCTTGCTCTTGGTCATCTTCAGGGAGCTGCGTTTAAGCCTCCAGCCATCACCATTCTTGGTTCAGGGATCCATAAGTCCTCATTCCAGTCTGAGGCCTTAGGCTCTAAACCTCTGTTGTTCATTTTAATATCCTTCAACAGGTCAGGTCAACACCTGCAGTTCCATTCTCTACAACATTATAGTGCACATCTTGCAAAAGCAATAAGTTATTTAAAACGAAACACTTCAGAGAAAGCAATTTTTAAAAGAGCAATGAGTCTGACATGTCTCCACATCCACCTTTCTCAAGTCAGTGTTCTCCCTCTGTAAATTTAAAATTCTGTGCTTTTTCAGATGTTTTGAACAAAGTTAAATTTCTCTTACAACTCTCCTGATTGGGAATGAAATCCTGAAAGACTCTAGGGTGTTATCACCATGCTTTAAACATCTCGGATGTCTTCATTTCCTGAAAGATTCATTAACTATCTTACCTTGAAACTTGTTTTGAACACTCTCATTTCTGCTATCCATTTTTAAAAGCTTGCATTTATTTTTGGTTTGTATAAAAGACACATTACAGAGTTGTTCTTAAGTACCTCTTGTTATGCCTTTAAACATTGAAAAGAATGCTCTTGGGAGCTAATGTATTTGATGATTCCTCCTAATTTAAAAAAAAAAAAGGTGGAAAAAATCCCAAAGTTGGTAATGTTTGCAAGGTTCTATGCTGTTGTAATGTAGAATACCAGGTAAAAACCCATAAAGAAAGNCTCCCCAACATGAGAAGAGATTCAGCTTTTGAACAGCATAACAGCACACTTCTATTTTCATCGGTATAAAATTTATCTCAAACTTTCAACAGTTTGTTTTGCAGATGAGGTCTTAGATGAATGATCAGGTGACTGTGAAATACAGTATAGGGATGACCAAATTCATGTTAAATCCCTCAGGTTTGTAACAGCAGTGTTAGACACAGTACTGTAATAACACCAGGGAAGCTGATTCACTGTTCCAAAAAGTAGTTCTTACTGTCTGTGTGTGTATGCAAGGTAAATTGGCTGCCACAGAGTTGCTGTGGCCAAACCACTTTCAATACTTGAGCTAGTTAATGTAAAATTAAGGGTTAATTCATCCTAGTCTGAAAAGCAGACAACATTTTATCCTTTAAGTAAGCAAAGAACTTAAAATTGAGATAAAATACTGAATAATTAAATGTCTACTGGCCAAGTAAAGCCAGTCTGACCCACTGAAAGTGATGGTTGCCACACATCAACTGTCTGGGGCTGGGGTCATGTCTGGACACACCTTAGTGTGTTTGCTTGTCTTGTTTTAGTTTTTGAAACATTTATTTCTACAGCATTACTTGTGGTGATCCTCCACCCTGTTCATAAATATGCTGTGACACTCCTTGATGCATTTAAGCCCTCTGTGGATGCTTAATAGATGCTATGATGTTCTCCTGAGAAATTTCTGTGGGCAGAACAGAAAGATGGCATGAGGCTTTCTTGAGTCCTTAGCTCAGTTCCAGCTGTCTCTACTGTGGATTATTTTGTAGAGCCAAAGGTGATGAGAGTCCTTTCAGATGAATGACTGACTCAGGTTCTGGTGCAGGAAATATATGTTTAATTTTCAATGAGACTGCACAGTATACGAGCAAATTGTCATCACTGTAACTGGAGGTTTTTCTTTCAACAACTTTTGAAATGCCTGTCACTTCAAGTTCTTCATGTACAGTTTCCTTTTACCCCTCAAAATGTACCTGATGATGCTTTTGAAAATAAGCAACCTTCCAGTGGCTTTAGAGGGGGGGGGG
>VZTU01018090.1:476-16058 GCA_013400835.1 Zapornia atra
ACCACACCACTCAGCTTGGTGTCATCCGCAAACTTGCTGAGGGTGCACTCAATTCCATCCTTGATGTCATTGATAAAGAAGTTAAAGAGCACCAGTCCCAAGACAGACCCCTGGGGGACACCACTTGTCACTGGCCTCCACCTGGACATAGACCCATTGACCACCACCCTTCGTCTATGCTCTGTTAACCAGTTTCTTATCCACTGGATGGTCCACCCATCAAATCCACATCTCTCCAATTTAGAGGTAAGGATGTAGTGGGGGACTGTGTCAAAGGCCTTGCACAATTTCAAGTAAATGACATTGGTTGCCTTCCCTTTATCTACCCATGCTGCCACTCCGTCATAGAGGGTCACCTGATTGGTAAGGCACGGTGAAGCCGTGATGGCTGTCCAGCCATGCTGGCTGTCCAGAAGAGTTATTCTAGTATCTAAGAGGGGTTGTAAAAATAATACAATTGGAAAACCTTACAGATTTTTATTGCACTTTTTGAATAGCCTTCCTACTGCTGTAGACTGCTAATGCATCATGTCATGTGGGATAGCGCAGAGGGCAACAGTGCTGCTTCCAACTGTAACTGCTGTATTCACAGGGGTGGTAAGGTGTCCAGAGGAAAGGGCAGCTCTGAAGGCAGCATTTGATTTTCCTCACACACATCACAGCATGATCTGGTCCTTGGAGGGACACACTCAAACAGTCCTATGGCTTCCCCTGCCCACTGGTAGGTGAGGGTAGAAGGTCAACCATTGTGTACATAAATGTGATTACCACTGAGTTGTGGGAGAGATCTTGAATGTCCTTCCAGACCTAGGAGGTGCTCCAAAGTGTAAGCTGGGTCACAATCAAACCTAAAATAAATACTGAAGACCACTGACATCAATAGAGATTAGTTCTGTTTCACCTGCTTTAGGTACCTAATTCAAGTCTCAATACTATATTGTTAGCTTTCAGACATACTTATCCCATACTCAAATGTCCCTTAGTAGGGCCAAAGCATACACATCTCTTGACAGAGAATTTTTGACCAAAAAAACTTGAATATGAATGACAAGAAAAGAGCTCCCTTATTTTTGTGAAGTCAGATACTGCTCAATGAACAGTTAACACTTTATGCCTTTACTCAAACTAACAGGCAGGCAAATGCAACTACATTTTTACTGGTAATAAAAAAACTCACTACAAGAGCAATGTGAAAGCTGGGGAAAAGTTACTGGTTCGTGAAAACAAAGATTAATGCAATAGTCCATCAATTTTCATAATGCAAACCCATCAGAGTTTCTGGTTGCTTACACTGGCCCAGAACTATAACACAGTGATGATATCCTAGCTCTGTTATCCGTGTGATTTCTTCACTTTATAAAGCTTGAAAAACATGGTGGAGATAAGACAAAAGATGGGACTCTTGACAGAGCATGGAGCTGCGCTCATTGACAGGTTTCCCTTCCCCCTCTCACTTTGTCACAGTTGTCAAGCTCATCTCAGATAATGGAAACGCTTTCAATCTGCCTTTCTGCATTAGGCTGTCATTAGTTTTGCACTTTGTTCTTTCACCATGGTTCTTAATTACTGTAATTTTGTTCTACAGTCTTTGATAAACTCACGCAGCATCCCTTTTTTCATGTTTTCTGTCTACTGAATTGGAGATGACTCCAGCAGTTGCAAATGTAGTTAATTCAGGACTAAAATACCCCACTACACACAAATGGTTAGGTTCCCACATCATGGCCCCTGCTTTCATGCAGTTATTTCAGGAGATAAGGCTTTGATGTGAGTTAAAGAAAGGCCAAATATCCAGCACATGTGGAAGGGAAGGAGAACAAAACAGATTTAATTACATTTAATCTGGACCTGTTTGTGGCTTCGATCCAGTTTCCTGCACGGTTCTCTGCTCCCTGTCTCTGCATAGGCATCAGATGTCTCTGCTTGTTTGTTTCTAGTGTCAGCAGCTGGCAGGAATAGGCTTTAGCTATATAACACTTGCAGGGGTGGACTAGGGATAATACACTTTGCTCTCTCTCAATTAACAAAAGCAAACTGCTGAACAGTTACCAACTCAAATACTGTTCTGGGATAACTTCCATTTGACAGCTTCAGAACAAGTATGTTCAAAGGTAGAGTGACCCTATCTAAAGAAAACCTTTGTAAGACAGCTGTGGTTTGGGGTGGGTTTTTTTTAACTGATCCATAAAGACAAATTCCCTCTTACTGTCACTGCCACTCTCCCTTCTTTTTCAGGCAAGATACATCAAAGACAAAAGTGAATAAAGTTTTTATATGACCAGATTAATTGCACTCTTACGTCTGATAGAAGGGCACTTCAAGCAGAAGATCTACACAGTGGTAGAGGTGAGCCTCTTAAAGAGACATAGGAACAGTTTTCTGAAGCATATAGTTTTGCCATTGAATGCTCTAGCTGTAAACTTCTAAACCCAGAACAATATGATTGAAGTGTGAGTTGCAAGGGGACTTAGCAGCAGAACAAACTGATCTTAACGAGAAGGGCATGGTTAGAAACAATGTGTTTCATTGCAAATGAATATGTATCTGTTAAGTCATGTTTTGCTTATTTAGCATTTCTACCAACTGAAGCATGTATGAATGGAATGATTGGAAGTTACTTTAACAGAAACGTTTGTGATGTTCAAGTTCCTATTTCTAGGATTAGTGTTCCCATGCCTTCCAAGAGATGGTATGCTACTGTATGAATCAGAGAATTACAAGGTTGGAAAAGACCTTTAAAAACTTCCCTGATACACTGCATATCTGTTCTGCTTGCTCAACCCTGGGACTTTTCCCTGCAGCATCTTTGAATCAAAGAATAACGTAATTACAAGGTTGGAAAAGACCTTTAAGATCACCAAGTCCAACCGTTCCCATCCTAGGTGGCACAATACCCCCACAGCACATATTTGTCTTTCTCTCTAGGTTTGCAAGCACTAGTTGCCTATTTGCAAATGTAGCATTATATAGTTTGCTGTGGGATATCAACAGCACAAGTAGTGACTGTCAGTTAATCTCACACAAAGCAACCAGACCTGTAATAACTTGGAGCATGTATAGGGTCGTTGCAGTGTGTGCTTACCAGCTATGTGAGACTTTGTCAATGCCTTCACAGGGTTTTGCTAATTCCATTCTGTTTGGGAAAACCTGAAGATAGGCCAAATCAACATCTCACAGCCTAACAGTGGGCTGTTGACAGCCCTTGTTCCTGTTTTCTCACTCTACAGACACATGCACTGTAAATCTTGCTTTTTCCTTTTCGAAACCTTTAAGGTGTGGATTCAGGGTCCAGTAATGAAGCTTACCTGAAGCTTACTCTTCCAACAGTGGCAGGAATACTGTTGCCTCCAAACTTGTTCAGCTCAAGCAACTTGTCTCCCCTTCCCTGAAGCTGGGTGAAGCCATTTGTAACCTCAGCCATTAACACCCGCTTAAGCATGGCTGAAGCTTTATAAAGCGTTAGAGAGCTCATAAGAAAATTTGCTTTAAATTTATTTTGGCTTTCAGTATAGTTTGTCCAGTAATCTCAATCCTTTGCATTCATCTTTAGTTGTGTTCTCCTAGATGGTATTTTTTACACCACTTTTCCAAAAGATGATCTTACCCTTATCACAAACACAAAGATGCTCCAAGGATTTTGAGACAATACAGGAGCTTCAAATTATCTCTGGAGTAACTTTAATCAGCCAAATAATGTAATCCAAATGACATTTACCCTTCACTCTATTCCTCTTCCCTGCAGAATTGCATTTTAATAAAAAAGCCACTGCAGAAAATCTATAAAATCCTACATCAAAGCCTTCTTCAAAGATGGTTTCAACCATAAATGGCCCATGAAATAACAGAAATACCTTCTGTCCTACTCTCAAAGTGAGGGCAGGTGAAGAGGCAACTATGGTGCACTCATATGGCTGAATGAAAGTGATACTGATTTAAAAAATCCTTTTCAAAAGTAAATTTATTGAAAAATTGATACATTGCAAAATATGGTTTATGTAGAATATGTACTGTATTTCTGTCTTATCAGTCTGATCTATATATCCTATCTGGCTGCAAAAAACCACTTCATTAATTGCTTCAATTTCATTCGGTCCTTCTTTGATAAAGAAATGAGTTATCAAAATAGGATAAATATGCCCTGCTCTAAACCACTGGGCTTTTTTTAGTTTCTCAGGAACTGAAGGAGCTTTTTGAAAAAGCAAGCAGTTCAGCTAACCTGTGTGTGCCCCCCCTCCCCCTCCAACCACATCCATTCAATGTGGGTGAGAAAGACCAGGAAACTGGCTCACATTAAGTTTTGTTGGAGGACAAAATAGCCTCAAAATCCTAAATGATCATGAATTAATGTTTTAAAATATTAAATAATAAAAAGATTTTTCCAAGAGTAAGGCAGGTAGAAGATCAAAATCTGTTTTCTTGGTAGTCTTGAAAGACTTGATTCCTAAGTGAAGTTGTTACTTCATTAGGAGGTAGATACAGAACCAGATCCTGAGTCTTATTCAAATGTGATCTTAGTGAATGGCTGCCTTGACACTGTCTGCAAGTGGCAAGCCATTCCCAACCATCCATTTTGCTTATTTTCTGAGCAAACACAAGACTGCTGTGATACCACTATGTCAACTAGCAGAACCTGTGCACCACACCCTCTGATGCTGCATGTTGGACAGGAATCACATGAGTTTTATGCTCTTCTTTTAGTGCTGGCATGCTCTCAAATACTCTTTGCAAGTTGGTTTACAGCTTTATGTGGTCTGACTCATGCCAAATTTAGATATATGAACTAGCCAGAAAGATTCTGTGAATATGCCATTGAGTATATTCATAAGGAAAACTCTAATTCCAGAGACATATAAAATATGCAATCTGTGTTGCTGGTATTACTTTGTAAATTCTGAAATAGCTACAGTAATCTCCAGGTTACTGTACTGTGTACAGGTTGGCATAACAAGATCAGTTGCCTTTTAGTTGTAGGAAACCTTACAGCATTTCTATGCTGGTTCATGAAACTGACATTTCTTTCTCCTTCTTAACTGTTAAATGCCACCAGCAATAATGTAATTGGTCACTTGCTGCTCTCCAGAGTTTTTTACCTGTATTGGTCTGTGGGCGAATCAGTTTTGACATCCTGCTGATGAGACCAGCTTGCCATATACTTGTTGCCACTACTAAAACCCACCATATTTAGCAAGTCTGAGCTGCCCAGAATAGACAAAAAAAAGAAAGAGATTATATAGGGCAGTAACTGAAAGATCTATTTGTTCCCTTTCATAGGAGGAAATGTCACTGCCTAAAAACACTTCAAAAACTGACAATATACAGATTCTCTTATTTCTATAATCCTAACAGATAGCAATACACACAGAACATTTCTTGTCCGTGTAGTGTCATTCATCTTAGTGAATTTCCTTTTGTAATCAGGGTGTCACTAAAGCTCTTTGGTGCTTTAATTAGGTTTGCAGTAACCAAAAGAAAGCCAAATTTTTGTCTACAAATACCTAATATTATTATAAAGGAATGTGAAAGGGGAAAACAATATCACCCGTTAATAGTAGTTGGATCACAGTCCCAGTGTTTTGAATCTCGAATATGCAATGGTTTAGATTATCGATTCAGTATCATAGCATTTAACAGATATCTCTGGCCATGCTGGTAGCGAAGCTGGTTAACTTACCCTCTCAGCTCATTCCTCAACAGGTAACTGCCTTAATAGCTGTACTTCAGATTATCCCAGAAATGCCAATAAAAACTTCCCTGATACACTGCATATCTGTTCTGCTTGCTCAACCCTGGGACTTTTCCCTGCAGCATCTTTGAATCAAAGAATAACGTAATTACAAGGTTGGAAAAGACCTTTAAGATCACCAAGTCCAACCGTTCCCATCCTAGGCTAAACCATATCCCTGAGTACAAAAGGNAGTTGTAGGTGGTGATAAGGTCTCCCCACAACCTCCTCTTCTCCAGGCTCAACATCCCCAGCTCCCTCAGCCATTCCTCACAGGATTTGCCCTCTAGCCCCTTCACCAGCCTGGTTGCCCTGCTCTGGACTTGTTCAAGGACCTCAATGTCCTTCCTCTGGTGAGGAGCTCAGAACTGAACACAGAACTCAAGGTGAGTCCTCACCAATGCCAAGTACGGGGGCACAATCACTTCACTAGACCTTCTGGCCACACTATTTTTGATACAAGATGACATTGGCCTTCCTGGCCATCTGGGCACACTGCTGACTCCTATTCAACCTGCAGTCAACCAACACCCTCAAGTCCTTCTCTACCTGACAGCTCTCCAGAGTGTAGCGCTGCATGGGGTTGTTATGTCCCAGGTGCAGCACGCTATACTTGGTCCTGTTAAACCTCATCCCATTGTATCATTGAGTATCATCCTACTTTCCACTTCAGAACAAGGTGGGTCCTAGACAGAAGCTTGTAGTAGCTGTTTTGCACTTATGTATTCACCCTACGTATGTTTTTCAATTAACAACCCAGAAGAATTTTTAGAAGTATAAATTAAATCTGAAAATGCATTCAGGCTACTAATTCAGAGTTTCTACTGGAAGGTTGTCTTAACAGTCAGTTGAAAAACAGGCCTACATATCTGAATAAAACAAAACATAAAGCATACAAGAGGTGAAAGTAGGGACAAGTAACCCATAAGAAATAGGATACACCGTCCCAGCATGCAGTGATTGGTTAGGGAAGCCAGAGCCACTAGGAGCTGACCCTGGCAAGTGGCATAAGACAACAAAAACTGCTACTAAAGATGCATGATCCACAAATGGAAGAGAAGGGAAAATGCAAGTCCATTCCTGAATTGGGCAAGAAATACCATGTTGAAGACATAAAAAAGGTCAAGTCACTCAGTGACATCTTTGCATACATCTGTCTATTAATATTTGTCTTCAGGAATCTTCAGTACTCAGTTAAGAGTTTCATTCAGGAATTTGCTTTCATGCTGTTATGTGTGTACTGGATAAGCAGACAGTGAGGTGGGTTGAAAACTGTCTGAACAGGCCCAGAGGGTGGTTATTGACGGCACAAGGTCTAGCTGGAGACCAGTAATTGGTGGTGTACCTTGCAAATCTATGCTGAGTTCAGCCTTGTTCACCAACTACAATAAAGATTTCAATAATGGGGCAGAGTGTACCCTCAGCAAGTCTGCTGATGACACAAAATTGGGAGGAGTGGCTGGTACCCATGAGAACCATGCTGCCAACCAGAGGGACCTTGACAAATACCTGAAGGGAGAATGCAAAGAGAATAGATCCAGACTTTCCAGTGGTGCCCAGTGACAGGATGAGAGGCAAGTGGCACAAATGTAAACACAATAGGTTCCATATAAACATCAGGAATCGGAGTGGAGTGGACCCCAGGGAGGTCATGGAGTCTCCTCCCTTGGAGAGACTGAAAAGATGACTGGACATGGTTCTATATAATCAGCTCTAGGTGTCTCTGCTTGAGCAGAGTGGTTGGATCAGAAGACCATCCAGTTCTGAGACTCTGTGTATCCCAGGCTTCTAACACCAGTAGGAAAGTCTGGAGAAAGAAAAGGCCCCCTAGGTGGAAGAGGACCAGGTTAAGGAATATTTGAACAAACTGGAATTACGGAAGTCCATGGGATCAGAGAGGGTACAGTCATGAATTGTTGCTTGGGCAGCTGTCACTGCATCATCTTGGAAAGATTATGAAGAAGACAAATGCCACCCTATGTAGCAAGACGGAGGGTCCATGGAACTGGACTGAAGCTGGTCAGCTTCTCCTTGATCCCAGGGGACAGATGGAACAAATAAAGCTGGAAACCATTTTGAAAATGGAAATGAAGGCCAAGCAGGTGACTGGGACTGGTCAGCATGGGTTTTCAAAGATATAATAATGTCTAACCAACCTGTAGCCTTCTATAATGAAATGACTCATATGGAGAGTAAGGGGAGGGCAGTGGATGTTGTTTCTTTGGACTTCAGCAGGGTTTTCAACACTTCCATAGCATCCCCAAAGGCAAATTGAAGATCTACAGACTAGATAGACACTCAGATGGACTGAATACTATCTGATTGGCCAAGCCCAGAGATTTACAATGAAGGTCACAAAGTAGTCCAGATTCAGGCCAATCACTGGTGGTGTACTTTAGCAGTCAATGCTAGAGACAATATTGTTTCACATCTTCATTAATAACAATGGGACTGAGCACAATGTCAGCATGTTTGCAGGTGATGCAAACGTGGGAGAAATACAATATAGTAGGTGGGTGCTACTATTCAGGGACACATTGACAGGCTGGAGAAATAAAGAGAAACCTTATGAAATTCAGCATACTTAAGTGCAAAGTTCTGCTCATTGGCAGGGATAATATCAGGCAACCTTACACACTAGGAGCTGACCAGGACTGGAAAGTGATTTTGCAGAGGAGGACCTCAGGTCCCAGTGGATAACAAGCTGACCATGAGTCAACATGGCCAGAAGGTCAATAGCATCCTACACTGTTAGAAAGACCATTGACTGTAGGAAGAGGGAGATGATCCTTCCCTCTACTTCGCATTAGTGAGACAATTCTGAGTTTAGTTCTGGGCTCCTCAGTACAGAGTCATGGACACACTGGAGTGCATCCAGTGAAGGGCCAAAAAGATCATTGAGGGCCTGAAGCACATGTTGAAGGAAAGCCTGAGAGAGTTGGGAGTCTACAGAAGAGAAGGCTCATGGGAATCTTATAACTGTATATAAATATCTGATGGAGAAAAACAAAGAAGACAAGAGTGAAAGGCTTCTCAGCAGCGCCCAGTGAGTCTGGTTAAACAGGCACAGGTTGCCCTTTGAGGCTGTGGAGTCTCCACCTGTGGAGATACTCAAAAGCCAATTGGATAGTCATGTGCAACTTGCACTACGTGATTCTGCTTTGAACATGAATTTGGATTATCTGTGCTATCTCAGCCATTCAGTGATTGTATGCAATTCTGTAAAACATGTGAAGTACACAAAAGTGAGTGTTTTGTAAGGTGCTTATTCACCTTCAGGGAGCCCAAACCCACCATGGCAAGGAGAGTGCCCTTCCCATAATATGTTTCCCATGTTTCTCAAACAACACTGCAAGGCAGTCTGTACCCAATGCTCAACAGTTACAACTACACTACTTCTTCAGTTGCTTTTTTATTAAACCTTCATAAGTTCTATTCTTCCTGCAGTTTCTTGCCTTCTACTATTTCTTGTGGTATTTTTCCCATCTACTTTAATGTCTACTTTAATTTATGTTCATACAGGTAGTCTGGTTTTTGTGAGTGGGTTTGGTTTTTGTGTTGATTTTTTTTTTTTCCCCAGAATTGTAGGGGTTGGAAGGGGCCTCAAGAGATCATCGAGTCCAACCCCCCTGACAGAGCAGGTTCCCTAGGACAGATCGCACAGGTAGGTGTCTATATGGCTCTTGAATATCTCCAGAGATGGAAACTCTACAACCACCCTGGGCAGCCTCTGCCAGTGCTCTGTCACTCTCACCATGAAAAAGTTCTTCCACATATTGGTGTGGAACTTCCTATGCTCCAATTCAAAGTCATTGTCCCTTGTTCTGTCTCCAGAGACAACTGAAAAGAGGCTGGCTATTTTCCTCTGTCTCCCACACTTAAGATTTCTATAAACATTAATAAGATCCACTCTTAGTCTTCTCTTGTCAAGNCAAGCCCCAGTCATCCTCGTAGCCCTCCACTAGACTCTCTCCAGGAGATCTCTGTCTTGTTTTCTGCACTCGCTCTGTATCATCTCCTTAGAAATTTATGTCCTCTTTCTTCACACTCACTTGGGTCTTGATCTCACATATCAAGGCTAGTAACATTGTTTATCCACAGACTAAATTTCTACTTCAAAAGAGAAAATCAAACTACTTTTTTTTTGCTCCCTGTGATTTCCTTTCTCATTGCCTACCAGTATCTGTTCATGTCACACACACAGCATTTATCCTTTCTTTCCATGAAGCTTAATGAATGGGCTTACCCAGCCAGACCTGGTAGCTCCCTGTGGGGCACAGCTACATGTCAAGTGTAAAAGAAAATGTAAAGAAAAAGAAGAAAGAGAATCTTCTCTTTGGTTACTTGTATGCTCCCTTCTTTGCCCACCCATGCTTCTCTCAGACCTGAGTCTCAATTCAGAGAGTGTTCTAGGCTAAATCTTGATCTCTGTGGTCTCTTTTGTACATGAGGAAAAGATCCAGGGATTTGCTCATGTCTTACAGTCAAACTCCTGTTGAACATGGCAGAAGGTAGGACTGGTATAATTCTACAAGAAATAAAAATCTGCTACTGGCAGTTCTGGAGTGGAAAACATAGTATTTCTCATTCATTTTTACAGAGACATTTTCTTATAACTTAATTTGTTATAAGCACCTATATTCTCTGGATATCCTCCAGTATCTGCACACGCCAGGTGCATGCCTCATCACTTGGCCCCAGTTATTTAAATTTGCTTGTCTTTGTCAACAGAAAATATTCAGTCATAACTCATTCTGGGTTTCTCATCAAGCAAAACCATTGTATCGTTACAGCAAGTAAGAAACCATAGGTGAACATATTTTATTTCAACCACATAGCTGCAGTTGCAAGATTACACCAGCTGTATCCTACTGTCCAAAAGCCTTGCTTAAACAAACTCTTTTTCATTTACAGCAGTGATGTGCCACACAACACTGCAATATATGAAGTTACAATGGAAAGACTAGAGCATCCTAAGCACAAATATAACAATGCTATCAAAGATCTCACTCCCAGTTAAATACTAGTACAATGAGTCATGTCTAAAAAGAGAACATGAAAAAGTCATAATTGCCAGTTAAGCTATCACAGCAGTGAAACTGGGCTTACTGGTCAGCACAAACCAGGTACGAAAGGTCTGTTAGTTTTGGTATTGCTCCAGGAGATTTCAGCATTTGTCACTGCATGTACAAGTAGAACTCAAAGAAAGGCAAAAAGCTTTCAGGAAGAAAGTAAAGTCTAGTTTAAGTTTTCCATTCCACTCTCTTAATGTAACAAAGACACACACCCCTCTCTGGATTTAGATTGTATCTATTTACCCCGTAACCCATGAAACACTTCTAACTGTATTCTTCACTTAATTACATTTCTCATTTTTTAATTTCAACTGATGTTAGCACTGGGTTTTGACTTCATGGCTGCTACCAGCAAATGCACACTAGAAGCCTGAAGGTGGATCTCCAGATACCATGATTCTTCCTACAAACTCAGACTTCTACTTCCTACATCTGCCTGAGATGGCCAGCAAGAAGAATTGTCCTTACCTGTAAGCAGATCTGAGTTTTAGTTTTGAGGTCGAACAACACTGGTTGTTCGAACAACACCAGTTCTCTCTCTGGTCGTTCAGGGTTAAACAACCATCTTCAAAGCATTTAGTCAGCTCGTCTTCTCACCATATAGACAAATGTGTAAAATAAGCATAATTTATTGATCCATGTTATTCAAGCAAGGACGAAAGCAGGTCATGCTTTCCAAATAACCAATCATAAAAATGTTCATGGTTTCAAGCACAGGGTTGTTTTTTTTCATCATAATTTTATTCTTTTTATCCTTTTTTTTGGTGAAATCACCTAAAAGTAATTTACTTGCCCTAGGTATTTGGCACCTATGTTAGCTAGCATGCAGCTCTTTTAGGATTATCTTCACAGAGCTTACTGCATTCCTCAGGTTTCCTTTTTAAAGGACTGTCTTCAGATGGTGAGCCCTGAAGTTGTGTCATAATCACATATATTTGACCTATCTGATTATGCCACACCAGAAGGTGAGGATCAGTGTCTCTCATGTTTAGGTAAATCTAGTAAGCCTTGCCTGCTGTATGAAGCTGGATGCCATGCCTATAGCTTTGCAATGACTTAAGATCATTACTAGACACAGACAATTTGTAAAGAACACTACTACAATGTAGGCAGTTTATGCAGAGCTGAATTCAAAGATTAATTTTATGCTGTAATATATATGTCTACAGTATATAATTCATCTTTGAATCTCTGCCTACAGGGTTTAGCTTTCCTCTAATGTTAAATAAACACTGAATTAGCAAGGATGCTTTCAATTTCTCTTCCAAGTTACAATAAATGGCAAACATCTGCTGAATAATTAAGTGCCTAGAAAATAAGGATGTAAAAAACAGCATTTGTATTGTATAGTCCATATATGTGCATTAACAATTTATTAATTTTTATTAACATTTATTAACAATTACTTATTTTATTAAAAGTATGGAACTGATAAATATGCTTCTGAATTCTAAATAAAAATGTTTGAAGGCAAAAAACCCCCAAACAACACANAAAAAAGAGATTGTGAAAATCCCTAGATTCTATTTCTTTTTCTGGACCTAAAGATTGGAAAGTTTTTGCATTTCCTTGCTGTGGTGGGATTCCAGTATGAACAAGAGGAAGGGATGAATTAATAATATTCAAAACACTTTTAATTTACAGTGACATGCAAATGGAAACAATATGAAGCAGGCCTGGAAACTCATTCAGCAAAGTACTCTAGTTCAACCTTCTTATATGACAGTGATGTCATAAAGCCATAACAGAAATATCATGCTAGTTCACACAGTTTGAAACACTGTAGTAGTATATACTGCAAATGAGAAAACCCGAGGTAAAGAAAAATAGGAAGGAGGGAGTGAGTCATGAAATGTCAGATCATCAGTCAAGTGAGTGAATGCTGACAGAGGAAAGCATGAAGAAAACTCTTCTAAGAAATGGAAGAATTAAAAATGGACTGACATAATTTAATATGTTCCTTACAGACTTATGAGAGAGTATAACCTCCAGTGATATTAATTTATTGCGAATAGCTACACTTCTGGGAAAGTATCTCATCATGCAGCAGTTTTGGACCATAGCCATCACTACTACTAGCACATTGTGGCTGATTTTTGTGTGTATCTACTATAGCTATTTTTTGTTTTCTTCTCATCTGATTTTTTTTTAGTAGAGCAGAAACATAAAACTTTTATCCAGCAAGTGGCTCACCAATTCTTACTCCTTTTTAAAAAATTTTAACTGATTTCAAGTTGCAGGAAAGTCAGATGTAGACTGCCCATGTGTTTTGCCTATATCTTAAAGCTAGCACTGTGAAGAAAAAATCTTAGTGGCAAAGTATGTTTTAACTAATCACTAGAATTACTTCTTAAGAAACCAGAAGAAATTTAAATTGCTTATTTGCTCTATTTAAATAAAGTGGTTGTTAACTCATGCTCCTTGGAAATCTCCACAGTTCCTTAGGATCCTCAGTACACTCCCATGAGCCATTTTACCAGCAGTATAATTTTGCAAGAGTCTTGAAGCACTGTTATGCGCACACTCGTACAAAGGCTCCAAAAGGCACTTTTGTGCTCATCCTCAGGTCTTTGGTGAGTGCAGAAGCTGCCTTTCTCTGCACTGCATTCTGGTAACATCATTTGGCACCTTTTCCCCCACATGTTCCATGACATGGTAGGACTCCAAGTGTGTGGTTCAGCCCTGCTAACCCTGCTGAGTGGAAGGACTACTGGTTTCGCCCTTTCCTTCACAATGCCCCCATAAGAGGGAATAGTGAAAGGTTGTGGGACCAGACTCCCTTTCCTTTTGGGGAGAGGGAGACACAGGATCTGCACAAGATATCCTGGCAACCCAACACAATGAAACCGCAGTTCAGCATCCTTCCAAGCCCTGGTTAAAATGGCCCTTCTGCTTTCCAAAAACATCTAGTGGTGGCAAGAGCAGCTCTCCTTTTGCTCTGGCTTGCACTGCCTGCTTGCAGCTCCCAGGAGAGACATCTGGCAGCACTGGTGGCAACAAGGAGGTGACTTAGGCAGAAGGTGCTGAGCCTCATGCCTTTCCCTGTCCCTCTTCCTTTCTCCAGTTTGAAAACCAGTACACTGGTGTAGAGTGTACTCAGAAAATCCTGGGAAACTCAACCTTATATTTTTCCTTCATCCAGAAGATGCAAATGCTCTATTAAATTCAGCACCATGAATGTGAAAACATATCAGAATGGTGGTGGGGATTTCAGAGGCTTCTGTGTGGAGATTGCTGAGATCTCTTTTTTAAGAAAGGCAGTGAGAGCAGTTCACAACTTCCTGGAAAGGAGACCAGGTACTAAGGGACACCGTACACATAGAAATTTGATTTTACAATCAAGATTATGATTGAGACTAGACAAATGCTAACAGCTGATTAGCACAGACATTCCAATCTTAAATCTATACATCCATAACATTAACACTTTTGTGCTTTTTTTTTTCTTTTAATATGATCTCCTTAGAAGGCATATTATTCCTCAAACAAACTAACACAAGTTGTCAAGTTATCTCAGGATAGTTATTTCAAAAGACAATGCAGTATTTCATAATAAACATTTATAGTCAGGTTTTTAACAAAGTAATTAATCATATAAACAAACGAATCAGTCAGACACTAAATAAATATTTGTACTGGTAAATGCTAGCATTTTGTTTATATCATGTAGGACCTGATCCTGCAAGTCCTCTGTATACATCTTTATCCCCATTGAATGATGGATTTAATTTCTTGTTCTAATCTACTATTTTACTTTAAGCTGAGCAAATACTTCCTGGACACTAAATTAAGTAATTAAAATAAGCACTGGAATACGTCCCAGCAGGCGATGACTTACTGAGATGTCTTTGTAAATTTTTTTTTTCCATGTTTATGAAATCATCACAAACATTTATCAACAGACATTCAGGTCTTGATATTTACAATGAGTTGCATCAATTAGTTGCAACTGATCAAATAAATTGTATGTACCTTGTCCTTGGCTCTCTTAATTGAACAGAGCATGACCTTTGCACTCAATTTAAAGAGTGGTTTCCAAGAATTATTTCATATGTAATACTGAATTTTACTCTCTCCAAACACTTGAGCTAACAATACTGCACTAGGAAGCAAGATCCTCCAGAAGAGTAACAAGCAAGGAGCTACTGGGAGGGAAGACAAGCATGAATTACCTTCTATCCGTTCTCATCTCCCACACTTGCTACCTTCTCCATGGCAATGGGGATGGCCTTTTTTAAAGCATACAAAAAGCTATGGCCATCCTTTTAAATCTGAGTTTCATCATTAATTTTCAGGGATGCTTTATTCCTTGTGTGGTATAACCAGAAGAAAGAACTGCAGGTAAGAGACATTTACTGACCTACACACTCTCCTGGTGTCTTAGGAGACTTATCGGGCTATCTTCATACAAATGTATATGTCAGTCAGTTCCAATCTCTTCATTGTTTTTGAAAGGAAACACAGAGGGAGTCAATTACAGCTGAGTGTCTATTCAAGCATCTGAAAAGATAAATTCAATAGTTGCTTACTTTTTCTTGCCCAGATCTATTTAAAATACAGTTTGAAACCAAGGGTGCTGAGGTTCCTAGATGTACCCACTATATTAATGTTTGGCTGAGTTCAGATAGCTTCTTGGATGCCTTTGAGCTTTTACCACAGTATAACATGAAATGTTCCAAGCTTGTGGCAAAAATAACGATTGCCACAAATTGCTGCCTGAACTGAAAAAAAGGTACATATTTTGAAATCACTCTCTGTATCTATCCATTTATCTATATATAGGGG
>VZTU01018094.1:309-18218 GCA_013400835.1 Zapornia atra
CTATATACATCATGGCATAGAGAAATGCTCAGGTGCTGTTTGGTCAGGTCTGTGTCTTCATACTAAAATGACCAATCTGAAAGTAAACTTGAAGGTGGCTTGTGGAGCAGTATTTCAGTGACATTATCTGTCATGCTGCATGATGTGCAATGTACTTCTACCATTTTAGAGGAAGAAAAGCTCAGATTAGGCATTTACTTTCCTTTTGGAAGCACCTAATTTTAACTTAATGGAACTGTTTCCTAAAAAAGGGTATGAAAAAGCTGTTGTTCGTGTTCCATTCTTCAACTCATAATACGTAATTTGGATTCCCTGGGTTAATTGCAAAATATTAAGTTAACCATAGACCTGAAGGGGAAGCACTCAGAAAGGGGAAGCAGGTATGGCTCACTTCATCCTGCTGGTAATGACTAGAAGAGTTAATTTCCCCAGCTCAAGACTTTTTTGTTCATAGTATTATAGAAAAAAAGGGAAGAGAACTTTTTTAATCCTCCTGCCCCACATTTGTGTGCACTAAGATATTCACATGGTTTACTGGGAGCCACTGAAGGATCTAGTCAGTTTGTGAATGTGTGACTTTGAACAATTGCTGTCCTCTGCCATGTGCTAATTTTTGCAAAGCACCTTCTCATTTTATTTCAGGGCTAAAATGCACGTTTCACATAGCTGAGCAAGTTTTCAAAGTGAAAGTGTTTAGTATGTGGTTGAAGAACTTAAAAACTAGGAATTACTGAGCCACCAGAGCTCTAAAGCAGTGAGCAATTAAAAGAGAAGGGGGATTTATGGCCATCAGATCTAAGAGCAGCACTCCAGCATAAGTGCTATGCATCCTTCCCTCCTAATTGCTAAGGAAACGAGAGGGTGCTGAAAGTCTCGCCAGTATAATGCTTGTGAGCCTTACCACCTTCTGACTACTTGAACTGTGAAAATGTTCCAGGTTTTATTAAACAAGTATCTTGTCCTTGCCCCTACTCCTTCTGAAGCATCATACAACTTAGGTGCTAGGGAGGAAAAGGCAAGATTCAAAATTTGAGCCTGAATGTCATCTTTCATCGTGCTCCAGGGTTGGTTGGGGTGGGGTTTTTTATTCCATTGATGTGTGCTGCCTCATGGCAGCAACTTCTGCTTGTGTGAAGAATACATCCTTGTGCCTGTTTTGTTCAACCTCATCAGTTCCCACCACCTCAATGATATGAAACTAAAAGGAAGTTTCCAAATCAGCATTCTTTTTTGCACAGTTCAGTATTTTCAGTGTTGTCACACTTGAAAATGAGACCAGGGTGTTTTAAAAACTCTTCTGTCTCAATTTCGATTGCCCAGGCACATTGAGTTATTTTAGGAAGTTTCATAAAGTTATATTTCTTACAGATGTTTTGAAACACTCAGGCCCTTTTTTCAGGGGAAAGCACTACATGTGCACAAAGATAGAATGAGACTATGAGCAATTGGTTTTGGTTGTCAAACTAAAGTTAGTAGTAAAGCTAACTCAAGGAAACTTTGCTTCAGAACTGAAGAATATGCAAATTATTATTTTCTAGAATTCTGAGTATTTGTAGAAAATTATAAGCCCATCACTTTACTGGGGCTGGATTCTCCTGATTAATACAGTACCATTTAGGTGTAGGCCTTTTATGCAAAGTGGCTGCTGAATCATTTGGCTGTTGGCCAAAGGAATCCTGAGTTTTACATCTGACCAAGTGGAAATGGTACCTGCTTCAGGCTGACCTAAATGTATCTCCTGATTCCATAGACTCTCATAGAGCTTGGATGTGTATCTCAATGGACTAAAAATCATTCTTAGTTATGTATCTGCAAAACATATTAGTGTTAAACAGTCTTGTCTCTGAATATCACTGAAATGCCAGGGGTTAGGCATGTAAACATCAGTTTGTCTTAATATTGCAAGCTTTCCTTTCCAAGTGTATGAAGGTGAACTAATAATCAATGCTGCTTTTTACCCAGACTGATCAGCAATCTGTAGTAGATCACGTAAATCTGAGAGCAACTAGAATTTCCAATATCAAATCTTAATTTTGCATAACTACTTAGTGTGTTGCTGTTTACAGGAGTTTAGCATTCAGCTTTGCAATGATTTGTCTTGTCCTCTTGATTCATAGCTGTACAAGTCAGAAAATGGAACTATAAAAGAAGAGGATTTAGGTCATATTCTGAAGACTGCAATGGGTGTGTCACAGATTAATGTCATGCATCTTTTTAGAGCTGTAGATGAAGAAGAAAAAGGAGAGATTACGTACAGTAAGTATTTTAAGTGGATATGACTGTCACAAAACATCAGTTTAGGTGTCTGAAATAATGTTGGTAAACAAACCAGATACATTTCTATTAATCTTTGCTATTCTTTAAAGTTATCTTAGCTCTGTCCTGTTGGTTTGTCTCTTGTATCTGTTCCCCATGATTTCTGCCCTCCCAGAATTTAGGGGGATGTAAGATTTTCTACTTCCATAATAATCTCTCTGCCTGTTTGAAAATGTCACAAGTGAGGGGATATTAACCAGGCTCTTCAACTTGTGGTTTGTGATGCAGAGATGAGAAGGTTGCATTTTAAAAAGTCTGAGATCTAGATGAATTGATTATGCTGGGAATCAAAGTACTTGTGTGCTAGGTCAGATTCTTCATCTCTTACACAGTAAGGTTCTAAATTTACTTGTATCACTGAAGTATGAACTCAGTTCTTGGTAGCCAGGACATCGTGTACCTTCAGTAGAAGTGCTTATATACCAGTGGTTTGCCTTGTGGGTAATCAGTATGTATTTAATTTGTTAAAATCTTAGAAATTAAGACATCAGTGTTAGTAAATCACAATTTCTACACTAGTAATTACTATGTGTCAATCATACAATATGTATGTAAAGTTCCCCCTGCCCCCATGACCAGCTTCAAAAATACTAGCACAGAACCTCAGCTGGTGAGCCTAGCAGAACTCCCATTGTGACACGCTTCGTCGTTTGAGAACAACCAGATTTGAAATGGTGTCCAAGTGAACTCAGACCAGTTCATGTGAGTTACCAAATAATTTGTATTTTAGTATCTGTCTTAATACCTGCACTTTCCCCTTAGTGGTCATCGTATGTTCCCATCACAAGAATTTCTGGACCACTGAGCCACAGTAGTGGCCACTGAAGTACTTAACTCTCATTTCCACCGTTTTATTTCCCTATTTTATTTCACTTTTTTCTGCAGTTGACCAGTCTTTTCTGAGGCTACACAAAGTAGCATGGTGTTTACATCACTGCTCTGAAACCTTGGTTGGTTGTTCGGTTGCACGTAGATTCTAACATATCTGAAAGCTTAATAGTAAGAAGAAACATTAAACTTGTTAAGAATTAGAAGATGAAAATAGACTTTTGGTATTCCATTTCTGTCTTGATAGTTCTTACTATAAATATTCAATCTCTTGCCTTTCCTGAGAATATGTGCAACTCTCCGCACGCTCAATTTGTTGTACTTTAATACCAAGAAAGGAGAAGCTGAAAATTTGCAAGCTACGTGTTCTTGGGAGGCATTGATCAGACAACTTCTGAGATGTCAAAACTTTGTATCCAGTGGAAGAGTGCTGATGTTAGGTTGGATGTACGCAGCAGAGGGGTCTGGTCACAAGCTCCTCCTTGCTAATGTTGTAATGTAAAGCAGGAATATTGAATCTTCAGTCCTACTTGTAAGAACAAAAAACCAAATCCAAAGTGTCACACCTAAATTGCTGCACATGTAGCAGAGTCCCTGAAGCCACAGCTCTTATCTCAAAGGAAAAACTCTGGTTGTACATGAACAGAATAACCAGTAGTGCTATCAGTTTGTATAACTAGATTGATAATCTTGCCTCTGAGTAGTTAGAAATCTGGATTTTTGTTGCAAGTTTGAAAATATACTAGTTGCTAAAGATCTACATATTGCTTTGGTTCTCTTAAGCAGTGACCTGCAGTTTAGCTTCACCTTGGTTTCAAAGCTCATCCCTTTGTTGTAAGCTAGAGAGAGGCAAGATTTCTTAGTCTTAAAACGTGATTCTGGAGAATTGTAATAGGCTCATGGGTATCACAAATTCTAGGACACTCTCCACCTGCTCTTGATAGACAAATGACAACTGTGAAAGTGTTCCGAAGACTCTGTCTTGTTTGCTGGTAACAAGAAGAAAGAGGGGATTGGCAATACTGTGAATATCTATAAGGATGAACTTTCAGGAAAGGAAGAGTTATTTGTTCTTTAAAATGCTGTATTCTTACCTGTGTTACCCACAGGAATACCCTGTTGAGGTCCCATACACTAAAGTAATTACGTTGCTGAGGGGGAACAAAGACTAGAGATTCATGAAAATGCAGCTTCCATCAGGAACAAGTGGTAGGAGGCCATTGCACAGGCAGAAGAACCTCTTAATTCTTGTAGAGCATATGCCTCATGCAAAAGTGCAGAGAGCAGTCTTGAACTTTACTTTAGGTTCTTTTCTTCTCATCGTCTCTTTCCTTATGTTAGGGGTAGGAAGCAAAATTACTTTTTTAAAAAAGTGGGTTTATGTGGCAAGGTTTGGGGGGAGCATGGGGTGGGGGCTGCAGGTGTGGCTTCTGCAAGAAGCAGCTAGAAGCTTTGTGTAGGCCTGACAGTAAACACCAACCAACTCAAGGCCACAGTTGATGCTGCTGTGTATAGCTTTGATAGGTATTCCTTAATATCTTCAGGACTTGTTTCAGCAAGACCCAAAATGCCTGCTTACTGAGATCTATCAGAACCATTATCCTCTTCAATTCAGTCTTTCCTGGAATCTGAGGTTTTTCAGTTGGATCTAGTACTGATGAAACAGAGGGATGGATCTTGACAGAGTTGTCAGAATGCTGATCTGGATATAGCCTGTCACACTTGCAGCTACTTAAGGGATTTTATGAATTTATTTTCTGAAAAGATAGAATAACTTTTTAAAGAAAATGGCATCTATAGTAAATATTTTAGTCTTTCCCATGCCAAAAGGATTATGCTTTAATGTGATTATGTGACCATCTTTAGACTTGTCTTACCTTAATTGGGCTAGCTATCACAATGATCTTTCCCCCAAAAGGGCTATTTTTCCATGGTCATTAATAAGATGCATACATCTGTGTGCACCAAAAGGCATTGATCCTTGGGATGGGCTTAAAGCATCCAGGGAGGAATAAGGGAATATTTTCATGTCTGTGGCAGGCCAGACCCAGTTAGGGCTGACAACAGATTGCTCTCTTGCCTAGCTGCAGAAAAATAATGTACTTGGTTGGATTCCCTGGACATGCTTAGCTGTGGTGATGAATCAGTTTGCACTCAAGTGTTTCTAATATATATTGCAACTGCTGCCACTGTTAAGTATTTTAAACACAAAAGAATGTTTCCTTCTTGAAAAAGTTTGGTGCATCACGTTCTTTGCTATGTGGTGATTATTTTTATTTTAAATGGCTGAACTTGTAATAAACATCACAAGAAAAAAGTTTGCTGTATGTATTTTCAAATGTTTTTCCCTTCCCCTCCCCCCCCAATAGATTTTGTAATTACATGATCAATCAGCCTGTTGTATATACAGGTTTGTCAACATAGATGACACTGTTGTCTATCTTGGCCTGAACATCAGCGGCTTTTGTTGAAGTTAGAGGCTTCGTAATGCTTTACATCTGTATAAACTGTGGATAAATTACACCCGCTTCTTTGTGGAAAGGTGAAGTTATGTTTATTGCATCCTCCCCACCTATCCCTTTGCCAACAACAGTTTAGAGACAGGGTCGACCTACAGCATCAGTGCCCCATGAGCTAAATTCCCTTGCCCTTTGCAATATTGAGAAGGACACTCAGAAAGAGAAGGGTGACGGAGAAGGAAAGCTGTGGCAGTTCCCTTCTTCCATGCCAGCCCAGGAGCTGGGCTTCACTTCTCTGAAGGCCCACTTCAGCTCTCATTTGCACCGCACTCCAGGGAGCTCACAGCATCCTCTGATCATGAGCTCCTCTGGAATAGCACAGTGAATTTGCGTGGGCTGTGTGTGGTACCCTGTAGGTGACAGTGATAAATGTTCGCATCCAGCTTCTTCCGGTGACAGCTCACATGATGTGAATATCTTCTCTCTCCCAGCTTGGATCCTGTACAGAATCCTGTGCTCTAATCACGTCTGAATAAACAGTCATATGGGAAAGCTGTGACAAGGCTTCAGTGCCTGATTTTTAACTCAATACAACTACTTGATGTTAGGGATTCCCTGCACCCCAAGAACTAATCTTGCTCTTTTTATCATATTACTAGAATTCAACATTAAAATCTCTTTCTCCTAATGGGTTACAAATCATCTTCTCACAATATTCTCTAAAATATTTGGAGCTTTGAAATGCCAAAATCTTGAAAGCATAAGGCAGCAATGGCAGCTGCTGCTAGAATGCAGAGAATTGAGTGCCAAGCATTAAACTGCATGTTTGCAAGAGATTCCCCATACTTTAAAGAAATGACTGCTCTTGCTGTTGGTTGTTCCTCAGCTGGAGGGCTCCTGCCCTTCCCACATGGAACAGTAGATGCAATGTCAGGGTGTGTGGTGCTCCTCATGCATTTTAATGCAAATCTGAGCCTGTTTACCCCTTTACTGTACCAAGCTCTGCTTGGAAGTGTTTTAAGAGGGCTTAGATAACTCTTTGTGGCATCTTGGCTCTGGGGATGTAGTAAACTTCTGCTGAGGAGCTAAAACAAGCTATGAGGATAGCATTATGCTAACTGCTGCTATTTTTTTCCAAGTGATCATGTGATTAGATATGTGTAAGTATTCAAATTTAGCATCCTTCTGTTTCAAAGAGCTGATTCTATGTGACAACTTCTTTTTTTTTTTTTAGATGACTTCTACAGATTTGCTGAATTGCACCCACACTTTGCAGAAGACTATCTCTATGCTGATCAGATGGGAGCTGAGAGCGGCTTGGAGACGTCATCTCTTTCTGCTCCTAATGGTATCTGTACTGACTTCAGCCCAGAAAACGCTGAAGATAAAAACAAGCCCCTGCAGAAGAAACTGAATTGACACTACAACTGTTACCTTCCTCTCCTGGTGAGAGGATTGTCTTTTCTTGGGATTTTCATAAGTCACTCCAGTTACACAGCAAATACCAGTTTTGTGTGTGAAAGTTCCTCTACCTTAATACCATTCTTTGAATCATATGCACAATATTTAACAACATGTTCCAGGTTACTTTGGGGAAGGTGGTTTTTTTTTTTTTTTTTTCAAAAAAGTCTTTGAAAGGCAAAAATGTGAATGTTCTTCATTATTAATGTTCATATTTAAAAGGAGGCGGCACATTTATTTATATTCCATTGGCTAGTGTAATGTACAGAGTGTCGCACAAATGTGCATGTATAAAGAAACTGTAGCTACTATGGTGTTAAGTGCACTTTGGTGATTAGTGTTTTCCCTAGTTATGGGGATGTTTATTTGGGGCCAAACTTTGCTGTCCATATCTGCAGTCAGTCTTGTTGATTTTGGTGGGGTTATTCACCTGAGCAAGGCGAGCACCTTTTGGCCCTTTGTTTTGGTTTCAGCGAATGGTTTGGGAACAACGCAGAAACTTGCTAAGGATTACTTTTTATTTCTACTGTCAAGTGACAAAATTGTTTCTCTTTCAGTCTATTCCATGGTAGAATGAAAAGGAAAGGCTCCTTATCCCTCACCCCAACACTCTTCTACTGTAATCTTCTGGATGCAATTAAACATGAATTTTTTCCAAACTGACAGGCCCCATACTGTTTGCAAATACACAACAAAACGGGTTGTGCTTTTTCTCTTCCAATCAATTCAAATCGTGTCCACCCAGCATTTTAAATGGAGACGTTGACACAATACCAGTCAATCAACAGTTATCAGGAATCACAGGTTTCTTTCGTTGCAAGCCTGTATATACAGATAACTTAGAGTGGAACACACTATGAAAACTTTGTTGGTTCAGCTGAAGTTTGAAAAGGTTGCAGTTAACTTCAGAGGCCAAGCCAGCAACAAGTTGTAGAACCTACTGAAGAAATGGTACTTAAATCTCTATAGCAACGTTACATAAACTGCATATAATGTGTAAGAGGCTTAAAATAGTTCAGAACGTTTTTTTAAAAGAAGCCACCTAAACTACTTGTATTAGTAATGTTTCTTATATTGTCTTTTGTAAAGCCAGATGCCTTAATTACAAATGGAAGTCTTGGAGGAAAATTTAAATTATTATAAAACCACAAAGCTTCACTGAGTAGGAAATGTGACAAAAGCCTCAAGGAGTAGGGAGACTGCCACAAAACAACTCTGGTGGCAACTTTACTTCCAAACAAAACACTTTCAGATAATTTCTGTGAGTAATGTTCTAGGACTGCACTAAAATATGATATGAAAACTGTTGTTGAGATTTGAATTTTCTGCACGTTAAAGGAATTTAAAGCTAGATTTGAAAGGGAGGAGTTCGAAAGAAATATGTTTGTATTAAATGCTTCTTTTTTTTTTTTTAAATAGGAGGAGGTGTTTTAAAGCTCATTAGGGTATTGGAAATCCCTTAGAAATCCTTAAGCATGTGTGGCAAGTCACCAAAGTGAAACCAGCTTTAATAGAAAGAGCATGGGGAAAAAATAGTAAGAAATTATGCTTTCTGCAGGGTATGCAGAGCTAGATCCTCATTGGAGGTAATAAATAAATTTGGGTGACACATTCCAACCTGACAGGGCTGCAGGCAGACTGGCAGACAATTAAAACTGATCATGAAAAATAGGATAAGTGGTTTAGACAAATAAGGCATGCGAGGACCTACACCTAGGTAGGAGTAGTCAGCTGCAGAAACAGGGGAGGGAGTGGGTATTACTGCATAAAACATCTTAGGGCAGCGACGGTATAGAGTACAACAAACTGAGCACTATTAACTCATTGCTGCAGGAAAGATACTCTTCATAGTGGGATGCATCAACAGTGCAGCCTGTGAGAGGTGTGGAGGTATTGCTGTGTTACCAAGATGTGATAAGGCCTTACCTGAAATGCCTGTCTGTGCTGGGGTGCCTGAGGAAGATGAGGAGTAGCTGGATAGTCTGCAGGACAGTGTACTCAGACCAAAAGTATTCTTTAATCCAAAGAGGAGGGCACTGAAGGAAGATGTGGAAGCAGTCCTCAAATATGGAAAAACTGGCTGTAGAGAAGATAGAACAGTCTTCTCCATGTTGGTGGTAGACACAGGCTATTCAATTAAGAGCTAAGCATTAGGAACATTTCCTTACAGTGCACCTAGTTAAGCTAAGGAGAATGGGTTTTTCCAGGTGGGGTGAGTAACTGTCCTTCACTGGAGGCTTTGAAAATGGACCAGGCAGTCAACTAAGAGACATTCTGTTGATCATGCCCCAGGGTCATATGCCCTGAGGTCTGCTCTTCTGTGATACTCAGTATTGACATTTTAGTCCGTACACAAGGGAAGGCACATGAACTAGTCTGGGTGTATCACAACTCTTCTACAAGGCTTTTTATGGCGTGTGGTTCAAGTTGGCTAAGATAGTTACCTTTTCTTTTGTACATGAGCTTGGGAATTTGAGAATTTCAGAGTGCAGGGGGTGAGATAGAGTTCCCTGAGACATGTCTGAAAAGAAGGTAAGCTTAGTATCGCGTGGACCACTCTGGGGTCAGAGAAGCTGTAGAGAAAGAGTTACTCTGTAAACATCTATAAAAGAGCAAAGAAAGCTGATTGAAGTTGGCTACATGAGCATGCCTAATTTGCATGTATGGTGTGTGGCACTTGGGGACCTGTCTTCTGAAAAACATTTTATTTAATATTTTTTTTCTGAGAGGGAAATATTTTCTGATTGTGGTGAGTGTAATAACTACTTGTGTGCAGCTACGCTGTGCCAAGTGTTTGGGGTGAAGAGCGCCGCAGCCTGCAGTAGAGGGAGCCCCTAAATGTCACATTGCACGGCGAAGAGGCACTGAAAGTCATACATGCTCAGTCCAGAGCTGCTGCTGAAGAAGGCTGGTGACCAGCGCATTGTTTGCTTGGTGAGCAAGTATTCTTGGTGGGAGCAACCATTTAAAGGGGAAAACCAAACAAAACCCACCACAAAAACCCTCAACCCTTAGGCTCTGAACTGAACAGCTGTGCTCCCTCTTCTGTGAGATTGCTGATGGAGGTAGAGGCACAATAGGATGAATGAGAGGGTGAAGTCCTGCCCAGCCTGTGTGGAAACACTGGTAGATCACACAGAAGCTGAGATTAATGGATACAATTCAGGTGGTTTTCACATCTGTATAATAGAATGCTGTAATATTAGACTGCCTTGTAGTGACAGAAAAGTCACATTACCTTCAGGTGGTAAGCTTGGGACTTTGCTGAGGGCTGAGCCCTGTAAAAGTGCAGTGCTGCAGCAATGCTCATCCCAACACAACTGTCTGGCTCTGACTGCTGATGTGTGTTTTAGCAGCTCCATGCAAGTAGCCTTCCAAAAAGGCACCTGGCTGTGGAACGGCTGGGTTGTGACAGGCAAGTTCCAGTAGCTTGCTGAAACATCAGGGTTGAAGTGAAAGCTGGTTTTCCCCTCCACCAAATGTTGTCTTGTGACTACTTTCCATTTTAAAATTACAGATTTTACAAACATGCTGCTCTGTTTTAACTGGTGGTATCAACAGCCCCTAAGTTGACAGGCAGCCGTATGAAGACATTAACGCAGTTCTTTGCAGCGGTTTATCTTCATAAATGATGCTGACACCAAGAAACGCAGGGGTGTGAAGGCATTTGACATTTCTGATGGGCGTTTTACTACTTTTATGTAACTCTGCCACCCCTTGCCAGTAGAGCTCTGCAATCAGGCTGAATTTTTATATATTGTATGAGAGACCCAGCCAGAGGCTGGCAATTCTGATAGGGTTGAACAAACATGCTCTGTGTTTTGAGTGTATTTAAAGTAGCACAGAAAATCACAAAATCCTTGATATCTAAAAAGTTAGTCTTTTTTTTTTTCTTGTTAATTTGTATTTCTTCAAACATAATAAAACTCCACTAAAACTAATCAACTGTTTAGGAGGTCCAAAGCCTGTTTAAACCAGTGTCTGTTCTCTACCACAATAAGGCAAGTGCTATTGCAGGTTTCTCAGGAGTCTGGTGCTCTAAGCAGCTATGCTTAAAAAGCATTATAGGCAACTTGTAAGCCTTCTTCAGAAGTTTGGTTGCACACTTAATTTTATATCAATGAATTGCACTATTTCAGTGTATTTCTTGTAGCTAGAATAATCTCTCTGTGGTCAAACAAGCAGACGTGTGAGTGTGTGCTAATCTCGCTCTGAAGGTATAAATCCTTAGGTCACAGAGGTTGACAAGGAGACACGTGTGCAGTGAGGAAGTGATGCAACCTCCTTAGAGGCAACGCTGCCGGAAGTAAATAGTCATGTTTTGTACGGAGCTGTTTATTAATCTTTTCATGTGAACTCAGTAGGTTTCTCAGCGTAAGCGTCGGGCTGGCTGGAATATGTTTTTATTCATAAAAGGTGGTAAACATTTTCCTGGAAGTGGGATTGTTGCACTTCAGCATTTGGGTAGCTTGATGCGTTTCCTGAAGTGGATGTATTTTTATTCACTAGCGAGTTCCATTACAAGGCCATCTTTGGTGTTGCCATCAAGTTATTTTTCCTACCTTATGTTATCATGTGGTAAGTGCAGCTTTTCGTGTTAGCTGTGTCAGTTGCATTCTGCTCTTTGCACTTTCAAAAATGGGATTCTCATTTTAAAAACCCCCAAAACCTCAAGTTCTGCATCTTGTATTCTTTGAGTGCCACGTGCTGTAGATCCCATGATCTCAGGGAAAAAACCACATATACACTTAGCTTTCCATGTATTACAGGACTGAACTAGGGTGGAAAAAACCTAAAAGCTGGTAAAAACTAACCAGGTTAAATCCTTTTTTCTTTAGGTCAGTCTGGGTTGTTAGACCCAAAATGTTGTGTTTTGCTTCATGTCTCTAGGGAATAAAAGCAGAGGCTTCACACTTTCATGTGTCCTAGCAGTAAAAAATGACAAATGTGTTGCCCAAGAGCAAAACTTAAGCTCAGCTCCTAAATTCATACTGAACTACAGAAGTTCCCTGTGAACAAAGAACTTCAGTTACTACTTTTTAGATAGCTGAACTTCAGCTAAATAGGCATCTTTGATTACCTAAGTAACATGGCTAGATCCTTTATACAAAAAAGAGGAAGAGTAGGTCCAACAGTTTGAAATGGAAAATAAGAATGCATAATCAGTGCCACTGATAATTTAGTCCAGCAAAACAAGGTCTGTTTCACAAGTGAGCAGAAAGACTGAGATTGCTAGTTGGGACTGCACAGTTACCCGAATGACAAAAAGGCAGCTGCTCTTTGGTCAGAGGATGATTTCTTGAAGGTACTGCAGCATTGTATATCAAAGTAACCTCTAGGTCGCTGGCAGGGTAGACGGTGAGGTCTCATCTGCCCTCCTGCATTTTTATTATGAAGACTGGAGAAAAGTATTTGAACCGCGACAGGATCCTTCTAAAACCTCCTTACAGGTGCAATCCTACAGCTCTGCCTCAGAAGGACAAATGGGATCGCTTTGTGCTATAGCTATGACAGTGAACTGGGTATACAGCTTAGTCACCAACACGTTGCAATTGAAACGAGCGTAAATGATGTCATGTTGAGGTAAAACTACTGAGAGAATGCAGCAGCAAAGAGATCATCTGTTAGACTTGCCTGTGCTTGCAGCTGTGAATATTTCCTGCATTTTACAGTGATCAAGTTAAGGCAGTTTCTCTTCCTAGGAAACCTTTCAGGTTTGTGTCAAGATATTATTTTGTCTTTTATGAGTGGAGGAATGATGGGTTTTATAGAAAAAGGCTTCTGTTTCCCAGGATGGTATGACGTGCTTTATCGTGTGTAGCAGGATTAAACTCAAGTGGGCGATACCAAGAGAGCAGAGGATTTAAGAGGCTTATAAAACGGAGGGGTTTATGTTCCTGTGAAATATGCTGAGACTGTTTTGCAGCAGTTGACGCTCTGCCTAGGTTGTCTTACAAGCTTGTTAGGCAAAATAATTTCACTAGTTGTGTGATGGCAGCAGCTTTGTGCTCCATTTTCTTTAACAAAGTGGCAGAGCAGAGTACCCCTGCACAGGCAAACTTCAGGAGCCCGTCTGTAACCCGTGCTGTTTCTAAATGATCAGTCTCTGGGAATGGAAACAGTAGAATCACCTTAGGACAGACTGCACCCGAGTAAGTTATTCCTGTTGATTAATTTATTTGTTGAGGATTTTTACCAATGTAGTTGTCACTCTTCTTTATTCTGAGCTGAACTGTAGAGGGCCATACAGAGATCACAGCTTATTTGGGGATAGCTTGATGGATCTCAATCAGGTGCTGTACAGTAATCTGCAGATGGAGCATTAAGCTTCAGTTCTTTGACCAAAAAATGTTAAAGCCAGAGAAAAGTTATTATATCAAAACATTCATTTGATAGTATGAATGAGGTGTTATAAGGGTCAGTTCTGAGCCAGAGTCAGATGGAAAAAAAACTGGGTTGAAATGTTGGTCCCAGACCAGCAAGTAGAAAAATCCCATGGAGGCTGCCATGGCAGCAAGGACTTTGCTGTGCAGCTGGCCTGTCCCGTCCCCCCAGTAAAGAAGGATCTTTCCTGCCTCTCGGGCTGGTGAGTTCAGTTTTCTGTACCCATAGCTCTTGCTTGTGCTGTCTGTTCTTCATAGGAGTGCTGCAGCCTGAGGGGGACCTTGCTGCCACATAAACTTACGTGACACTCAGAGACTTTTTTTCCCCTGAACCGTAAGCAATGGGTGACCCATGAAAGCCGTGTTCTGGTAATGCCACCCAGAACTAAGGGCCAGCAGACTGCTTCAGCCTGTGCCTGCCCTTAGGTAAGGGATTGATTTTTTTCTTTTCCCACACACTGACCATTGCAGGTGTGTCCAGGTGGCAGCAGGCCTGACAGGGCTTTGGAGATTCTCCTTGTTCCTGCGAACAGTAAGAAATTAAATTTAGACAGTAGTACAATGAAGTCTTCAAGTGGATTGTCACTTGCAGTGTGTGCCTGTTGCTTCCGCGTTCCGTGGGCAGCATCTGTGGATGTGGTAGCAAACAAAAGTCTCCTCATGGATACTGAAGAACACTGAAGCTCAGACACTTTTCATCCTACCATGGTACTGGAAATGAAATGCACCTGAGGATAGGCTGTTTCTAAGTTTATGGATGTATATGGGGAAACCCCAAATACATGTGTCTCTTATTCATTACCCAGCACGAAGACAATTTTGTATTTTAAATGCTGAAGAAATAAACTTGTAAAGATCTTGTATGCCCTAAGTATATATTTTTGTCCTATGTTTTCTTTTTGTAATGAAGTCCAGGCAAAATATTTCTTATATTTCAGAAGGGAGGTTTAGGCCGGGCAGTGCTCTACTTTTCCAGACTACAAAAGCAGTTTTTTAGTAAACACCTAAAAATTGTCTTTTTGAATATATGGATTAGGATCCTTAAGTTAAACATCTCACCTTAGCAATTGTATATACTTAGACAAAAAGCAAAACCATTGCAGCTGCTCGTCTGTGTAGTTGTTTGTGTTTGGTGGTTTGTTTATGTTGCTTTCTCCAGTTGCTCTAAGGATATGAAGAGCTCTGTGTAATTAGAGATAGAGGTCAGAAGTGAATCTCTTTAGAAGCGATAGATTTTGTTTCCTGGATGGAGGACCAAGACCAAGCATCTGCTGACTTCGTATTATCTACTATACAACATCGACATTGCGGCATCGTGCTGAAAGTATTTGGGATCTGTTCAATGAGACCACTTCCTAAAGCTTTTTGTAACTCCTGGCATCTCTCTAATTTGATTGCAGGTTCTCTAATTTGATTGCAGGTTCTAGTTCAGCTTTTTGGAAGGATAAAACTGAGTTCTCAACGAGCTGAAAAATAATGCAGGAAGAATAATTGGTTTGATCTCCTAAATTATTGTTAAATACGCACTGAGGATATCATTCCTATGTTTTGGAAAAAAAAAATAGGGCTGTTCTCGAGCACACTGCAAAAGCAAAAAAGCTAACCCTTTACATGTTCAAATTTTGGAGTTTTCTCTTACCACTGCTGAATCCATGAAGAGGATGCTTTTAGTGGAAAACCTGCGGTGACAGAGCAGGAAGCCGTTTTGCAGGAACTCCCTCGCACAAGGTATTACGTGCTCTCATTCTGTGGGTGGTACAACCTCTGTTGACTTCAAGGCTGCTCAAGCAGACCTGGTGTGTTTGAAGACACGTGTTGGCTGCAAGCTTTTTATTATAATAGCCCTTGGAAATGCAATGTAAATCTGTAACGATAGATAGCGCTACTGAATGATAATAATCTGAATGCCTATTTTCTGCTGTAAATTTCCCCCCTATGGCTCCTACGGTATGTGTACATAGACTATTACCTTTGCACTGAACGGACTACAGAACTGAAAAGCAAAAGCAAGCAGTGTGCTAAAGGTGACTGCACCTCGTGGCTCCAGTTGTGGAAGCACTTTTGCAGAACGCAGAGTATAGCTTCAGTGCTACAAATTTGATTTTTATATTTTTTATTAACATGCATGGAAGACTTAAGGATAATATTTTTTAAAAATGAACTTGGTTTTGTACATTTTTCAATGTTTAAAAGTACCTGATTTGAGATTACCTCTGAATACCAGTGATCAGTCAATTCTTAAAGGAAATACCTCAATTTGAGCATTCTTTTCTTGTTAGTTGTCTGATAGGTTGAAATGGACCTTAGAGGGTGATGAACCGAGCCAAATGATGTAGATGCTTAAACGACGCTATGTACGTCGTATGATGATTTACTAAAAGGGAACTAAATGATACACTACAGGTGTTGATGTGCTGTATACAATCATGGCTCAATCTGCCCAACTGGATGTTTTCCTTATGAATGGCTTGTAAATTGAATTTTCAGCGTGAAGCCAAATTAAAAATGAAACAAAAAAAAAAGTTTGGTTTCTTCTGGATTCTTTTTTTTTTAGGTTTAAGGCTTTTTTTTTTAATGAACAACAAGGTGTACAGTAAGAGCAAGGATACAAATTGTAATTGTGAATACAAGTGAGTCTGTAGATGTTAAGGTGTGCTTTGTTGATGTAAGTTCTCTGTGACTGTGGTTGTAGAACAGTGTTTGTTTCCTGACAGCTAGGAGTTCAAAATACCGAAGTGCCGGGGCTTAAGGGGTTTTTTGTTTGGGTTTGGGATGTTCAGGGCTTTTTGTGTGGGTGTGTGGTTTTTGACCTGGGAGTTTTTTTTGTTTTGCTTCCCATAAGGATGACAGGGACTTCAGTTCTGTTTTCTTGCTTAAAGAAGAATATTGAAAGATCAGAAAGGATTCAGAAAAGGGGCTCTAGAAGCCTGGAGAACAAGCCTGTCTAAATCTGACCAAAGTAGTCTGGCTTTTATTTATCCAGGAAACAGTTACACGTGATGAGCTAACACTCTAGACACCTAGAGAAATGAGGAATTCATAAGGGAGGGTGGACAGAGGTGTAATGAGGTCCAGTGGACATAAGCTGGACAGCTGTGAATTCTGCCATGTGCTGACAGTAATGCCCCAGCCCTTCACCCGCCTGTGGGCCCACTTCCCCACTCATGGGCTTTGCAGGGGAGCTCCCCATTGTGCTTCTGAGCTGAACTACTGGGGAGAGGGCATCTCTAACTTGTTCCTGTGCCTCTTCTCCCACGAACACTTGAGGTATGTTACTGCTTTCTCCAGGTTGACACCATGCGAGGGAATACGTGATGACGGGAAATGCTCCTTTTCCGACTCAGTGTGGGGCCTCGGAAGAGCATTCCCTCCTGCTTTGAGGGACAAAGTCAATATATCAGGCCTGCAAGAGCAGAGTGGGGCTGGCAGCTTGGCAGGAGGGCTGTGCACTATGGCAGTGTGCCCTTCCTTCAGGGTACTGCCACCCTTCCTAAGGGTTTGTGCCTCTTGCTGCTTTCCTTTCTCATCACGTTAGTTCTGTTCGACACCTTTATCAGTGACCTCGATGAAGGGATCGAATGTGCCCTCACTAAGTTTGGGGACACTAAGCTTGTAGGGGAAATGTTGATCTGCCTGAGGATGGAGAGGTTCTTCAGAGGGATCTGGACAGGCTTGGGTGGATGGGCTGAGACCAACAGGGTGAGCTTCAACAAGGCAAAGTGTGGATTTCCTGCACTTGGGGCATAACAACCCCATGCAGCACTACAGGCTTGGGGGAGACTGGCTGGACAGCTGTCAGGCAGAGAAGGTCGTGGGGGTGTTGGTTGACTGCAGACTGAACATGAGTCAGCAGTGTGCCCAGGTGGCCAAGAAGGCTAATGACATCTTGGCTTGTATCAGAAACAGCGTGGCCAGTAGGTTTAGGGAATTATTGTGCCCCTGTACTCTGCATTGGTGAGGCTGCACCTAGAATACTGTGTTCCGTTTTGGGCACCTTACTATGAGAAAGTCATTGAGGCCCTGGACCGTGTCCAGAGCAGGGCAACCAGGCTGGTGAAGGGGCTGGAGGGCAAATCTTATGAGTAGCATCTGAAGGAACTGGGGTCGTTCAACCTGGAGAAGAGGAGGCTGAGGGGACACCTTACCACTGCCTACTCCTTAGTCTTCACCCAAGGGACAGGAGATAGGACAAGGGGGAATGGCCTCAAGCTGCACCAGGGCAGGGTCAGATTAGACATAAGGAAAAAGTTCTTCCCCGAAAGGGTTATCAGGCACTGGAACAGGCTGCCCGGGGAGGTGGTTGAGTCACTGACCCTGGATGTGTTTAAAAGACGGGTAGATGAGGTTCTCAGGGATACGGTTTAGTAGAGGATGGGTATGGCTGGAGTTGATGACCTCAAAAGGTCTTTTCCAACCTTGTGATTCTGTGTCACTGCCCCTCAGTCTGCCTACCGCGGGGGTT
>VZTU01018094.1:18513-72918 GCA_013400835.1 Zapornia atra
GGGGGGCGGCCGCCGTCATGCTGAGCCGCAGCTCGTTCACCAGCCTGGTGGTGGGGGTGTTCGCCGTGTACGTGGTGCACACGTGCTGGGTGATGTACGGCATCGTCTACACGCGGCCTTGCCCGGCGGCCGCGGGCGGTTCGGCGGGCTGCGTCTGGCCCTACCTGGCGCGGAGGCCCAAGCTGCAGGTAAGCCGGGCGCGGCCGGTGGAAACGGACGGGCGGTTGCGGGTGTCCGGGAGCAGCCCCTGCCGCCACAGGAGGCCGCCGCACCCTGCTTCGGCCCTTGACCTCTCAGCCAAACGCCCGGGGAACGGGCTCCTCGGTCCGGCATGGGTTCCGGCCCCGGCCTGGTAGCGCCTGCCCGGGCCTGGCTCCGCTGCCACTGCGCTGACTCGGCTGACGGCTCCGGGCACGCGTGGCCTGCCCGCGGCCCCGGCGCGCAGCTCCCTCGGCCGACCCCTGTCACCGCCGCGGCTGTCGCTGTGGCGGGGGGCAGCGGAGAGCGAGGTGGCGCCGCTAGTGCTCTGTGCCCGCACCCCCGCCCTGGGGCTGAGGCCCGCAGCTGAAGGCCGGGTGGGAGGGAAGTGCATGTAACTGCTGACTCGGTGTGTCGTGTCGGCACACGCGCGGGGCAGGGCGGCCTGGCGCCGGGTAACGACCCGGCTTGCTTGACAGGCTTCAACTCCAAGGGCATGTCATCCCCCGGGAAACGCACGTAGCGGCTGTGGTACAGCGTGTTTCTTCAAAGGGATGGGCGGCAGCTGCCTGAGACTCTCTTTTGAGCGGGTTGCTTTCTGTCCCAGTGCGTGTGGCTGTCCTGCGAGTGGGGAGGTCGGCGAAACCGAAATAGACGTACGGGTGTGTGAACTTTGTATGTCCTTACCCTGCTTTCCCTGCGCTCTCTTTCGATTTCAGCTAAGTGTGTATACTACCACACGGTCAAACATTGGCGCTGAGAGTAATGTAGATCTGGTCCTGAACGTGGAGGATTTTGATATCGAGTCCAAGTTTGAAAGGTAGGTATGCAAACTGCGAGGTCTTTGCTTGATTCTGAACCTGGCTGGAAGCTACACGTCTGGAAGTACACGTGAAGTAAGGTGGACTGTTCACGATAGCTGTGTTGAAAGAGTAGAGTTGTTGTTCTCATGTTCCTTAGTTTGGGGCTAAAGCCACTTTTGTGTGTTGTACTGGCTGCTGGTGTTTAGTACACACTTGTCTTCTTTGAGTAACAGCTGTATTTGCCATGTGAAGGCAGGAGAGGTGCTGGACGGGTGTCAGCCTTGGAATCCAGGATGACGTGCTGCTGTTAATAAAGCTAGTAACTTTCTCTGCAGTCAAAAGTTCCTAGAATATTGCATGAATTGAACATTGGTAACGTGGCTGCCTTGATGGCAACAGCGTGCCAAGTTCACCTGGGAATAGACTCTTAGGCAAACTTTTATTACACTAGAAAATCATCTTGTAGTTGCAAGAAACAAAGCTGTATTAGTAAATGCAGAAATGCTTCTTTCTCTCCTGTAGATTTTACAGATCTTGAATGCTGTCCTACTTTAACTTTCAAATTCTACTCAAAACATTCACCTCGCTAGCTGTGCTAGGGCAGTAAAGTCCGTATGATGTGCTAGGCTTGAGTATTGGTTAGTTTGGTTCAGCATACTGCTTTCAGCCATGTAGGCAGATGTTTTCCAAAAGCATGCTTTGCTTATAACAGTAGAAATTACTTTCTGTCCTGAACATCTAAGTCAGAGTGCCTGGAAATGCTTGAGACATTCCTCTATTAACACATGTAGCCAGTCCACTAGCTACATGTTTTGTTCTTGATAGTCCCAGCTTCAGACCTGAAATAGAACTTGGTAGTCAAATTGTTCTCTTGTCCAGTGCTTTAGCAATAAGCTTTTCCATAACTGAACACTGATAATCATAAAAGTAAGCCTCCTTTTTATGGTAGTTTTGGGTTTGACACCTTCTGAAGGCATGCTAGCGCTAAGACGGAATAAGGTTGCCCCCTTAGACAAATTTCTGAGTGTAACGCTGCACTCCATGTGTTCCTCTCTACAGTTACAAGGATTGCAGCTACTTGGTTTGTGCTTTTTATTGTTCTTGACCTTCTTGTTGCAGAGTCTCCCAGGTTCTTTCCCATTCTGCATTTTCTGTAATTAAAAACGTACTGATCCGTAGCTTAGGTCATTAAAATTCATCTCTGACAGACTGGAAAATAGAAGAATTGTTTTCCTGACAGAGTCTGCAAAGCTACTGGAAGTATTCAGAGCAAAATAACCTGAGCACATGTCCAGAAAAAGGGGAGGCTTTGTGCAAGGTTGCAAGTAGGGTGATTTCTTGGCTAACGGGATGGGGGTGACATCACTGTTTGGGGCTCCTGTCTAAAGTTCTGCACTTGGCATAGTATAGCTGAGAAGATGTTTTATTGATGCAAAGGGCTTGGCAGAACTTTGTGATTTTCTTTTTAAGCTTTGTGTCATGTGTGCAGTCTGTCATGCACATTCAGCACAGGGAAGGCTATTTCCAATGAGCACTGTGGTAATTTGGTCTATTGGCAGGGGAAAACAGCAAAAGACCTGATGATGCGGTCCTGTGTTGTCTAGGATAGTAAAGGAGGGCTTGGCCAAAGATCAAAGTGTCTTAAGATAATAGTAACGCTCTGGAAATGCAAATATTATACTGGAGTATATAAATTGATCCCGTCCAGCCATGGCTCAGGAGGGCATGTTAGCCAGAATGAACTGTAATGTGCCAGCAAACCCAAATGTGTCAAATTTTTTTTATGCCCTCCAATCTTTTTTTTTGCTTGCTTCCAGGAGATGCTCAGTGATCCTTACATGTATTGCATGTAATAGCTAAATATTGCCACATAGGATCACAGAATGCGTTAGGTTGGAAGGGACCTTTAAAAGTCATCTAGTCCAACCCCCCTGAAGTCAGCAGGGACATCTTCAACTAGATCAGGTTGCTCAGCGCTTCATCAAGCTGGACCTTGAGTATTTCCAGGGATGGGGCCTCAACCACCTCTCTGGGCAACCTGTGACAATGTCTCACCACCCTCAGAGTGAAGAACTTCCTAATGTCTAACCTAAACCTACCCATGGCCCTCATCCCTGCCCATGCAACCACCCCCTCACCAGCTTTCCTGCAGGCCCCTTCAGGTACTGGAAGGCTGCTATGAGGTTTCCCCAAAGCTTTGTCTTCTCCAGGATGAACAAGCCCAACTCTCTCAGCCTGTCTTCATAGGAGAGGTGCTGCAGCCCTCTGATCAGTTTTGTGGCCCTCCTCTGCACATGTGCTATGTCATCTCATAATGTATTTATTTTGTGTTTTAGGACAGTGAATGTGTCTGTACCAAAGAAAACCCGAAATAATGGCACGTTATATGCTTACATATTTCTTCATCATGCTGGCATTCTGCCTTGGCATGACGGTAAGCAGGTGCATATAGTAAGCCCTCTGACCACATACATGGTTCCTAAACCAGAAGAGATCAATTTGCTCACTGGAGAGTCAGACACAAAGGTAGGTGGTTTTTCCATCTGTAGATGAACAAGCTCAAGAAAAGTAATTTCTAACCCTGTTAGTGTTTGCATCTGCTGTGCTGGTGTTTTCAGAAATCAAATAGAACTTGGAAGTCAAACCGTGCTCTCTTGTCCAGTGTTTTAGCAATACGCTTTCCTGTAACTGTTTCAGTGCCTATGATAATAATAAAAGCAATGATCATTAAGGAAATTATATATGATATTGGGAGGGGATCGAAATGCCTCTTCTATGATGAAAAAATACGATATTGGGAGGGATCAACATGCCTCTTCTTGATCATCAGCTTGTACACTGATAGGAGACCGGTTGGCACAGCAGAAGAAGAGCCCTCTATAACACTGGCTGCTATTAAAGAACTTCCCTTGTTAACATTAATTACTTCTTTTTAAGGTTTCATTGCTTTTGGTAGAAGTACTGTGGTATTCTGTTACAGCTGCTGCTTTCTATAGTGAATTAGATTTATGTGAAATATATACAATCTGCTTTTTGTTTAGAATGTTCTCACTTTTCACTTCAAGATAGTGAGTGTGTCCTTTGACAAATGCTATGATTACTCACTGGGGGGGGAATGTAAGGTTATTAATGAAATATTTGTGAATGGCTGTTGTGCCTCATACTAACTAGAGCTTGAGAATTTCCCTCTGTTGTTCTTTGGAATCTGAAATACACCTGCAGTCAGCAGTCCTGTTTCTAAATGTTGTCAGAATGAAGGTGAAAATGAGTTGAGGCTGGAGTGTGGCACTGAAAGGCAGGACAAGTGCTGTTCATCCAAAGGAAGCAAGTTGTGTGCCCTGGGGATAAGCATCTACTGGAAGCTAAGGTCATAGTCGGTGTTGGCACTGCTTTACACAGCAGCATGTGGAAGCTCAGTTCAAAGCAAATGGTCTGATTGATCTTTTCACTCCCAAAAATCAATATGGGTGATCAGCCACATCCTTTTGACTGATGCTCTACAGTTCTTATTTCACTTTTTCTGACTTTTAGCCACATTCCTCAGGCACTAAGATTAATTAGCTGAATACTCATTCTTAATGAACAAGTGAAGTTTTTCAGTGTCAGATTATGGTGGGTGCTTACGGTCTGTTCTGTGTATTTCAGCAAAATACATGATCTGGGCAGAGCTGAGGTAAAGTGTTTCTTAGTGGGCTTCTGTGATACAGTTAATGACTCCATAGATCCTGTGAGTTAGAGCATTGCCCTATTCAAAATTCTGTATTGTTTAGCAGTTTGTATGTTTATTCTCTTTTTAAAGCAAATTGAAGCAGAAAAACAGACCAATGCTCTAGATGAACCTGTGTCTCACTGGAGGTCAAGATTAACCCTAAATGTCATGGTGGAAGATTTTGTCTTTGATGGGTCGTCGCTCCCTGCTGATGTTCACCGTTACATGAAGATGTAAGTCAGTGCCTTAATTTTGCTAGATTTGTTGTTATAAACTTGCTGTACATTTATACAATATCCTCCCTGGCCTCCTTTAGAATGTTGTGTTTAAATTGGTGCTTAGGAGACAAAAATAGATACTCCTAGTGGTTGCATTTCATTAGTGGCGATCAGTACAATGCTATGTACTATAAAACCTCGTAGGAGATCTTTCACTCCTGGGCAGCTTGGAGTTTAGGATCCCTTTTTTGTATGGAGTTACCACAGTAAGGCCAAGCAGAACTACAAAGTTACAAGTAAAATGCTGCAGTAGGCTTCATACCCCATTGTTCCAAATCGTACTTGTGTCCTTTTTTCAACCAATTGTTTGACGTTCCCAGTTACCCTTCATCTGCAGATTGTCTGTACAGACTGCTACTGCTGAAGAGGCACAGCTGATCCCGTGTGACATCTCTTATTCTCCCTTTATGATTGGCTTTATCTTACTCCAACAGTGTGAGTTCCTACATTATGTCACTTTCTTAAGAAGATGCTGAACAGCAGGGACAGGTTTTTAGGCCACAAAATGCAAGTAGTAGCTTCTGTTCACAGCTTGCTTAAATTACTTCCAGTGTTAGCCATATAAATAGTGCTGTATTGGCTTGTGCTGCTTTATGCTGATGCCTTCCTCTACAAGTATCCTGTTAAATCCAGAAGTAGTTGCTTGATCAGTAGACCCCAGGGTTCTGGGATAGCTTCCCAGCCAGAACAGATAAGCATAGTAACTTGCAAGAGAGGCACGTAACAAGAAGGGCTTGCACTGGGGTTGATGAAGGAGGATATTTTTTCTGATCATATGTAGATACACATCAGCGCTGTTGTGTCATTGCCTTCTACAGGAAACAGTTGGGATATGAAATAACCAGCTGCAATCCCAGTAGCAGTAACTTTAATGGTAGTTGCTACATAGTAATCCAAACCTCTTCAGTTAAATAACCAAGCAGTATTTAGGAGCCTCAATGTAGCATTCTTGTTACTGTTGCCCACTGTCTATTTAGCATGCAGTTGTTCCCAGCATGCACAGAGCCTTCTTTCTTTTGTCCACAGCTAAAAACTTTGGGGCTTTACAAAGCTCTGTTATGCTGGCTCCATTGGCAGCCACTGAGGTCACCATGTAGGTAACGCTTTCCAGTGAAGGACTTCAAGGATTCATCCCTTGTAGGGCATTGGGTCCTTTTCTAAGGGCCCAATACTTTTCTAAGATACCGACAAAACAATTGCATGTCAGTCATAATTTGCTAAAAAAAAAAAAACAAAACCCACCCAATTTTCCAGCAGTCAGTTTTGTAGAGGGCTGAAAGGCTGGGAAATTTCCATATTGCTTTCATGCAGGTGAGTTGGGGTGGTAGAGCAATCCAAATGAGTGCTTCTGTTGAGGTGAAGGCAGAGAAGATACGTGCTCCTTCTGCACACTCTCCAGTAGCATCTATCCTTTCTGCTTGTGTCCCAGACATTGTGTTTGTAGTGCCATGCTAGCTAGAACACGTGCTGTTGCTGACTATTTGATAGATGTCATTGGGGGTGCAGAGGAATGGGGGAGATGGTGGAGAGTTGTCAGTGGTGCTGTAGGAGCGGGACACTTGAGACAAACAAAGCATATGGACAAGTGGTAGCAAACTTCAGCATATTTCACTTCAACATGCTTTTTAGCTTCCTCTGCCCTTGGTCATGCAACAGCTTCAGCATCATCACAACCAACTTCATTCGGTTTTTTTTTCCTTCTTTCACCCTAGAGAAAAGTAAAAACAAACTAAAAGGAGAAATATGTTATGCCTGGCTTTTGTACAAACACCTCTCAATGAAAGACTCTAGGCTGGTGGCTTCTTTCTTGCTGTGTGTAAAAAGAAAATGTGCCTGAAGAGGTGGTGGGAAATATCTACATGGGTAGATCTGAAAGTGGTGAATGAGTGCTAATTTGAATAAAAAGTAGTTTTCTTTTTAGATCACTACAGTCATAAAATCCATGTTTAAACATCCTAGGGTTCAGTTGGGGAAGACAGTGCATTACCTTCCAATATTATTTATTGATCAGCTAAGCAACAGAGTGAAAGATTTGATGGTGAGTAATAGAATACCTTTAATTACATTTAACAGCTTTAACCGTAATCTTCAATGTTGTTTTAATTAACATTTTGTCATACATTGTTTGTTTTAATGAAACAGTAGGACTCTATCAATGACTGTTTAATTTTATCTGGTCAGCTGTGGTCACTGCAGAGCCTGGTACTGGGTTTTGAGACTCACCTGTGGCAGAACTATCTGCCAAGTACTCCCATCTGTTCTGCCAAGAGATACTTGAATTCCATAGCTTCTGCCTTTTGGGGGGATACCGAGGACATGATTGCAGCACCAGCTGCGGTGGGAGCAGCCTCACGAGCAGTTTGACTCCCTAAGCTGAAGAAGTTGTGTTAGCATCCCAGAGCGGCTTCTGGGATCTTCTAGGGAGGTGTGCACACTGAACACACTGATCCTGGAGCTACACTGTGATAAGTCAGCAGCTATCCTCTTCTCTCCAAAAAATTCACTCATGGCTAAATGTTTTGGTGGTGCTCTTTACCATGCTAGAGTAAGCCAAGCACCTGAAAGCCTGCTGTTGCAGTACATCCAGTGATTTTGTGCACTGAAAGAAATTGGGACTTAGAAACTGCAATAATGGAGTTACAGAAGAAGGAGGTTGGATGGGATTTCTGGAGGTTATCCCTGCTCAGAATAGGAACAACCTAGACCCGAGTTGTTCAAGACCTTACAAATCTTGGTAGCAGATAGTTTTGTCCAGTATTCCTTTAGATATGCTTTTGGGATGTTTTTCTTAGAAGTCATTGCCCTTTGTTTTAAGTTTCTTACCACAGTTCATTCAGTTCAGTACATTCATATGAGCTTCTAACTGGTCATATACCCTGTTTACAGATAAACTCAGCATTCTCATGTTAATAATGACATTCCTGCAGTTGTCATGCATGTCATGGTTGATGCTGTTGTATCTCACTGCCTCAGTCATTAAGAATCCTGAGAAGTGCTGCAAAGACTGTTCCATCAAATCTAGCAAACGTCCCCTTCAGCACTGGCTTGCATGACTTCTCAGTAGTGACTTGCCAGACTGCTTGCAAGTCCTGCACAAACAGTGGGATGGGTGCTAGGAGATAGCGAAGGGTAAATGAAGGGCAGGGATGAGGGTGATACAGTTCTAGTGGAGCACAGTCAGCATTTGACTGTAAATAGGGGCATAGACACTGTTAATCATGCTCAACTTTAAGTTATGGAGCTGAAGGTGCATCCTCCCTGCTTGTGCTAGGCTACATAGGTTTTGAAGTGACTTATTTTGATCCAGATGTAGGTCTTCTATGGTAAGTACTTAGTCTGGAGGTTATGGGTTCCTTGTGTTCTTAAAAGTTCTTGCCAACACTGGGAGTTTGGGGCTTGCACAGGATTCTGATTCAGTTGAATAAAATTCATACCCCTGAACTTGTTTGATTTGTTTACACACTGCTTTGTAGTGCTGATAGTGCGCTAGCAAGTAATATGCGGTGTTCTGAGACTGTACTACAAGAGTAAGTTGTACTGCAGAGATTTGGTAACTCCAGAGGCCTAGCAACCATCACACCCAGCTAGGTTGTGAGGCAGCACTTGTGGACTTCTGATTGTTCACTGAGAAAGAGTTCATTCTTTGATTTTTATATGTTCACTTAGTTTGGTTTTGGTGGTGAAGAATTCCTACCTCTGTCTTGTATTGCGACCTGATTTTCTCCCTGTGCCACCCAGAACTCCTTAGTGGTGCTTCCTCTGCATGGAGTGCAGTTTGATACTGACCCAGGCATTTGCAGAAATGTTGGTTTCTGTCTGTCCTGCATAGATAACACTTTTTTTTTTCCTTTTCTCCCAGAAATGTTGATGCTTTCTTTGATAGGCTGAGAAACTGAAATGAGAACAGAGGGATTATAGGCACCCTTTAAAAAGGAGAAGTCTGGAAGATGTTTAAGTAGCTTTTGGTAAACAGCTGTAGAGTCTCACCAGCATTCTCTACTGTCAGCTCTAAACACAGTGTTTTCACCCTATTTTGTTGTTTGTTTGTCTGGTTTTGCCAATGATTCAGGGATTCCTGGTACCACTCTAGTTTCTCAGGCTTTCTCCCTGCTGTATTTATAAAACTTCCTCAGCTTCCCTTTCTCTCAGGTGCAAACATGTTCTGCCACTGTCTGAAACGTTTACAGGGTCTTGGGACGGTGGTGAGATCATAGAATTGCCGTGGTTAGATCATTGAGTCCAACCATCACCCTAACCTGCCATTCACTACTAAACCATGTCCCTTAGCACTACATCTAACCATCTTTTAAATACCTCCAGGGATGGAGATTCCACCAGCCCATTCCAATGCCTAACAACTCTTTCTGTGGGTTTTCATAATATCCAATCTCAAAGTCCCCTGGAGTAACTTGACACCATTTCCTCTTGTCTGTCACTTGTCACAAGGGAGACAAGGTCAGCCCCTGCCTCTCCACAACCTCCTTTCAGGTAGTTGTAGACAGCAATTAGGTCTCCCCTCAACCTCCTCTTCTCCAGAATATACACCCCCAGTTCCCTCAGCCCTTCCTCATGGAGAATTGTTTGTACTCACCAGAGGAAGGAGTGAATGGGAGAGCGAGAATCATCCCCAGTTCCCACCTGACCTCTACCTGGGGAGGCTAAATCGTGTTCTGCAGCATAAGGATCAGAAGCAGCCTGTTCATCAGAGAGGTGTCAGCTAACTGATTATGGGAGGAGCAGGTACAGTGTAGAGCAGCACTTCTGAGATGGGAATTATGATTGCGTAGTAATTAGGAGCTGGGAGCAATAGATGCTGAACTGTTGCAATTCAGAGTGCCTGCCTGCCTGTAGTCTGGAGCTCTCCTTACAAGTGTAACACTTGCACCTGGGTAGCTGGGGAGATTACCAACATCTGTGAGGACAGTTTTCATTTTCTTTGCTTTAAACTTACTTGAGAGACAGTCACCTATTGTGCAGAAGGAACTGGAGACATTTTTGCGGGGGGGGGGGGGGTGGGGGGGGGTGTTTCCCCCAGCCCAGGTAGTTCTCATCACGACTGAAGTGTAGGTGGTACAGGATGATTAGCTTAAATTGTTTGTCTTGGAGCAGGAGGAGGCTTTCTGTGACACTTCATACCTCAGGTCTTGTAGGCAGGCTAGCTGGCTTAGCTTTAGCTTTGGTGTTTTCACCAGTGTGAGCAAGTAGTATTATCTTGCCCCCCCAGCTTTTGTTTTGGTACAAGTTGTTACAACTTTAATTTCTCTCAAAACCAGCTCAAATTTAGTGCAGTTCTAGCTGTGACCCTTAGGATATGATTTTTTTAAATTTTTTTTTATTTTAATCTTCTTCCTAGTTTAGGTAAACTTAGTGTACGTGTTCAGAGAAGAACTATCAAGAGACAGTACCTTAAGCACACCCTTTCCACTTGAGCTGAGACCAGCAGAGGGAACGTCATGTAAACGTCTCGGAGGCATTTATTTGTATAGAGTAACAGTGGGATTGCTGTAAGACCTTGCACAGAACAAACTGCTGACTTAGCATATTTTGGGGAGGGAAAAAAAAAAAGCCCACCCAGACTTGAGGCATGGTATAGAAGTCTTAAGATTTTATTCTTTTTCAAAAATAAACTGACTTCTTAACATTGTGTGATTAAATCAGTGTGATAGAATCACTTCCCTTTAAGATAGAAAACAGGACAGAAGTAATTGTTGTGGTGTTTCTGCTGTTACAAATGAAACTCAATCTCTTTGAAATCCAGGTTATAAATCGCTCAACGACAGAGCTACCTCTTACAGTGTCATATGACAAAATATCTCTTGGAAAACTTCGATTTTGGATCCACATGCAGGATGCTGTGTACTCCCTCCAACAATTCGGTACGGTTTTTATCATTAGTGACTTCAGGCCAAAGCCAACCCCTCATTTGGTTTTTTTAAGTACACAGGTAACACTTAACTTTCCCTTTTCTCTAGTTAGCTGGTGAAAAGGTTTAATGCTACAAATCTTACATTGGTTTACCTTACAGGTGGAAATAAAATATTGATAGGTGGTAAGAGACAAGAACACAGAGGTGAATTAAACATTTTTAAACGAAATTTTATTTGGATAGTACTACTGTAAAAAGTGTAAGAGGCCAAACCAGAGAATTATTGCCACAGGTTTCCTCTGTCATCCATAGAACAGGAAAGCTGGATCACTGCTATGTAAGCTTTGATATAAGGTATATATAGCTGGTCACTGCAGCCGTACATACAGTGAAATACAGGCAGGCACAGCAAAGACTTTGGGGTCAAGCTGAGCACAAAGAAGGAATCTGGGTTCTGATCATACTGCTTCTGACACTGCAGGTCTGGCTGGCCTCTCACTTTGGCTCCCTTACAAATTTATTAGGGAATTCAGGTAATAATTCCATGCACGTAAAACCTCCAGTTTAAATGCTGTGTTTTACTTAAATGTAATGGAGTAAGTGTATACTTTCACTCTGAAGTTCATATGCTCTGTATTGGTGGTGATGTAGCCAGGCTTTTATGGTCGTCAGATGTTTGCTCCAGTGATGAGCCCCTTTGTGAGTCTAATCATCACTCTTCAAAGTCTGCATCTTACTGTCGGGGTTATCTTTCCTGACTTAGTTTTCTCTCACTAGACTGTAGTGGGCTGCTTTATGGTAGAGTAAGGATCTCCACTGTAACAGCAATGAACTGTCTATTACTTTTTGTGTAATTACTTGTTCTTTCTCTTAGGGTTTTCAGAAAAGGATGCAGATGAAGTAAAAGGAATTTTTGTTGACACTAATCTGTACTTTCTGGCTTTGACGTTCTTCGTAGCAGCATTTCATGTAAGTAGAGAAACTTGGGGCTTTTTAGGAAATGCAGCATATGAAAATAAAGGGGTGGAGGTGGGTTGAATTTCAGCTCCCTCATTTGTTGAGAATTGTTCTTCAAAGCAGTAATTTCAGTAGAGAAATTTCAGAAGAGATTTCTGGTAGGAGTCAGCTCTGTTTCTAATACCAAGTTAATATACAAATCTCAAAGAAGATAGAAATATGAGATAACTAGGTGTAAACTAAAAAGTCTTGTCTGAAATATAAACCATTGAATTTCATTATCATAACTTTTTAGCTGAACCAAAACACCCAGAATTAATATGCCTGTCAACATTAGCTCATGTCTTCTGCTAAACTGACTTCCCACAAAGTTTACTGCTGCAGTGTCACAGTTCGGGCACCAGCAGTAGGGTTTGAGGCTCTGACTTCTAACCCCAAGGAGAAATTTAGCTGAACTGATCTAGATTAATTCAAAACATTGTCTCTGTGAAGCACAGAGCTTGTGGCTCTGGGCATGGCTGTTTTGTGTCTTTGTCAGCATTGCATCTCTCTTCATTTAAGTACAAATTTTTTGTTTTAATGAAAATTTTTTTTCTACTTTCAACATTTTTGTCATCTACAATTATGCTCAATACAATTGCAGTACTCTGGGATAGAAAGAACTTGCTGGACATGTTATGTTTCTTACATTACATACAGTTAACATGGTTGGAAGCCTGTAGACTTCCCAGCACATTTTTCATTTTTTTTCCATTCTGTTTGTTAGGTTGTAGGATATCTGTAGGCTGGGACTGGCTATAAGGATTTTTTTTCTTTTGTGTATGATTTGCCCAAATTAAAAAAATACACTTTTTCATTAAAGTTCTTTGACCCAAGAATTTCTTGAATCTGGGCTCCTTTTTTTTCCCTTTTTTTCCCCCTCTTTTTTTCCCCTTTTTCTTTTTTATTTTTTTCTCTTTTTTTTCATTTTTTCCCTTTTTTTCTTTTTTTTAATTTTTCCCTTTTTTCTTTTTCTCTTTTTCTTTTTCTTTTTTCTTTTTCCTTCTTTTTTCCTTCTTTTTTTCCTCCTTTTTTTCCTCCTTTTTTTCCTCCTTTTTTTCCTCCTTTTTTTCCTCCTTTTTTTCCTTCTTTTTTTCCTCCTTTTTTCCCTCTTTTTTTCCTTCTCTTTTTCCTTCTCCTTTTTCCTTCTCCTTTTTCCTTCTCCTTTTTCCTTCTCCTTTTTCCTTCTCCTTTTTCCTTCTCCTTTTTCCTTCTCCTTTTTTTCTTTTAAGATATTAAGATATTAATGCTTAATGGAAATACTGGAAAATATTCTGATGGCCCAAAGGGCAAACCACATCCTGGGGTGCATCAAACCCCGCATCAGCAGCCAGTCAAGAGAGGGGGATTATCCCGCTGTACTCAGCACTGGTGCGGCCTCACCGTGTGTACTGTGCCCAGTTCTGGGCCCCACCATTTAAGATGATTGTGAAGGTCCTTGAATGCACCCAGAGAGGGGCTACAAAGCTGGTGAAAGGGCTGGAAGGCGTGTCCTGTGAGGAGCGACTGAGAGCTACCGACTTGTCTGGTTTTGAGAAAAGGAGATTGAGGAGTAGCCTCGTTGTTCTCTACAGCTTCCTGACATGGGGGAGTGGAGAGGGAGGTGCTGAGCTGTTCTCCCTGGGATCCAGTGACAGGACACACAGAAATAGTTCAGAGCTGCATCAAGGGAGGGTTAGACTTGACATGAGGAAGCATTTCTTTGTGAAGACTGTGGTCGAACACTGGAACAGGTTTCCTAGATAGACAGGTGGCCGGTGCCCCAAGTTGATGGCGTTTGAGGCATTTTTCACAATGCCCTTAACAAGAGGTTTTAACTTTCGGCTGGCCCTGAAGCGGTAAGTCAGTTGGACTAGATGATCATTGTAGGTCACTTCCAACTGAAACAGTCAATGCTAGTGTGAACAAAAATACAGATAAATGTAATGCTAAAATGTCCTTCAAATTCATATCGATTTCTTGGTGGTGAAATAGAGAAGAGAAAATGACTTGCTGTATTTTAGGATTTTTTTAAAACATTGGTACTGTCCAAGCCTAATTTGGCTGTTGGTCCAATACAAAGCACTTTGAATCTAACTTAGTGTTGCTTTCCCCAGTCTGTCAAGGAGGTAAGGAAATCCTCAGGATCCTCAGGTCTTCATCCTCTATCATGTCTTGCCCTGTATTGGGTCACTAACTTTCTTTACCAGATGCAGCAGTGTAGTAGTAGGAGTACACAGAATTTTGCAATGTTTTTGAAGCCTGGACTAGTAAGTAAGTTTTTCTTTTTAGCTTTTATTTGTGGCATTAGTTTTTATTTCTGAGGCTTCTAAAACAGGTTTTTTTTTCCTCACAATTGCATCTTAAATGCATTTTTAACAGTTCAGCTGGTAGTCTTTAACTAGTGCACGTTTGAACAAACCAGCGTGTTTCTTGCTATTTGCAGCTTCTCTTTGATTTCCTTGCATTCAAAAATGACATCAGTTTTTGGAAGAAAAAGAGGAGCATGATTGGGATGTCCACAAAAGCAGGTATGAGCCAGAATGTGAACTGTTGTGCATGTGCTATGTAATGTGTACTGTGTGACTTTAGTCTTAAGTTGAAACGTTGTAGATGCACCAAGGTGGTGAAACGAGAAGTGTTTGTGTGATAAAAGAAGATGAGTAATGGGCTGGTTCAAACTTCGTTAGCACTGTGCTCAAGTATCAGTTGCTTTTAAGGCCTCATGTCACTTCTGATGTCTGTCTGTCTTACAACTGAGAATAATTTTAAGTCAGTCCCATCTGTACCTTGTAGATAACTACAGGTTCCAAAATCTTTGGTAGGGAAAAGGAACAGTATAAATGCTGTTTGATTTGGGCTTTGGTGTAAAGGAGCAGTAGAAATTCCTGAGGAGGGAGTGGAAGGAGTAGCTTCTGGGAAGAGCATGAGAGGGTTGAGTTGACTTGACGTGGATGTAAGAAGGATAAGAGGAACATAGTGATCTGACAGCCTGGCAATCCTTCCTAGAGACAGATGAAGGCAGTAAACAGCCCTGGGCACTTACTGTGTAACACGTCGCTCCTCAGCCTTGTTTATTATGCTAATACCTACTGCTTGTTTTTCTGATAGATTTTTCTGTTCTGATTATAAACCCAAATGGTAAACCTGGAGTCACTTGACCTCTGAGACTCTCCCTCCTGTGAGGACTGTCAATACCAGGAAAAAAGAGGCTTTCTAAATTACATTTCTCATTTCTGTTTATCATCTTTATCAGAGTGCTTTTATTTTTGGCATATGAATGCCAAAAAGTTAGTAAAAATTCAAAATGGTCCATGGAATTTCAGAATTAAGTGTTAATTGGCAGCTTAAAAAGTGAGTAAAGTCACGTTGAAAAGACTGAGTGACAAAGGGGTTTTTAAGCTACTATCAAAGTATCAATCTCCAGTCTCAGTAATTGATGGTTCCATCATCTCCTTAGCAAGTCTAGTCATCTTTCTGCCTCTATCTCCTTCCTGCCTGGAGGGAGAAGTTGGACAGGTAATTGCTATGGAATGGTACAGTGTAATTCATTATGTCTGAGTGTGTTGTAGCTCTTCTCTCTGTTGCTGCTTAGGGGCATAGATATTTGAATCTAATTAGTTGGTAGAGACTTAGAAACATCCAAAGTTTTTTAAAAAAAAAAAAAAGTACATTTCTTAACATCTTAACACTTAGTTGTGTGAGTTTCAGAGACTGACATTACATCACCTTACAGCCTTTTAGCTTCCTTGAGACAAGAATCATGAACATAGTTAATAGCAATACTGATACGTTGCTGAAGTGCTGCTGTATGGAAGCCTTCCTTCAATATTCTGATCTCCTTTTCTGTTTTGTGATAAGGATTTCATTAAAATGGGGGTTTGTTCCTTATTTGCCTGGAGGGATTCGGATCACTGGCTGCTTCTGGGACTACTTGATAGACTCAGGATGTGTATAGGAGAAGTTCATGCTTAAACTGCGTAAGACAGGGTTGCAGTAAATAGGCCAACAGTCTTCTGTCATCTCAGCTGCTCATTTAACTATTAATGATCCTTTTCCCCCCTGTCTAGTGCTTTGGCGGTGCTTCAGCACTGTGGTAATATTCCTTTTCCTTTTGGATGAACAGACGAGTCTGTTGGTACTAATCCCGGCGGGCATTGGTGCGGTGATTGAGGTGAGTCCTTCAAGCTCCAGAACCAAGCACTGGTGCTCACAGCAGCTTCCACAGTTTATTGCAGAAAGAGAATGCTCGGCCAGCTGCTGGAAGAAACTACCGCTGTTGCCATGTGCTGCCTTAGCAGCGCTGTGCAACTGGCTCTCAGGGTAGAGGCGATTGCCTTATCAAATAACAAGGTGTTGCTTGCTTGGGCCGGCTGGTGGTGTGGAAACCAAACACAGCAGAGCTGTGCTGAGGTTCCTTCCTGAGGCCTTACCGGCTGGGCATCGCTCCTGACGAGGCATGTGTAGCCATGTCGTCAGGCCTTCATGGGGACAGTGTGCTGCAGGGCCTCCAACTTTCTCCCTGGCTGTGGCTGAGGTGCTGGGGGTAGCAGGAGACTGCTGGGTGTGTTCATTATTCCAGCAGGTTGTGCCCAGGCAGATGGCTGCAGGTACTGCTTAGAAGCTGCTTTATGTGTAAAGCTTTAGTAAAGCACAAAGCAGTAGTGGCAAGGGGAGATCTCTCCTGCCTAGTGTTGCTTGTAGATCTAATTACTTCTCAGTATTTAAAGGTAAGTTCAGGACTCTCATGTGAAATTTTGTTTCCCTGTGGAAACAAAACAGTTCAGAATTTTTAGTTAGCAATTAAATCGTAGAATACAAAGTCAGAAAGTGATCCTTAGATTTCAGCTTATTGGATAAACACATTAAGCTCTAGTGAAAGCTGTCAACAGTGGTGTCCTGAATACTACCATTTTGTTGTCTGTAACATTTTTTTTCAGTAAATTGAGATCTTTCTTTAAGGCTGATGTGTTTCTGTGAGTTCAGTTGTCTGTATCAGATTTGTCGGTGGTTTTGTTACTATAAGTAGAAATTTAGCATTATATTGTAAACTTTCTTTAGCAGTCTGAAATGTTAACAGTTTCAGGGATAGATATCCCTGTAACTGTGCTGCTTCTTTTGTACAATGTCTTTTACCTTGATCCTCAAGATCTAAATAACTACACTTTTAAAAAAATCCTAGAATATAAAGACTTCAGAAATTCAGAAGTGTCAAATGATTTAAAAGTGTGTCAGGTCAAGAAAAGTGACTATTTTGTATTTCAAGTGGGGAAGAAGCTTTGGTCTCTAAATAACTCTTTTTTTTCCCTCTGAAGTTTTAGTGGAAGCTAGATCAGGCACGTATGGTGGTAGGGTACCAGGAATGATCTCTCATGATGCCCTCGACACTTGTTTCTCACACAGTAGTAATAGTGACGTTGATTCTGTAATCAGCAACCTTCTCTTTTGCCTCAAAGATGGCAGTGCAGGATCACCTTCACTGTCCTGCACGTTTTTGTTAGGAAGATGCAATGGGTGAGAAGGTAATAGTGGTGTACCTACAGTTAAACAGAAAGCTGTATGGAGCACAGCTCTCCAGGTGAGCTGAACTGGTTGCCTGAGTTGTTGAGTCTGTGTAGGCGGGGAGGGTACATGAGTGAGTTTTGAGGTGCAGGGAGCCTGTGGTAGCGTGAGGGTCAAGCTGTTGCAGTGAGCAGGCAGGCAGCTCAGCGGATTCGCTGCTCATAGCCCACTGCCGAAATGTAACAACCACGGAAGTGCACGCTTGTTCCCTGTTAGGAGCTCCAAGGTACCTTCATCTTGCAGACCCCAGCTGGCCATGAAGGCACATAAGAGCTCCTTGGCAGGTGGTTACTGGAGAACTCTCCAGATGCTTTCCCTGAGGCGCTGGCTGGTGCTGAGAGCACCCACCCCCCACCCAGGTGCTACAGTCCAGGGATCCTGGAGGGACTGCTTTATTACATGTATAGTAGTGCATCATCTGACAGGGAGTCTTAATAGTGCAGGGTCCCAGTGCTAGACTCTGGTGATGTGGTGTTTGGTTTGTGTAGAGCTGTGGGCATTAGGCTGCTGCTGCTTTATGCAGTGGGTGCTGAAAAGAGATACTCCAGGGTCTTGGGGCTGATTTTCTGCATCCTGCATAAGACATTCCTCTGGCTAATCCTTTCTTTGCACGTTTTGGTTTTGCTTTTCACAGCTCTGGAAAGTAAAGAAAGCTTTGAAAATGACAATCAAGTGGCAAGGCTTGAGACCCAAAATTCAGGTATAGTAGATGCTGACCTGTTAATGATTACACTCTTGTGTTGTCCATCTGTTTCCAGGCTACTGTACAACTTGGCTTTTAGCGAAGGGAAGATTAAAAGCAACCTATGAGAGTTTCCTATGTATGTCTTCTCTTTATGGATGGCTTAATCCGAAAGCTGGGCAGGCATTTTCAAACTTAAGAATTTTTTTGAATGAATTCTGTAGAAATGGCAGGTATTGTTTGCATGTATTTATGGTTTGAGAAGCTCCAGAACTCCTCTGTCTGTCCTGCTGCTTCTTAAAATGTGCCTCTGCCTTGGAAAGACACTCAACTCACATTCGGATTTGGAGTAGAAATGAATCTTTTGCATTTTTATACCTTCTCCACTGAGGAACTAGGAGAAGATGTGACATGTTCTGGGGACAGGACAGCCTTGGAGAAATCCTCTGGGTAAGAACTAAGTCCTGAGACCATTTGCAGGAGGTGCAGGGCAGCAGGGATTCAAATTAACATTATTTTTGACATGAGCATAAAATTTTAAAGTACCATCTACACTAAAAGTTTCTCTTGTTGTTAGGAGAAATAGATGTCTGTGTTCATTGTTTACTTCACAAGAAGTGTTGGGGCTTTGTGCTGCTTGAAATCTGTGCATCTTGAGTGGCTGATAGCTCTGGCTGTTACTTTGTCAATATTCAGGGAACTACCTTTTCAACAGTCATAGTGGAGATAATCCGTAACTGAGCTCTTCAAGCAAGAAAATGGTTATGGTTTTTAAAAATGGCTTCCCTTAGCTGCCAAATTCTTAACCACTTGACTTTGCTTTTGCTTTGTGAACTCTGCTGTCTCCACAGCATTTTCCTAAGCAAAGAAGTCGTGGGTGTTTGGGGTAAAATACCAAGGGAAAATCAGACTTTTGGATACCCTGCATTTAGCAGGCTGCTCAGGGCATTAGTACCACTCCCTTGTCTAGACACTTAGGAGAGCTTTGAGCTGTTACCTAGTTTAATGTCTAAGAAGTTTAGCTTGCAGTTTAAAGCTCTGTTTAGGGAGTTGGACAGCAAGTGATTTCCCTCCCACCAGGTTGTGACTTGATTATGCTTTTTACCTGTATTGCAGTTTGGCACATACAATGACTCTGAAAAGAAAACTGAGGAGTATGATACCCAGGTAAGAGAGAATCCTCTGACTTCTGATCTATACAGTCAAAATCTGTGGCCTGCTGATTGACTTGTTTCACTTTTTTTAATGCCACAAGCGTTCTTTTGTAGTTGTCACATGGATCATCACCACGTGGGTGATCAGATAGTGAAGGTTCATTCTGCTAATCTATGGAAAGAAGTAGTGAAAGAGTTGTTTTGTTGGATGAATCTGGTTGGAACGCTTCTCTGAGAAGCAGAATTGCAAGTGACTTGTCTGAAGAGAAATGTCACAAAGGGCCTGCATTCACAAATTTGAAAATTGGTATTTGTACTCATTGTTCATACTGGAAGAATGTTCCTGGGCTTCCTGATGCCTGAAAGGAGTTGGGCATAGGTGGCAACGTTGGCATTAAGCAGAGAGCTGCTCTTAGGCTGATCCTCATGCTGGCTCTTCTTGCTTATGCTCTTACATCCTTTGTGGTCTGAACGGACTGTTGGAATTTTCACCACCCTCTCCAGAACTGGAATTAAACTGGAAATAATAGCAGACATTTGGGAATAGGAAAAGATTTTCAGGGAAAAAAAAGTGACTGTCTTTTAGTTAATGCCATGCAAATTCTGCCCTGTGTACAATGTGAACTAACGAACTGTTTTCCTTGTCTGTCAGGCTATGAAATACTTGTCATATTTGCTCTATCCGCTGTGTATTGGAGGTGCAGGTTACTCCTTGCTGAATGTCAAATACAAAAGGTACCACAAATCTGCAAACTGTCTTCTACAGAATTGAAACATTCCCTGTTTTTTCTGTATTAATTAATTGGGGGATGACAGGTTATGGAAATGAGTTATTTTAGTTTGCTTGATTCATAAGCCAGGAACTGGAAACTCCCTCATTGTAAAGCTTGAAGAGTTTAGCTGCTGGGGATTTTTTTAACATCCCATAAGCTACAAGCTGTTCTATTTTGCAAGTAACCTGATATAACTGTAGTACAGTTATTAGTGGCTTGTGTACACAAGTGAGCTGTCAGTCAGACAGGGAGGAAGAAAGCTGCCACTGATGTTCAGTGAACTGGTACGGTGTACAGGAAACCTGAGAGGAATTCAGTGGTTAAACCCACCCAGTAACAGAGAGAAGCAAAAGCTCCTAAATATGATGCTTGAAAAGCACTTAAAAAGAGTTTTATGGCTCTAACTTTTTAAGTGTTTTTAAGAAAGGACTCTATTCCCTTAGAGCCATAGGCTTTTACTGCAGCACACTGATACCTCAGGATGAGCTGAAAACTGAGTGTTTCATGAAAAGGTGAAATTCTTGTGCAGCTTCACTCAGACTAGTACAGCTGGTGTATTTTGTGTTGGAGAGATGCACGTGAGTGCACAGACACCACGCTTTGGTGTAGGGAAAATCTGCAAGTGCAGACATGGTGGACAGGCTGGGAAGGTGGGGCTGGGTGGGCCTAATGAGGTTCAACACTGCCAAGTGTAAGGTGTTGCACTTGGGCTGGAAGAATCCCAGACACAGATACAGACTGGGAGAAGAGCTTCTTGAGAGTAGCCCTGCTGAGAAGGACTTGGGGATTGTGGTGGATGAGAAACTTAACATGAGCCAGCAGTGTGCTCTTGCAGCTCGCAAGGCCAATGGGATCCTGGGCTCCATTAGAAGAGGGGTGGCCAGCAGGGACAGGGAGGTGATTGTCTCTCTCTACTCTGCCCTCGTGAGGCCCCATCTGGAGTACTGTGTCCAGATCTGGGGCCCCCAATACANTACCTGAAGGGAACTTATAAGCAGAAGGGGGATCAACTTTTTAAAAGGTAGACAATGGCAAGACAAGGGGGAATGGTCTAAAGCTAAAGGGGAAAAGGCTTAGATTGGAAAGAGCTTCCCCGTAACGTCTAGAGAGAGCGATGAGGTGCTAGAACAGGCTGCCCAGAGAGGTGGTGGATGCCCCGACCCTGGAGGTGTTCAGGGCCAGGTTGGATGGGGCCCTGGGCAACCTTGTGTAGATCCAGGCCTGGAGGTTGGTGGCCCTGCCTGTGGCAGGGGGGTTGGAGCTCTGTGATCCTTGGGATCCCTTCCAACCCAGACCATTCTATGATTCTGCGGTGACAGCCATGTAGATTTTTTAAATAGCCTTTAAGTCCCAGGAGGGGTGGGAGGGAGAGCAAGCAGTAGCTTAAAGTAACATCATAAAGAACTGTTGTTACTGCATGTGTGGGCTGTAGCTCTTGTACTAGAAACTGGGACAATTTGGGGGCTGTTAGAAAAGTATTTTTGTCAAAAGGCTCTTTTAGTAAAGAGCTAACAAATATGTAGCATTTAAAAATCCTGGGGTTTCTCCCAGAGTTCATAAATTCATCCAGTACTGCAAAACCCCTGCATGCCAGGTGTTCCGTGCCCTGGAGCTTAGGAAAGTGAAAACAATTCCTATCAGAATTTCTGTCGGTGCTAGGATCTGTCTGTAAGGAAATGAGATGTGACGAGTAATCTTAACGGTGGATTATCCTTTAATCTTGCAGCCATTTGCTGATGCATTTTTTGGATGCTTGTGGATTAGTGAAATGCCCCTGCAGCTGTAAGGTTGCTAACAGCAGTGCAAGCTTAATTTTACATGATGTAACCCCAGCACCACCGTTATTAGCTGCTCTTACTGTCACAAGCAGGAGGATGGATTTTGACCACTCTGCAGCGCTGCTGGTGTTTTATTACTAAGATTGTGCCCCGTTGAACATCTGGGAAGGGTTGTTAGGTGTAAGGAGGGGAAAATATTGACACCTTGGGTGTATATATATATACCTGTTAGTTATTTTGGGGGTTTGAGGGGATTTTTTTGGTTGTGAGGTGCTTTTTTTTAATGCTTACTGTAATGTTTTGCGCTGCATGGTATTAATTGTTTGAAATGTGGTAAGTCCCTGCAGTGCTGTATTGTGTATCTATTATTTAGAATGCAGCGTTGCCTTTGCAAGCCTGGATACAGTCAGGGTGCAGTGTGCAGTGTTAGCTGATGTCGTTTTGGGTGTCTTAGAGCATTCTGAAAAAGTATAAAGGCAGTTGATAATGCTCTCCAAACTTGCTGGATGCACTGAGAAGCAACCTTTGCTTAAACTCTTTGCACCTTCTCTGGAGCCCTTCCAAAATGCAAGGAGGGTGTGAGGTGTTTAGTTCCTCTGTGAAGTCAGTCACCACGTAGCCGTTTCTCGGGGTAGTCAGCTTGGAGTTATATAGAGAACGTAGTACAGGGAGGGGGGGGTGTATGTGTATTTATGTATATATTTTTTTCTGACTGAGGTGAAAAAACTAACCAGACTGGCTTCTTTCTTTGTAGCTGGTATTCCTGGTTGATTAACAGCTTTGTCAATGGTGAGTCCCTTCTTCTGGGTTGCTTTCTTTGTTCATGTTGCTTCAAATGGAGGCCGAGACTCAAACGTAGACGGTTGACTGCTGTCAGCCAGATCGGTGTAACACGGAGCAGTGATTTGACTGTAGGTTCCAAAATTATCATGGTGATTGAGAAAGGGAGAAGCAGCAACCCAAACTGAAACAAAAGGATTAGATGCATTTTCTCTCTTTAAGAAAATGAGTGTAAATCTCTAATTGTGAAAGTATAGTTGTGTGGTGTTCTTCTCTGGTGTATTTGTCTCTAAGTGTTCCATGTTTTATCCTCAGGGGTGTATGCTTTTGGATTCCTGTTTATGCTGCCCCAGCTGTTTGTAAACTACAAGGTATGATTGAAAAGTGATAAAACACTGGGGTGGTTTTTTTTTTTTGGTCTCTTCTCTCAGAATTTATTACAAATTGATATTTTTATATCCTAGATGAAATCTGTTGCACACTTACCATGGAAGGCTTTCACATACAAAGTAAGTAAAACTAATTTAAAGATTGGTGCAGTCATTTTGGAAATTACTTTTTGTGAGAAACAGCTCAGTATTATGTATTTTCCTAATGGCTTCCATATAATGAGAGTCCCAGCATCCTAGTTTTGATGATAATGCTGCTTGTTCTCCTGTCAGCTGTTGTCTTGCGTGAGTGCAAATGTTGGTTCTGCAAATAAACTAATGGGTCTCAATTTAATGTGTTGTTTTAGGAAGAGGGGGATTATACTAACAAGGGATAGTTCTCAAGAAACAGAGAGGGCTGCTGAAATACCTTATTTTGGCAGCTTTCAGGAGCTGCCAGAGGCTGAAGTAGCACACGTGCCGTACTGTGCTGGGTGGGAGTTCTGAGCTGTTGGGCAGTGCAGTGACCAACATGTGGTGGGTTGTCACACAGTGGAAAAGGGGCAGCGCTGTGGGGGCCCTGCTGCCTGCACTGCCCTTGTGGGAAACAATGGGATGCTGTACCAAAGCTTTAACACCAGACCTTGGAGGGGGAGAAGGTGAGTTTATTTCAAGACAAAGTCAAGTTACCCTTTTGATACCTGCCTGCCCATGTGTGTGTTGGATGTACCTGAGTCAGGATTCCTTGCACTGATATGGAGGACAACGGACACACACCGTTGGCTCCTGTGTCTCCTACATTATTCCTTGATCAACAGTTACATGCTAGTTTTGTTCTTGTACCTCTAAAGAGCTGATAGTAGTATGACTGCATCTTTCCCCACCATCTGTGAGTCATTAGGATTTTTGTACTGTCATCTGCTTTCCTGATCACTGTGACCTGAGAAACCCTAGATACGGATGCGCTGGGGTCATCAAGACCTCGATACCATCATCGTGTGCCATGTTTTCCTCTGCTTCCACTCATAAATGCTTTTCTTTATTCTTCCTTTGTACCAATTTGTATTACAGTTCTCCAGAACATCTGCTTCTTCACAGGAACAGTGTTAGAACTGTCCAGGACATGGTGTCCAATTCTGAACAGATGATCTGGAACAAAAAAGATAGAAAATCTTCAAATCTGAAGTGTCCTTCATAGCTTTTCTGTTTCTGTAAGCCTACAGCAGTAGCCTAACTCTCCGCTGCCCTAATGTTTTTAAGGAATCCTGGAGCATTCTAGGAAGGGAGATTGAAATATAGCTGGGAGCAGAATAGCAACCAAACACTGTTCTCTAGGGAAATATAGTAAAAAAATAAAAACAACCATCTAGTCATTCAGACATGCACTAGGCAAATCAGCATGTGCCGTCATAGAGGGGTGTAAGAGGTGTATTAGTGACCCAACTTCATTATTTTACCTTAGCAACAAATAACTGAGCAGAGACATCAGGAGTTCAATAGACAGCAAGGGGCAGTATTCCAGCAAGTAACCTTTAAAGCAATGGAAGTCTCTTGCTGAATAGCCTTTATTTATGGAGCATTTATGATTCCTGTTAAGATGCCAGAGGGCTAACCACAATAAAGGCATGTGTGTATGGAGAAAGAAATATATGATGCTTTCAATCATGCTTAACTTATTGGTCATTGGAGTTGGTAATTTACTTTTTCCTATCAGATATTAAAAGTTGCTTTGCTCTCTTCTGCACTTGGAAGAGTGGAAAGAAAAGTCTGAGGTCTCATCTGCGATTATCATTTTAGAGAGCTTTGGCTTTTTTCCTTAATTTGAACTCTTTCCTGCTTTGGAAAGCCTTGGCAGAAATGAAGTTCAGTCTTAACTTCCCTGGTTTTGTAGCCTTTGCATTTATGCTCCTTATACTTTTATGAGGAACGCCTTCAAATGAGGTAATCTCAAAAGAAAACTATCTAGACTAAATACTATTAGATGGGCTGCCTTGTTGCATTCAGTTTTAGTGGCTTGTGAGGAGTGCCTAAGAGCCTGAAGGATGGAGCATTTAGGTTTTCCTTCCTTTCATGATTGTAGGATCATTCACGTGGGTGTTGGCTTAGAAAAAAGGCCTCCTTGTCCAACTTGACAAGTTTTTTTTGTTCCATGCCAAACCTGCTCTGCACAGGCTTGAGGAGTGTTGTCCTTATCCTCTGTTTACTTCAGACTGACTGATTTGTTTTGACTTGCCAGGAAGAGCTTTCCTGTTGTAACTAAACAGAGCTCCCTCCTGTCCAACACCCCCACCTTCCGCTGGTGCTGTGTTTCATCGTATAAACATGGGTTCCTTTGGAAGAGTTGAGTTCTCCTCAGCTTACAGAATACATCATTTTCCTCCTCCTTATGGTATGGCTTAACGTACAGCTTGCTGATTCTGAAAGGAGAGGCCATGTTACTGACACAGTTTGTTAACCCAACAGTGAACAGTCTTTGCTGGATTTGTCTCCTGTTGTTGTTTGTGAGTTTTATTGCACCATATGATGAGTGCTAGAGCTGGTGCACTTGGAGAGGCCATTTCTAGTCCTCCCTGTAGGCCAGAGCCAGAGCCAGACCCAGAGGAGCTGCCCTTGGCTTTGCTTTCTTTACCATCTCTGACAGAATGCAGCTGTCTTTGCATGCTCAGATCCTGTTTGCATTGTTTCCCAGCAGATGTCTAGGTTGGGTATTAGGGAAAAGTTCTTCAATATGAGGGTGGTAGATCACTGAAACAGGCTGCCCAGAGATGTGGTGGAGGCCCCATCCCTGGAGATACTCAAAGTCAGGCTTGATGGGGCTCAGAGCAACCTGATCCAGTGAAGATGTCCCTGCTTACTGCAGGGGGGTTGGACTATATGGCCTAAAGATCCCTTCCAACCTTACATGTTCCATGTTTCTATGAATCATTCTCACTTGGGAGGTAGTACTGAGAAAATACTTTGTTACTGCTTCAGAAAGAGAACCAATAGTATGCCTGGGTGAGTGGAAATGATGTAGCAAATTTTGTCTTGGGTGAGGGGTGGATGATTACTTCCAGGGGAGTGCTGAAACTATTTTTAAATCTCTCCAAGGCTTTCAAGGTAATGTTCTTAAGAACAGTAAATTAACAAGTTTTTACACAAATTTTGAATCCCTACAGGAATGAAAGAGAACTGACATTTTCTAAATCTGAAATATTTGAATAACGAATGAGAAAAAGGGGTTTGCCAGTTTCTTTGAAGGTTTTGCTGAAATTGTATCCGTGTTTTTCCCCTTGTGTGACAATACTCACCCTTACCTGAAGCAGCCTCATTTCCTTTTTACTTGTAGCTGTAATTGTGTGGTCTGGAGCAGATGGTATGGTCTTTGTTAAAAGAAAGCACTTTAAAGTTTGCATTAATTTTCCAGTGTAACCGTTACTTCCATGTTTCTAACCATATTCATCCTGTGCTTCTACTGAAAAATACAGTTCTGAGAAGCCTGTTTCCTGTAGCTTGTATAACAGATGACTTCCTCTCCTCACAGCCAACTGAAGTTTACTTTTATTTTCTTTGTAGGCATTCAACACCTTTATTGATGATATATTTGCCTTTATCATCACAATGCCAACGTCTCATAGGCTGGCGTGCTTTAGAGATGATGTCGTGTTCCTGGTCTATCTCTACCAAAGATGGTATGCCTTTCTTTCATACCCATCAAAGTTTTTACATGGCTCTGGGTGGTCGTGGTCTCATTGCTCTGAAGGGCTATGAAGTAGTTTGGGACAGACTTTGAAACAGAATGTCGATACCATCACAGTGTACAGCATGGTCTGGATCACGGTGGTTGTGCCTGTGCTTTGTGAAGGGAATGGTGAGCAGTGGATCCTGAAAAGGAAATCTCAATACAAAGAGGTGCAAAAGTGCTTTCCCATGACCCATGGTATTCCTGGACCTTGTTAGCATGCTAAGAGAGTTGGCAAGAAGTTCCCCTTCTTACAGCACTCACAGAATTTTGGTCAGTGACCTCTTCTCCCTCCTCAGAACAACCATCCTTCTTTCCAGCAGATAGTTTCACATTCACAAGTTACAAAAAATCTAAAGCAAGCACCACCACCCCCCAACAACAACAACCCCCCTAGACCTGAATACCTGAAGTAAGGTGAGGGAGAGATTGCAATCCTCAGGGTTGTGTTCAGATACCCTCTTAGAGGAGTCCTGGCTTGTAACCTTGCTGAGGGGCTGTGTGCCTTCCGAGCCACTCTGCGAGGCACCAGCCAAGGATGTTTCCTGGTGAGGGGTTGCCCTGCTCTGCGTTCCAAAGGCACGTTAGCAGGTTCTCTTACAAGGTGAGTATGTGGCAAGTTTCAGGTTCTTCAGGTGACTGCAATCGGATGGGGAAGAAGCCGTATGCACTAATCATAAAGTAAAGCTACAGAATGTGTGTTCCTGTTCCTAAGAATAAGGATTTAGACGTGGAGCAAACAAGAATGTTAGGCCTCGCTCAGGTGGTACCAGAAGATCGGGATCTAATCGTTAATCCTAAATGTGAGCTTCAGCTGTAGGTTTGTATAATCACACAGAAGTGTAGCAAAATAGGTATTTTTCTGGAAGATAAGAACTCAATGACTTCTGATAGGGGCTGGACACTGGTTTCAAGTTTGAGAGGTATCCTGGACTGCTTGAGAAGTACTTCAGCCAAGCTTATGGGGAGCTAGTGCATCTGAGAAGAGGCCCCGTTGAGACAACTGGTTAAGTCTCAATGTGAAAGAGCAGGTGTAGCTACAGCTAATCTTTAAAACTTGTTGGTGGGTTTTTTTTTCCCAGAAGTGGGAATAGTGCATATGATGAGAAAGAAATTCACTTTTAAAATTAGGTAGCACCGCTTAATTCCCCCAGGTAGCAGACAATATTGTAACTAATCATTTGGGTTTTTTTCTGGCAGGCTTTATCCTGTGGATAAGAGCAGAGTGAATGAGTATGGAGAATCTTATGAAGAAAAGCCAAAAAAAAAAGCTCATAGAGAATAACTAAGAATTGAAGAAGATTCTGATCCCTGGACTCTTACTGGCTTCATGTATTATCTGGTCTAAAGGAAGGAAAAACTTATTTAATAAGAGTATTTTTAAAGCTTATGACAGAACTACATGGACAATACATCTTCTATATTGCCAAAATCTAGTTTTGATATCCTCCTATTTCAGGATTCTCTTTTGTCCTCACAAGGTCCACAGTCTGCCAGATGTCATTAAACAAACTTCCTGCATTCAAACTTCTCTTCAATGAAAACCTAAGTGTCCTGACCATTGTAATTAAAATCTACATTTTTAAGGCAACTCACTAACTGCAAGTGTGGTGCCCGTGCCACTGGGCTATGACAAGTGAAAAACCAAGCCCGTGTCTTACAGCAGAGTCAAGCATTAATGCCAAATTGTAAAAAATAAACTGTATAATATTGGTTTATATGCTAATTACAAATCCTTCTCATTTGATAATGGAGATAATGGAAATCCTAAAAATTATTGCTAAAGTTGTAAGTTGTGGCGGGGGGGGGTTCAAGTTCATAGCTTAACAAGAAATGTTGGAAATACAGGATGGGAGAGATCAGGATGTTAAAATTCAAATTCTGCCACGTTCTTTGCCCACAAGGTGGCAGAGGGATTCAGTTGTCTTACACTGAGCAAAGATGTGAAAAAGCAGTAAGATCATTTATTTCAATATGTATCCAATTTACATAAATCCTTCTGCACTGATGACAAAACCTTCTGCTTTCTTGGGACAGCAGGTATTCATGTAATGCAAATCATCGTTAACGTGCTAGGAAAGTCTTGTCTTCAATTCTTCATCATGTAGTGTCCTGGTGACCAACTAGGCCAATTCTCTCATGTATCATAGGGAATAAATAATCCCTTGGTCTTTCCTCTCTCCCTCCCTGCCCTGTTCTGTTTGTAAGATGAAACATGCATCCCTGAAGTGGAATGATTTTCCTCCAGTACAATGCAGGTTCAACAAAATAACCTGGATACGGAGAAGCAAAGCAGCCTGGTGAAGAGCAGGTATCTTCCTTACAACTTAAAATCCATATATCATGGGAACAGGTCAATAAGGGAGGCATTTTGATCTGTTTGTATCGAAATAGTAACAATAATCAGGTTGAAATATTATACCAAATCTGACTTCGCAGCTGTATCAGGAGAGCATGGCTCTAGATTTATAAAAGCAAGTTTCTCATTAACAGTAAGTGAAATACAGAGTGTGTTCCTTTCAGTGGCAAATAAAATGCTATTAAAGAAATCCAAAAGGCAGTTCTGGTTTTGCTCTGCAGAGTAAGTTTACAAATTAACCCTAATGATTCTTCAATCTCTCTATTAAATTGCTTGCTGTTTGTGCAAAATTATTTAACTTCGGTTTGTCATCGATTGAAAACGTTGATCTAATTCCTTTGAACACGGACCTGCTCCTGCAGTCTGTAGGTACTTTGTGAGGTGGATTTTGCCCAGTTCTGGCACTGCAGGAGTGAGAATGTATACATACTCGGGTCCCAGAAGGATACAGAAATGTGCCTAGCAAGTCTATGCAAAACCCCCACTGCGTTTGCTCTGCCTTGTACCTGTTCTGGATTTGTGTGGAAGGAGCTCTTTGCTGGCAGGCAAACTAATTTGGGACTCATATTTCTTCATGGTAGCTAAATGTTAAGTGTGTGAAGATTTTTCCTGATATACATAATGCACATAGCAGACTCCCTTTTTCGTGCCATTTCAAAACAATCAAGTTATTGGTTCTTCTAGAATAGCTTCTGAAAGTCCAGAATACCATATTCAGGTATTTCTAATGTCTCATCACTCATTTTTGTATGTAGCTGTTGAAGAATCACTCTTGCACCTTTACATACTGTGAGTTTATTGGTCTCCTGTCTTGCATTTCTGATGACAATGACCTCATACTATCATATTCAGTAGTCATAAAGAATACAAAATTAGAGCATTTTAGGTCTTTAAAATGAGCGAGACTTTCCTGTTGGAGTCATTGTTTTATGCATTCCATTTCCAAATAAAAGACCTGGCGTATGAGATAGAGTTACTTTTTGTTGTTGGGAAGGTGGTGGAAAACTACATGAGCAGTGTAACTTTGGAGGTACTAAATGAGATGTTTTCACTTTCTACTTGTGGAAGTGACATCAGCTTAAAACAAAAATGCATTTTGATATGTGGTTAACACAGAAGAAAAACTTCTGTGGTGGTTTAGCCCTGGCTGGAGGCCAGATGCCCACCAAAGCCAGTCTTATTACTCCCCTTCTAAGGTGGACAGGGGAGAAAAGATATATTAAGAGGCTTAGGAGTCAAGATAAGGACAAGGAGAGATCATTTTATCAGTGACGATATGGGCGAAACAGACTCAACACAGTGCAGGAAAGAACTATTCTAATTTATTACACTACACTAGGAAGAACAGTGAAGAACCGGAGTCGGGAGTGCAATCAAATCTTAAAACCAATGCAATCAGATCTCAAAAACACGTTCCCCCCACCACTCCCTTCTTAGCAGACTTTAATCAGAATCTTGCTCCCTTCTTCCCCCCCGCTCGCAGTACAGGGGGGGCAGGGACTGGGGAAAAATGGGGTTCTCAGTAGCACCTTCCCCCCACCCCTCCATTCTAAGCAGAATTCCCTTTAGCCATGATTTTACTCCCTTCTTCCCCCCCTGCTCGCAGTACAGGGGGGGGCAGGGACTAGGAAATAATAATGGGGTTCTCGGTTACTTCATGAGCTGTTTTCCTTTCCCAGATCTTAAAACACCTCTACCTCCCCACCCCGCTCCCTCCTTAGCAGACTTCAATCTAGTCATGATTTCACTCCCTTCCTCCCCCCGATCACAGCACAGGGGGGCAGGGACTGGGAGACGGGGGCTTCGGTCAGTTCCTTGCAAGTTGGTTTCCTTCTCGGCCCGGGGGGGGGAAAATCCATTCCACACACCCTCCCCCTGCTGCACCGTGGGGTCCCACACACTAGAGACAGTCCTCCACGAACTTTCTCCGTGTGTCTCATCAGCTGCTCCGCCTGGATCCCTGCTGTGGCGGGCAGCAATAAATCACAATGTCTCTCAGTCCCAGTCCTCCATGGGGTCACCAGCCCCCCCCCAGCAAACCTGTTCCAGTGCAATTCTCTCTCTCTCTCGCTCATCTCTGTAGGTTCCAAGTGCTGGCAGGGGCTTGCTTCAGCGTAAGGGTCACAGTGTCTTCTCTATGTCTCCACCTGCTCCATCCAGCGTGGAGCCCCTCCACGGGCTGCAGGTGGGGTCTCGGCCTTTACCATGGGGTTTCTCCACGGGCTGCAGGGGCATCTTTCTCTCCAGCACCTGGGGCACCTACTCCCCCTCCCCGGCCTTGGTGTCTGTACAGCTCGTTACATCTTCTCACTCCCTTCTCCGGTGGCAAAATGCAGCTGCTTCCGAGTTGTTTTCTCCTATATGTGATTCTCAGAGGCGCTGTGACAATCTCTCACTGGCTTGGCCCTGATCAACAATGATTCTGGCCTTGGATTGTTTACATTTTGGAGCTCCAGAGAATTCCAGCAGCTCCTCACAGCCGCCATTTTCTGCACCCCTGTTCTTTCCCAGCACCCAACCTCGCAAAACTGCGACAACTTCCTACTTGTCAAATGCTGTTGAGTATTGCAGCTTGTGCCAGATTAAGAGTTCAAGAGCAATTTAAACACTTCATCACTTCTGCTCTGTACTCCCAAGCAGTTCTTCCAGTTCCAGGTTGTGCCATTTCCTGCTCATCTTCACCTGCTGCAGTCTCTTCTCTGTGACTTCCTACCCTTATGGCTTGTTTCCCTGGAGCCATGATGCTGACTGGATCACAGACTGGGCAGCAGGGGAAGAAGTCTGTTGTGCTCCTGTTGCTGCTAGAGCAGGTGCTGGGCATGTTGCTGATGGGCTCAGCGCAAATGATGTTCCCTTTCATAGATACATTCCATTGCACCCCAGTAACTGCCAGTCCCAGCACCTACACCTCAGCCCCAGAAGCATTGAGACAGATAATTCTGTAATTTGTTTGCTTTTCCATTTTTTTTTTCCATCAGGGGACAAATCTCATGTTGAGGAAGTGAAGCATCATCATGTACTAGTAAAGTCAGTCCTCTTTACAACTTAGGGCTTTTCAATACCGTAAGATCAAAAGTAATACAGGTGGGAAGGGACCTCACAGCATCCTCCCCTGCCCCTGAGTGACTAACCAGGCTTTCCCGATGGTCCTGTGTAGAACCATCTGAGCGAATAGCTCCAGCTGTAGGAGCTGAGACAGCCAGAAAGAGCCCAACTTTCCCAGATGCCCAACAGTCTGAGTCTGCACCCCCTCTTAGACTAGGAGAGGTTTTCTCTGTACCCGTGGGGATCCATGTGCTTTTCCTACAGCCGTGCTCAGTCTGCAAGGATCCTTTTTCAAAAAATTGTTGATTTCAGTTGGCCCCTGTGTTTCTAGAGGAAGCACAGACCTTGACCAAAAGTCTCCCTGCAACACACAGAACAGGTACTTCATTCTGCTGAAGATGTGACAAATGAAAGGAACTGTTCTTACATTCAGCTGCCAGCAAGATCATGTATTTTGCTTCTCTCAGATTACTCTTCCCCAGCATCTTTTTCTCATGGTTCTTTCTTGGGAGCGTATCCCAGCAGTGCTTGAGCAGAGCTCCAGTGGACTTGGACAAGAAGTGAAGTCTCTAATGAAGTTTTCAGCTGCCAAATCTTTTTTCTTTTTAGAGTCAGGCTGAAAATTTATCTTCAAAATGGACCATGTTTGAAGTGAGGTAGTAACACCGAGGTTCTCCAAGGCCAAGAGTAAGTGCTGAGCAAGGTGCTTTCTTTATAGGAGCAGAATTAGACTCTTTAGCACACAGGGCTTGTCTACCACTGGACCATCTCTGGATGCTGTTAAGTTTTAGTGCACGTGGTCTCTCCTCCCACTGCCACGGGGGCAGAACTCGCTTTACATTGGGCTGTGGAGCAGCCTACACTTCTGCCTGCTGCCACAAGAAGTCAAAAACACAAGCTAAGTAAACTTAGAGGACTTGCACAGCAGGTACTCCATGCATACAAGTGTAACCCTGAGAAGTACATTTTTTGCCAGTGCTCCCAATAGGTGGCATATACCAAAAAGCCTCTTGGATGGAAAGGCTGGTTTTCTTTCTCCTTTCCTGAAGTACCTGTGCAGAGTGAGAAATGCCTTTTCTTACATGGTAACACCATGCTGTAGGTTTGTGAGCCTGGATTTAAGTATTTTAGGACATTAAAGCCAAGTTACGCTTACTGTTTCTTAAGTAGCAGCCCCCACCAGGGGTAAAAGCACATGACTGGGAGCAGAGTTCCCACTACCCCAGAATGGATTCATAAACTGCAGATGGTCAATTAATGGTCACTGGGGAGTGCCATCTAAGAATCCAGGTAGAACAAAGTTCTGGGGGGGAAAAGTGAAACAAAGAACCCATTAGAAAAAACTCCCATATGTGGTGAAAATGCAGAGGATTGCAAGGCATAAAAGGTGGTCAAAGAGACCCCCACAAAAACAGGAAAGAAGTTACAACAGGGAGAGAATTCTCCAGCATTAGCACCAAGCAAGGACACTGTGACCAACACCACCGCTTCACTGCCAGCAGGTTCCCCTCTGCTTCAGAGCAGGAGCACTGTGTCTTGACTCACCTTTTGCTACTGCAGACTCTGCTATCGTGTAGTAAAAAAATAACCCGGTGAGGTGTAAAGTAGTGAGTAAATAAAGAACAGGGAGCCAACTGTGCACATGTTTACTACTCTACCGTCCCCATGGGACAAGGTAATGAATGCTGCACTCTGGCAGAGTAAATTCTGATGTAAACTAGTGAATGACACTGTCATCTTCAGTCCTAAACCAGGAGCCAGTCAGAGAGTAGCTGGTCAGACCACACTAGGTCTACAAAGCGATGTACACCTGCAGGAATGAGTTTGTATGCAGGTCTCAAAACTTAGGAGTCTCTTCTTCAGGAAGAGAGGCACGGTCAGCACAGTGTGAGCTTGCATGAAGTTGTAATTCAGTAAGGACTGAACCCACTGACTGTCACTGGTGGGGTGGGGGTGAGAAGCGGCAAAGGCCTTGGTTCTGTGTAAGCACTGCTCAGCAGTAACAAAAACATCCTTGAATTATCAACACTGATGTCAACACAAGTCAAAAACACAGCCCTATGCCAGCTACTATGAAGAAAATTGACTCCACCTCAGCAGCACACAAGGAAAATTAATCTTCTCTCAAACTAATGCTGAAAGGCAGCGTGAAATAACAAGGAAGAGCATGCCTGAAGAAGAGCAAAGTATGAGGCCCTTGGGCATGGCTGGCTGTCAGCCAAGACACTGAGAAAAGGATCAAAGAGTTTGTGGAGGAAATGCTGGGACTGAGGGGGAAAAAGCAGCACTCAACATTGATTAAATGGAATTGAAAAGTTCAAAGGTCGACCAGCAATGAACACCATGAGCCTGAGAAGGCAAATACAGAGGGAGAAGGAAGGGTGAAATATTTAAGGAGCAACAGGCAAGCAAGGAGAAGCTGAATCAAATAGAAAGCTTTGGATGTGTGTGAGAACAGACATGTCATTTAGGGACCATCACACACAGCGTGAGAGACACACAGTGGTGTGGAAAAAGCAGTTAAAAGGTGGAGAAGGGATCACTGCCACTCTCAGAGAGAGTCCCAGCCCAGAGGATTAGGACGAGGACAAACAGGAAGAGCCAGACCCATGTAAGTCTGGTAACTGTAATAATAACAGTACTAGAAAGGGCTTGTTCCCACACACCTCACAAGATGAGCTCTGTAACTCAGGAAGCTGGCCAGAGAGGCACGTGGCACCTCCAGTTGCCAAGACCATTGTAAAGACAACCAAGACTGAAGATGAAGCCTGAGAGAGGAGAGCAAGTCACGGTCATGGAAGGCTTCATTCCGCGGCAGGTGAAAACCGCAACAGGGACAGGTGCCCTAAAAAGGGATTACACTGAGGAGCTGGGTAATCTGACTGAGGGATGTCCTTGATTAACAGCATGTGACTGAATGGATCTAGCCCAGGCAGCAGCCTCCAGCTGAGACTGGGACCAAGATCAGCTACATGATTGGCTGAAGATGCCCTTTCCAGTCAGTGATGACTGGGGCTGGTGGATGTGATGGAGAGCCTTCAGCCTTACTCTGTGGTAGTACCCATGGTCTTCTTTTGGATCCTTGGTATCACATCAACTATTTTCATGGCCTGTGTGTGTGATCCTAGAACGGTCCTGCATGATACAGGCAGTTGTTAGGTCAGTGAGTTCCCTTCAGTCCCCTGCTAAATGCCATCTGATCACAGAGGCTCACTAATTTCTGAAAATTTGTTTCCTCTCTCTTTATTGAACAAGATAATTTGTAGCACTTAAACATGGGACAGATTGTTCTGTGCACAGTTTTGATACAGGACCTCCCTCAAGTCCCTCACATAATGCCCTCAGTACTGAGACAGCTACCCGAGGCGTTCCTTTTCTGCTGTTACAGCATGGGGTTCCTGGCAAGCCATCCCGCTTCTGATATGTGATGTTTCTTTCAGCTTGGGAAACTTACTCATTAAACTATTCTGATTTTGATTTATTAGGGTTTGGGTTTTTTTATTTTTCAGTTTGAATACAGCCTCAGGTTTTTGACAGACACCTGTTGTCTTCTCATGGTGCTTCTTGCACCAGTTTCATAATTCTCAAAGGGAGAGACACAACTGCAGCAAGTCTGCATCACTGAATAGTCATTACTGAAGCTGGACTGAAACATAACATCTCACTTACTTTCACTTCACTGTTGGATTGTAAAAATGGCATTTCTTTTTATCACTGCACTATCATCATCCATTCCCAGGGCAACTCCCTTTCACAGGAGCCAGTCGTAAAGTGGGATGGGGTTAAGGTTAAGTCTGCCATGAAGGATAAATTTGGCTGAGGAGAACTGTGACCTTCCAGATCTGGGTTCCCAGTACCACAATGACATGAATACACTCGAGTGAGCCCAATGCACTTGACAAAGAGATCCACTAAGATGATTTAGGAGCTGGAGCATCTGGCATAGAAGGGGATGCTGAGGCAGCTGGGACTGTTTAACCCCAAGAAGGGAAGGCTCTGTGGGGATTGCACCAAAGAACATAAATAATGGATGTAAACAAGGTGGATCTCAGCTCTTCCCAGTGGTACCCACTGGCAGGAGGAGAGGCAGTGGGCACAAGTTAACATACAGGAAATTCCACTTAAATATGAAAAAACGTTTTACTCCGAGGGTGATAAAACACAGGGTCAGGTTACCCAGGAAGGTGGTGGAGTCTCCATCCTTGGAGATATTCAAAACCTGGTTAGACATGGGACTGAGTAATCTGCTTTAAGTGACCCTGCTGTCAGCAGGGGAGCAGACTAGACACCACCACAGGTCTCTTCCAGCCTCTGCTATTTATGACTCTCTGATTCTATTTTTTCCCTAATTAATAAAATTAATAAAAAATATTCATTAAAAAGTAACTTTACACCTTTTCCATGTAATTTCATTCCCCTACTCCCTCCTGAATTCTCTCCCCAGACCAATGGTAGACACACAGAAAACCATATGGTACCTGTGAAAACCAAAACAAAACAGGAGGAAATAGACCCCCCCCTTACTCTGGCCATAGCAGCCATTCTCTCCTCCTCCACTGCTGCTGTAGTCATTGCCACCAAAAAGACATCAGCAAGAGACACAGGTAGGGACTTACTGAGGAACTTTCCAACTTTCCAACAGCTGGTGGAAAGGGTCAAGAGACCTCTTCAGAAGCAGCAACACCTATAACCCATCTGTGATGAGCATGTCAATCAGCTTTGAGAGTATGGATCTGCCACTACCAGAGCTAGGGCCAAGTACCTGCAACCTCACCTGCAACCAGCACGTTCTCAGCTGCGGACAGTTCTTCGCTACCACCATAACCCCATTACTTCCTTCTCCACTGGTCCTGGGGCTGCACCTAAGGAAGACCCACTGATAGAGAGGCACAGACCAATGTCCACCCCTTCAAGGAGACCCTAATCATCAAGATCTCACTGATGGCACCCCTCACCCTCATGCCCTTGCTTTCTCCAGTGTCAATCCACTGGCTGCTGAGGAGGACTCCATTGTGGCAGTCTGGTCAGGCTGACATTTTCAAGATCAATTAACCCCTTTCTCTTCCTCCTCCTCTTTCTTTCTTCCTGGAGATGTTACAGGAAATGGTGATCCTTGTGTTTTCCACATCCCTAGCTGCAGTAGGCATCACTGTTGTACTCTACTTTGTGGGTGCCATCACCTTTGGAGAAATGGGGGGGGGGGNGGGGGAGGGGAGAAATGCATGCAAAATAGACCCATCAGAAGTCAGACCAAGGGCATCAACCTTACTCTCCCCTAGGAGCAGCTGCTGCTGAATCCAGCCCCAACTCCAAAGCCCCTGCCCTTTGGTATGCAGTGGCAGTGCAATATTTCAGTTACAGCTGAGGTCCCATGATGCCTTCTGGTATTATCACGCTTCCTCCTTTGGAAGTGCCATCTGGTGCCTATCACCTGTGCCAAGGGGTAAAGGAGTCTGGCTAGTAGGCAATGCTGAATGGTGAGTGATGCAGGAATGCCTCCACATGAAGGCAAGCCATGACACCAGCCATGCTGATGTCAGGAGCTCCTTTGCTCCCTGGAAGAGATTAATTGCTTTAGAAGGAAAGTAAGCAAGTCCTCAGTCAGCAATGGGAGGCTGACCTCATTCCCTAGTCTGAGAAGGCTTCACATGAAGGAGAGAAAGTAAATATTCTACACCTCTGTCCCTGCCATTGGTGAGAATTGCTTGTTGCATGGCATCACTACTACCAGGGACGGGACTGTCCAACGTCTCCCTTTACCTAGTGACACAACCAAAAAACCCATCCGAACCCTTCTCTACACTGGGAGACATTGGGTGATTCCTCACAAAGAGGAGGCATTCTCTAATCTTTGGGAAGAAAACTCTGTCATATTCCTGCAGGAGACTCACAACAATCCAGCCAGTAAGCCTAGCCAGAAGACACCAATATCCCTGGTAGAATGATGATGTTTCCATCTTGTCTGGACCTTCACTTAAAGGTCCTGTGTTTGTTGAATTTATGCCATGGGGCATGCCACCCTTCTCTGTTCTTAATCACAAGTACATAGAGCCCTCTGGGCCAGGAATGCAGCCTTACCAACAGACACACCTTGCTAGTAAGAACCCCAGAGTCTTCTGCTGTGACTGCATGAGAGAGATCAGCATGACAGAGCAGCTGGAGCAAGAGAGTCAGATTTGGAGAGGAATTTGGTGACCCGTGCCTTTGCAGCATGTTTTGAGTAAGCTGGCCATGCCAGGCCCCAGGGCACCTATCCAACCACTTCGGGACATGCAGCGCCATGGAGGGCTGCACTTGCCATTCCCCACACAGTTATGCCCTCTCCAGCTCCAGCCTGCCGTGTCGTTTCTCATACAGGACTGTCCCACACAGTTGATCATCCCTCTCTGGACTTCTTCTAATTCCAGTGCTGCACCCTTTTTGAGATGAGGAGACCAGAACTGCACTCAAGGTGTAGGCAAACCATGCAATGGCATAATGATGTCCTTTTTATTCCTTCCCAAGTGTTCCTAACATGTAACTGCTGCTGAGCACAATGCCTGTTTGTTTCATGTAGCCTTAGGGTCTCGCTCCTGAGTGGAACTAATCAGCTCAGAACTCATCATTTTATAGATGAAGCTAGGAATGCATCTCACCTCTGTGCCATACTTGATTTATCAGCATTAAATTCCCTCTGCCGTGTAGTTGCTCACTCAGTCTTGTAAAGTTCTCCTGCAATTTTCTAGTCTGTGTCCTTGCTGTTTTGAGTAATTTAATCCTATCAGAAAATCTTGCCACTTGCTGCTTGTTTAGAGTGCTTCAGGTTCATCTGTGAAAGTCAGACAGTGCAGACTAATGTGGGACTCTGGTGGGGATCTTCCTCAGTTGAAAGAACTGACCATTTATCCCGACCTCCATCTCTTAGTAATAGATCTGTGCTAGCACCTTCCATTATAGTTTCATTTGCATTGAAAACATTTCCTTGCAAAGGTTTTTGGCAATTCAAGTAGAAGAGAACAACCAGATCAATGTAACTTTCATGTCTTCCCAACCCTTCATAGACCTCAAAGAGTTTTCTAAGGCAGGACTCCCTGTTACAGGAGCAGTGTTGACTAAGCAACTCATATTTCTCCTGGGATCTACTAATCCCATCTTCTGCTATTTCTACTACTTTACCTGAAATAATCATCAGGCTTAGAGACCTGAATTACCCCAGAATTACACTGCAATCCCTTTTACAGTCTGGAATCACGTTTGCTTCCATGAAGACTTCAGATACCAAGAAAAAAATCGAGTAGGAGGTTATACACTACTATATGCAATTTTGTTTCTTCATTCGTGAGTTTCATGAGAAACCCAGAACAGGCCAGTTGGTTATTTTAAGGGTTCATCTCCACCATAACCTCTTCTACGGTTACTCTTATTTCAGACAGATCCTCTACGGAGACCTGATCCTAAGAGGGGTTCCTTGAAAGGGTATCTTTACAGCTCCTTCCAGAGGAAATCTACTTTAAAAAAAACCCAACAAACCCAACCTAGCAAGATTCACTTAAAAGCTTCTTCAACACCTTCAAAACTTCCCTCAACACCTTTCTTGCCTGTGGCTCCCGCCACCCCAGGTACCCTGAAAATACACAGCGTCAACTACCCACCAGAAAGTTCCTACAGAGCGGCGCGAAAATAAAAGCCAAAATGTTCTGTTCAGAAGTCGTGCCACACATAAGCGGTGCCCAGCGCTACTTCTGCTCCTTACAGACACCCCGGCCGCCTCGCCGGGCAGAGGGAAGGAGCGCCGGAGCTGGACAGCGGCCTCCAGCCCAGCCCCGCCCCGCCCCGCTCCGCCCCGCCTCGCCTCACCTCACCTCGCCCACCGCGGCCACGCTGGGGATTGGCGGCCCTGGGACACAGCAGCCAGAGGACAATATTCCGAAGGCATTTTCTCACTATATATATTTTCTTTTTTAAAAAATAGCACTTTTAAAAATATATATAAAAATCACCAGCTGCCTGTTGCTCGGCGCTTAGCGGTGTGGGACGGAGGGGAGAGCAGCCCGGGGCTGCCCCAGGTGGCGGCGTGCTCCCTGCCCACAACATGGCGGGTGCGGAGCCCTTCGCGGCAGTGTTGTCCGCGCTGCGGGGGTGCTATGCTGAGGCCGCCTCGCTGGAGACCTTCATCCGGGGGCTGCAGGAAAGCGGCGCCGGGGAGGTTGAGGTGTTGCGGGGCGACGACGCTCCCTGCTACCGGACCTTCGTGGGGCAGTGCCTAGTGTGCGTCCCCCACGGGGCCCGCGCCATCCCCCGACCCGTCACCTTCCAACAGGTAGGAGGCAGGGAGCGAGTGATAGCCCGCTCACACCAGCGGCGGGCCCGGGGCGGCCCGAGCAGCGCAGCCCTCGTCGAACGGCGAGCCCCGCCAGGCGCTCGGGCGAGCGAGCTGCCCGCTCCACGCACCCCCATCCGCACCGTCTGGGGCTGCGGCTGGCGGCGTGGGGCTTCCCAGGCAGCTAGTGCGAGCGGTAACGGCCGCTGCCGGCCCGCGGGGGCTGCTGCTGCTCGCCGCGGCTGGCAGCCGCTTCCTGTCCTCCACGCGGAGCGGGGGTGAACCCTCATGGCTGCGGCGGGCCGGACCTCTGCGGCGCGCCGGACCTTCCCGCCGGGGCTCGCCCGTCCCTCGCTCGGCTGTCGGCCGTAGCTAGCGGGGAGGGAGCATCTCCCCTTCCTCCTCTGGGGTTCGGTGCCCGCGGGTGGGTGGTAGGCAACGCAAGTGGTCTGCGTGCGTGGGGCTGCCCGGCTCTCTGCTCGCCTCCCAGCGAGGCAGGAATGAGCAGAGCACAATGTGCCCGGAGAGCAACTGGGAAGGAAAACCGCCACTTTCCCGCTCTGAAGGGGACAAAGAGGTGGGGGGAGCTGCTTCAGGGTCGGGGTTTCAGCAGAACTTTTTCTCGGAGAGAAAAGAGAGAGAAGAGACTGCTTTTGGTTACGCCACGTGCGTGACTAAAACTGCTACGGTAGGAAACTGGAGTTTCCAGCACCTTGAGTGGGTTGTTGAACTGTGAGCTGTCTTTCAGTGGAACTTCACGTAAAGGGAAATGGAGGCCTCAAGAAAATCAGTGTTACTTCCCTGGGAGGTTAGAGCCTGTGCGAGCATGTACCTGTGGGCAGAGCGACCTGGGGGCCTTGGGCTCCCTGTTGCTGAGGGAGCCAAGGGGAGTAGCGTAGGGTGTTCCCTGGGCATGAAAATTGGGATGAAATGGGCAGGCTTTAAAAAAAAAAAAGAATTTGCTTAAAGTCGTAGGCCTATGTTGCAGCATGTAAACATCTTGTGGTACACTCAAAAAGCTTTCTTTTTGGGTATGGCACTTGTGAATCATTAGAACTTGAGAAAAACTTGATCAAAAGCTGATGTCTGGGACTGTATGTTGCATGTCTATTTGAATCCTACATCGTGGTTTATGGTAGTGTTGGTGATAAAAGCTAATGTTCTTTCTTTTCTCAGTTATCTAGTCAGAGTGAAGTCATCACAAGAGTGGTTCAGAGACTGTGTGAAAAAAGAAAGAAGAACGTCCTCGCATACGGATACTCCTTACTGGATGAGAACAGTTCTGATTTCCAAATCATGCCATCTTCAAATATATACAGCTACCTGCCCAACACTGCAACAGAAACTATTCGCATCAGCGGCCTCTGGGAGACGCTGCTGAGCAGGATAGGGGATGATGTGATGATGTATTTATTGGAACACTGTGCAGTCTTTATGCTGGTTCCCCCATGCAATTGTTACCAAGTTTGTGGGCAACCGGTTTATGAACTTATTTCACACAATGTAGACTCAACTTCAGTGTTTGTTAAACAAAGGTTTTCAAAGCATAAACGTAGTAGCTTGCTTGACTATATGCAAAAAAGGCTTGTGTTTCATAGGCAGTATCTTTCAAGGTTGCACTGGTGGAAATACAGACAAAGGCTTGAAGCTAATGTCTCCAGCATGGGAAATAAAAAAGTTAACAAGATCCAAAGCTTAATGTCCAGTTACCAGTGTTCTGCAAAAACGCTGTCTAAAGCAAGTGAACAGATCAGAATGGTTACAGAACATGTGGAGAAACCATCTTTAAAAAGGAAGCTTGGTAGGGAACAACGTGAGATTCCAGCTAAGAGAGCAAAAGCAGAGGAGAAGGTGAGAGAGGAAAAGGCTTGTAATCTCACTCCTGAGGTAAACCAAAGTAGTGCCAAGAGATACGAAAGCGGGCATGTAGCATCACATTCTGTAAGTCTCATTAAAAAGCACATTTCTCAAAGAAGTAACAGTGATATGTCTGGTCCTTCTTTAGTTCACACACCTGGTGATGGGAAGAAGTTTGTGGCAGGTAAAAGTTCTTTCCTGCGAGGAGTTCAGAGTAACAAACCCATAAAGTCCAGCATTGAAATGCAAGCAGAATCCCATAGGAATGAAGTAGAGATGCACATGTACTGCTCTCAGTTGGATTCTGTACAGATCATCAAACCCGTGGAGGGTGTTTCTTCAAAAGGCAGAAGGGGGGAAAGTCCCCTAGCTCATTTGACAAAGAAGGTACCAAACACGCTCTGGCGTTCTGCGGTGTATGTTGACAGGAAGCTGCTACTGTATTCTCGCAGGAGTTTCCAAGAATGTTTTCCTAAGTCCTTCTTACTGAATCGCTTGCAGGGCTGTGAGGCGGGTGGAAGACGGCTTATAGAAACTATATTCTTAAGCCAAACCCTGTTTGAGCAAAAGCACAGCCAAAGTCTGCCACATCACAACTGGAGAAAGAAGAGGTTGCCCAAACGCTACTGGCAAATGAGACACACGTTTCAGGAACTGGTAAAGAACCATGGGAAGTGCCCTTACTTAGTGCTCTTGAAAAAAAATTGCCCTGTCCGGATATCTGAAGCCAGTGTGAGAAAAACTGATCTGCCTCGTCAGGCAGCCTTGCCTGGGGAAGCAGAGGCTCATGAGCAAGCAGAACAGTTTGGGAAAGAGCCTGCTAAGTGTGTGACAAGCAGCAGCTGTGAATCTGGTCACACTGACTTGCCAGCCATCTTCCGCACTCCTCTTTCAAACCCTGTGCACGGGGAGTCGCAGAGTGAGGAGCAAAGCCCCAGAGAGGTGTGTGATTCGGCCCTTGGGGAGCTCCTCAAGCAGCACAGCAGCCACTGGCAGGTGTACATCTTTGTGAGGGAGTGCCTGGAGCGGGTCATCCCCGCTGAGCTTTGGGGTTCAAACCATAACAAGTGCCGGTTCCTAAAAAATGTGAAAGCATTCATTTCCATGGGGAAGTTTGCTAAGCTGTCGTTGCAGGAGTTGATGTGGAAGATGAGAGTGAATGACTGCGTGTGGCTTCGTCTAGTCAAAGGTATTTTCTATTAAGTGGTGGGGATGTCAGATGTTTGGTGTTCTTTTTTAAGGTGAGAAGGGAAGGTATTGAATTCTGGTTCATGCGTAACAATAATAGGTGAGAGAGCAAGCCTGGCAATGTTTGTAATCGATGGTGGAAGAATACTTAAGCCTGTCTTCCTTCCAGAACTTAAGTTTTCATTGTTTTCATTCACACTTTTTGTATTTAGTGGGATGACATTTTCACAAACCTCAATTCAGAACCTGGTCTCTTCAACAAAACTCTTTCCCTTGTACCCATACCCTCCAAATTGCAGCAGCTCTGCAAATTGATTGAAGTATGACCTAAGCACTTAAGGAACAAATGCAGCCTGCCTCTTGGTCGCTGTAAGCCTTCACAAAGAATTAAATCAAGGCAGCTGTAGTGGCACGTGTTCCTCTGCTGTGGGACTGAAGTTACATCCCACAGCATGGATTCTCCCCCCCTGCCCCATCAGTCCTGTGAGGAAGAATGTGAGTGTGGGACCCATGCAATACAGGGTTCCCCCCACACCATCTGCTGCCTTCCCAGAGCCCTTCTCTAGGAGCCGCAGACCCTTACTAAGCACTGCTTCAGGCTGGGTAGCTGGTGGTGCAGAGGTCACCAGACTGAGTGGTCCCTGGCTGAAAGCTCTGTGAAGGCATCAGCTGATTGCTCCAAATTCTATTCAGATCCCTTCTGTTTACTCCTCTCTTCAGATTATAATGGGTAAACCTTGCTTTCTTGAAGAAGTCTTTCTTTAGACACTCTCCTAGGACTTAAATCTAGGCTGATGCTGTGGTCCTCTGGTTGATTGCTGTAGGATCTAATGCATATTGTCATTTTCCTGTGCTTCCATTCATACAGTGTGGATTGCACTGCCTTACTTGCTGTGTTTGCAATATTTATTCCTACCTGGTAACGTACTTGGAGCCTACAGTAATGTGAGCTGAAAATGGTATTTGTTTTTAAAAGGTGTGATAAGGTTCTGAAACCACCTAGAGCTGCTTTGTCACGTGGGGGGAAAATACAAAGTCTGATGATTGAAAACTGATGTAAAAATAGGGGAGGTTAGACTTCTGTAAGGAACTGTTAGTTTTAGCAAATATATTGATCCTTTGTTCAGAAACTATGGCTCAAAAATATGCTTTTCAAAATGCTGAGGAGTTGCATATTTTAAAAGGCTTTAATTGTTAAATGCACATTTGGTTCATAGACATTTGGAACATCTTATATTAAAAAAAAAAAATGTAATAGCCTCTTATACTCTGGCCTTATTCCAGGCAAAGCAACACATAGGCTTGATTTAAAATTTCCTGAAACTACTACTCCCTTGTGCTTGAAGTTTAAACACAAATTTAATTGCTTTGCTCCACTGCAGGTGTTTTGTTTGGGTTGGGTTTTTTTTCCTTTAAAAGCAGTAGTAGTGATTTCTTGTCAGTTTTCTGTATTGTAATCATCATATACATCTGCTGCCAGGAACTTAAAAAAACCAAGTTATCTAGTTCCAGGACAGCTGTTTAACAACATTCTGATATTAATTTGTGTCTTACAACTGCATATGGCAACTCTTCAAGTTAGAGAATTTTGTGACAATCATTGGGGGTTTTTTTTCATTGATGTTACCTGGCTTCTGTTTTATTTCTTTATGATAGTCTTTTCCTAGGTGCTGTAAATACGTGAAAGCCTCCCTGCCCTGAAGCGCACAAAAACCAAATGGGGTAGAGAACTGGAAATGTATTTCTGCTTTATAAGCCTCAGCTCTGTGTCAAAACTAAGCTGTTGTTAACATATTTGTGCCATAATCATGCAGCTAAACTAATATTCCTGCATAATTTCTTCAAATTGTCCTGTTTCATTTTGCTAAACTCTACACTTTAATTAGAAAAGGTGTCATTGGAAGGTGGTGAAAATTCAGTGTCGTAGCACAGGGCTTTATGTCCTTCTCACTGTCTGAACCAAAGTCTAATCCTGAAATTAATTTTCATGAAATTGGGAAATGTATTATGCTCATCACCAAGTCAGCCCAGTTTAGTTCTGCTACTTTTGCAGGATACCAAAGTATTTTTGCTTTTTTGCTGCCTTTTTTTTTTTTAAAAAAAAATAAATATATATTATAGTGAGCTTATTTCCATTTTAACTTTCCCTTCGCAATAATACTGCCGTTGTGCATTGAAGATCCTGCACTACCAATTTTGGGGGAAGAAAGTAAGTCTTTGAGCTACTAATGACATGTATTTGTATCCTGTGTGCCAGTTTGTCACTGCGAATTGATTCCTGTGTTTGTACCTTCTGCTTGGGTCGGCAGCGTTACGTAACGCCAGCGAAAATTCGGAGCAGCAGCTGTGCAATTGTTTCTATTTGCTTGTGGTTTTAATTNTAATTGTGGGGAGGGGGGGGGAGGGAGGGGAGTTGTGTTTGCATGTTCTGTTTCTTCGCTAACACAAATAATTGATGTTTACTGTAACTACCTCTGAATTGTTTGTTGAAGGTGATCACTTTGTGCCTGCCTATGAACACTGTTTCCGTGAAGAGCTTTTGGCTAAATTCCTATACTGGCTGATGGATACCTATGTTGTTGAGTTGCTCAGATCATTTTTCTATATCACCGAGACCATGTTCCAGAAAAACATGCTTTTCTACTACCGAAAGTTTATTTGGGGCAAGTTACAGAACATTGGAATTAGGTAACATTAGAAAACTAATCAAACATTAATGGGGTATGTGGAAATCTCATGTTTTCTAGTGTAAAGTTGTAATTCTGATTTCACTTATTGCCTGTTTATCCTCCTTTTTTGTTTGCTTAATTTCCCCAAAGAAAATTCAGCCTGTGATTGGAGTATGCACAGCTTGCAAATTCAGAAATATTTTGTGTGAGAGAACTGATTCAAGTTTAGAATTCTTTGCTAGGAGAAGAGAAACCTTTGCACAAATGAAACCCATTATGAAGATTTTGTTTTGATAAGTCGATTTTTTACACCTCTTAACAATGAGTGAAGCATAGTGAGAAAATCCCAAAGTAACCTGGGGAAAGTGGATTTTAAAAATACTCAATTTGCTTCAACTGCTTTAATTTTAAAAAGCAAACCTCTGCTGAAATGCTGTAATACTCCATTCATAAATTCAAACAGTAGCATTGTGGGGTCATTTGGGGTTTTTTTTAGAGGTTGAGGGATTTAAAAGCTGCAGCTTCTTTTCCAGTGTGGCTGTGGAATTTCATGCTGCTTTTGTCTTAAAAAATGCATGCATGTATTTAAGTTAGGCATTTTTTTAAGATCCATTTTTAAACAATTAAGTGAGATAATAGGAAAGATCTGAAGACAATTTTAGTGACTGGTGTTATGCACACATCTCCACAGTTGCCATCTTTTGGGTTTTCAGTATAAATTGTGCCTGAGAGACTTTTGTAACTGTGACAAATGAATATTCTTGATGTCTTGTGTTTTCATGCCTGTTTTATATAGTGAAAGTTTTGGTTTCATAGTAGTCTGTTGGTCTACAATGTTACATGTGTGCTTTTTTTCCCCTCCTGCCCTGCTGCTCCCTGATTTCAACATTGGTTATCTGAGGTGCAGCTCTTCCGTGTATCTCTTTGCACTTCATGGGTCCTCCGTCTTCTCTGCAGTTGTAGCACAGAACCTGCAATTTAAATAGCGGTGGAAGAATGTAATTTTCGGAGACAGACTCTGTTTTGTCTTCAAACTAACTAACAGCCTTTGGGTTGCAGTGGTGTTTTATGTAGTTTTAATGTACTTCAAAGGCTACTTTTTGGCTTAGAGTATTATCAAGTACTAATTTTGACAAATTGGATACAATGGTGGGTTTAGTGGGGTACGTGATTTTTTTTGTTTGTGTTGGTTTAGCTCTTTTGTCTCTTTTCCCAATTTCCCAGAAAATCCCTGTGTGTAAGGACAAGGTACTCTGAACTCGAAAGACCCTTGTCTGGGCTGGTCCCATTTCTTTTGGATTCCCTCGCCACATATTTCCCCACCATGCAGGAAGCCCCTTCCCAATTTGGCTGGGGAAGCTCCCGAACTGCAGATTACTGAAAGCTGGGAAGCACCTTGAGGAAGTCTGCTGCGTGCTCGCCAAGGGTGTGCCCTGAGGACAGTGTGTTTGCTCTTGGCTGAGCGATATGTAGCTACGTGTCCGAGCCCAGCAGCCACAATTCAGCTTCCCTCACAAGCCTAGGGCTTTCAGTACTCTGCTTTTTCCGAGTGTGCTGTGCAATGTGAGGTCTCCTGCTTACCCAGTTTACTGCGTTTGTACAGGTGGCAAGCTGTGTGCTTCACATGGGAGGAGTGAATTTGGCATTTAGAGATATTGTGAAGCAGCTGTTTAGGGCTTCCTTAGCCATTTCAAGCCTTTCCGGGCACTCTTCCCTCTTACCCAGGCAGTGTTTTCAGCTGCTGCTGGTGAATTGGTGCCAGAGGCGGTTGAGTTGCTTCCATCTTCCCTGGAGGAAGAGTATCTGGTGCCCTCAGTTGTTGCCCTAATGGTTTTCTGTGGCTGTCCTGGTTCTTCCTCCTCTTCAGTTGGAGCTGCTCATGGCAGCCGCTCAGAGCTGGCTCGCAAGAAGGCTTTCACAGCCAAGCATAGCCACTGATGCCTTTCCAGTTCTTTTGCATCCTCCTTTGGGAGGAAGAGGATGGATGAAATGGGCAAGACAGAGTGGACCTGGGCTTCCCTCATGAGCTAGCCTTTGCACTGTGTTGTCATTAGGGAGTAAATCCCCATTTTGAAGGGCTGTCTGTATGAGCAGGTCTTCCTGTACAGAATCCCAAGGGTACAGCCCATGCAACCGTATGGCCTCCTTTTGCTAAACCAGCCTGTTGGTTGGTGCAGGGTGGGAAGAATGTGCACACAAATTTAGACTTGCATCCCCTCTTCTGAAGGGATTTACATCATCTTGCTTCACTTCCCAGGGGAGTATCCTAACCACTAGGCTCTAGGACATTTTGGAAAGGTACATTAGGTCCTTCTGAAGCAATACAGAAGATTCATCCAGGTCCTTTGCATTGCAAGTAGACCAGTTCAGTAACACAATCTTAAATAAAAGCAAGGGCTTTTGCGCTGCCTCCTTTTCCAGCCTCCCTGCATGAGAAAGTATGGATTTGGACTAAGCTACACCAAGTGGCAAATCTTGATGGAGGGGTATCTGAGAGGAAAACACATTTCCTGGTAAGACAGACTTAGAGAGCTCAGGACCTTTCAGTTCTTCATTATTCTCTGCAGTTTGCTTTAGCTGCTGCCTGCTCAGCAGATGAGTTCTTTTGAATCATGTTACTGGATACCTAAATGCTCTTTTGTGCTATATGCATCCTAGTATCTTAGTTCACTATAACAGCTTTTTGTACATAGTAGGTCTCCTAAATGTTGGAAGTATAACAGCCCTTTACAGTGCAGAAGTCCTTCCCCCTTAACATAGTTTTCAAAAGGTTCCTTTCAACTTTGTTAATGCTCTTCAAGCTTCTGAAACCATGAGAAATATCCAACTTCCTTTTGTCCTGCATAAAACAATATTTCATAATGTTGAAATGTAGTTGGCTGATCTGTGTTTAAATTTTCATTTGTGTTAATTAAGATTTTTTTTATTACCTTAATTTGCATCAAGCAGATGTGTGCACTCTTATTATTGTATTACACTGTCATTAAGATACTGTGAAATTGTTCTGAAATTCAGATTTCCAGGTCACTTTCTGCAGAGGTTTAGTATTTGTAAGTATCTGCTTAGTAAAATATTTGGCGTCAGTTATCATGAAGAGATTAAATGTTTTAACTTACTGCCTTTCCTATTGCTTACACTGTGTGTTTCTGTTTTAGAAACCATTTTGCCAAAGTACATCTACGTGCTTTATCTTCAGAAGAGATCGAAACTGTCCATCAAAAAAGTTATGTTCCTATGGCCTCAAAGCTCCGGTTCATTCCCAAAGCAAATGGTTTAAGACCCATAGTAAAAGTGAGCGGTGTTGTTGAAGCACGAGCCTTCAGCAGGGAAAGCAGAGAAAAGAAGGTTTTTATTTTCTTTATTGTTTTATGTGGGTCTGATTTCATGTAGGCAGCTAATAAAGTGAGTGAGGTTTGGTTTTTTAATATTCTATAAAACTAGTTCTAACATGGTGAGACGGAACATTCAAATCAGAGGGTCTGAATGGGTCTACTGTTGCAACTTAGCTTCCCCCTTCCCAGTGCTCAGCTCCCAGTTCCAGAGTCACGTACTTCTATTTGCGAGTCTGTCTTAAGGAAATGAGTCTAATGGAATGGCATGGACTGTCAGGTGATCTTTCTCTTCTCTTTCCATCCCTTTCCCTCAGGCTTGCTCACTCCAGTGTGGTAGGCATTGGCTGTCTGCAGGAGAAGCATGGAAATCTCAAAGATGCTTAATAGGGTAGAAAATAGCAGGACAAGGGGGAATGGATTAAAGCTAAAGGGGATAAGATTTAGATTAGATATTAGGGGGAAGTTTTTTTACAGAGAGTGGTGAGGTGCTGGAACAGGCTGCCCAGAGAGATGGTGGATGCCCTGTCCCTGGAGGGGTTCAGGGCCAGGTTGGATGGGGCCCTGGGCAACCTTGTGTAGATCCAGGCCTGGAGGTTGATGGCCCTGCCTGTGGCAGGGGGGTTGGAGCTCTATGATCCTTGTGGTCTCTTCCAACCCAGACCATTCTGTGATTCTGTGTTCTGAACTAACAAGTCTTACTTGTTCAGCATGTGAGAGGATGAGGGGATGGATGAGTCTAAACTGTTGGGATTTACCTGAATTGCAACGGTACAGGTTGATGGGCCAGTTGGCTGTGGTGCCAGGTCAGCGCAGGGGGCCGCACAGCCGTGAATTGGGTGTGTTACAGTGCCCTGAGAAGGGCAAGGAAGCTGGATCAGGCATAGCAGGCAGATAGGAAGTCAGGCATTACTGCAGTGTGGGAACAGAGACAGAGTGCAGTGTACAGGATAATCCATTTGAAAGGCCAGTTAACCTCAAGACATAGCAGGAACCCAGCTTCCCTGTCTTGCATGACTGCATTAATTGTTTTTCCATACGGCTGAGTCCCATTTAGTGCACAAGATTAAATGTTCCTTAAATGGGTGAGAGGTCAATGGCTTCTTACTACTGTTTGCTATGTAGTACCAGACCAGATTTATAGGGCATCAACTAAAAGCTCTTCTGAACGTTTTTTTCATGTGTTTTTTCTGTGACAGTCACACTGTCAGATCCGAGAGTGTGCACAGAGCTAACTGGGAGATAGCTGCAGTGCTTTAAAGGTGCTATTGCCACGGTTACAGATCTGGCATAAAGAATGTCATGAATATACTGAAGATGATGATGGTTCAAAGTCAACTATGGTAGCGGGACAAGTGGTTCGAGCTAACCTGGCTGCTCTGGAGTTGAGAGGGAACATCTGTATCTGCTGAAAAGTGCAAGCAACAGACTCCTGCTGGAGAGTGCTGACAGGCACCTGAGGACGCTAAGTTCTTCAGTTCTTAGATCTGTCTAAATCACAAAGCATAGGTAGTAACTTCCAGAATTCCATGAAGAAAAAGGTGGTGGTAGTGTTACCTCTCTTCTAAGATAGTAGGCTGAGACAGGGAAGTGCCAGTGCAAAATGATCATCTTACTCATGGATTAATGAAAAATACATTTTTTCAGTTAGTTTAGCCCAGTTCTGTGAATTTACCCTCAAGTCACTGTAGATTTTATTTTGTTTCAAAGTTTTTACGTATTTGCTTACATGTTTCTTCCTTTTTCATTTAAACCCTTTTAAATTTTTTTTTATTTTTATTTGTAATGGGAGGCTCAAAGCACGGGGAGGGAGCAGAGTTCTAAAAAGTAAAGATCTGATTTGTCTGAGAGTTTGTAGTCTTTTACTGCATCCTTCAGTCATTCTAGCAGAACTTTAGGCTTTGCAAAAATGTTGACAGCTCTGTGGGTTACACCTGTGTTGGGTAATTAAGAGGCTCGAGGGAATTCCTCGTAAGGTGAAAAAGAGCTACTGTGAATGCTGCAACTCCGGGTCTCTGGGGTCTAGTTCAGACTGGGTTTGAAACCAGTCTAAATTTTCTTGTTATTGACTCACTCACTAACACTCATATGGCCATTGGCTTTGTGTGCACATCTCATGAAAAAGGAACCATCCTAGGGATAGGCTCATTACAAAGGAAAGCAGGAACTTTTCCACGGATGATACTTTGATCTCGTTGCTTCTGTTTACCTTTGACCTACATCTCTATTCTTTTGACTGTTTTTCTTAGGAACTTGACCTGTAACAGGGAAGATACCACTGCAGTAATTCAGGAAAGCGCCTTGATTTTCAGAAATCTTTGTGTTACGAACTGATCAAAACCCATTTTGCAATATGAGCCGATGAATGAACACAATTGCTTACCATATGTAAAAGTGAAGCTGCATCAAGTTGTTCTGGAGGCAGGAGCCTAAATGGTTTTGGTGTGGTTTAGTTTTGCCATTTTTTTACTGAAGCCTGTAGCTGATTTTTTTTTTTTCAGTGCCTAAGTAAATGTGTTGAGATTAATTGGAATGCTTCCATAACTAGCAGTCTCAGTGTATGCGTATCATGATCACAGTACTACCATTGGGAGTAAGAAACCTTTCATGTTCCGTGCATGCTTGCGGGAGGGTTTCTCTGAAGTTCTGAACTGATTCATAAGTATGCTACGTGTGGAGTTTGTTTGTTTTATTCGGAAGTATGGCTTGCCCTTTCAACATTCTTTTACTGCCAGGTCTGTCAATATTTATTTTACCTGAAGGTGTTTACAGAGCTAATCAACCTGTACGACTTCGCTGCCACTCTCGTGTAATTTACTGTTCCCATAGCTAAGAGGTAAATCTTTGCTAATGTGTTACATGAAGCACCTCCAGAGACTGATCTGACTGTGCAACTAGAGTTAGCCTAAAGCCTCGGGGCACATGTTCTTTTTGCGGTTCTTGTCCTGGTCGTTATCTACAGCAGAGAGTATGAATGATTATGAAGAAGTTACCTTCTAATTGGTGGCAGTTTTATTTGCTGGAATCAATCTGTTTATCTCCTTAACTATTAAACTTTGTTTTCCAAGAATCAAGTGCAGAAAAACACATTTTCCATGGGATTTAAATGTTAAAAAAAAAAACCAACCCACAAACAAAGGCTGTTTTGACAGTTCCAAGTAGCTGCTGCAGCTCGATTAAGGCTTTCTGAAAACTGCAGTTGACAAAAAATGATATTGTAAATATATAAATTCTGTCTCGTATTTCATCTAAATGTGAAGTCTGTGCAATTAATATGTTTCAGCATACTTCAAGGTGATTCTCTTTGGTCTCTTTTTAGATGCATCACTATAACACTCGGCTAAAAAATCTATTTAGTGTATTAAATTATGAACGGACTGTAAACGCCAGCTTTATCGGCTCTTCGGTGTTTGGGAAAGATGATATCTACAAGGCATGGAAGAAGTTTGTTACAAAGGTTCTTGAATCAGATGGTGAAATTCCTCATTTCTACTATGTAAAGGTATGTCTTTTTAATTATGCAGTCAAACTAACAATTCAAAGTCAGCCTGTGCAGGTACTTTCATAGCTGTAATAGTTGTCATCTGAGGGAATAATTATATCTTTTACAAAATAAACATTTGTGCATACCTAAGACAGACTCTGGTTGGTTTTTTTAGTTGGGGGCTACAGTAGTGCTTCTTTTGCTTCCATATTTTTATGTTGATCTTTCTGTCATGTAGCAACTCTTCCTTCTGCCCGCGCACTGGATTTTTGCAGTTGCATTGACTTGGGTATAAAAAATGGGGCAAGAATATAAACTCAGATCTGCTTTTAGATCCATCTCCCCAAAGGAAAACCTTGCTATGCATATTCGGATAAAATCATCATCTGTTTAAAAATAGGTCTCTTCTGTCTCAGTATCATTAGTGTCTGATGAAAATGAACACCTGAACTCTAGTGTCTCCCCAAGAAGCTTCTTCTCTCACTTGAAAAAAATGAGTTCTTGTCATATCCCACTCTTTGAAGGAATTTCTTGTTGCTGCTTTTGTTTTTCAGTTATGCTGAGCAAGCAACCTCTTGTGTTTGAACTCAATTCATGGTTCCAAATTGGGGCAATTTACACAGGTGTATAAATCACACGGTTTTGTACATATTGTACTGAGGCTCATATCCCATGCTCTCATATGTCAGTTGTCATCCTGTCCTGAATGATTTGGGATTTCAGTGATGGGCAGTGATTGTTGCCTTATCTTTCAAGTCAAAGAATCATGTCACTGACGTACTCAAAATTCAACACCTTCTGAAGAAGCAACAATCTTAAGAGAACTATGACAAGTAACAACAGCGTTAAAATTGCAATATGAGGTTTACAAAAGATAAAACATCTGGGTTTGCTGCTTTCGGGAAGCCTAAGTTGCCACCTCCATGATCATATGGAGAGGAAGGTTTCTTAAAATATTTAAACCATATCAGCGATAAAGTTTAGTTAAATGATTGGAGGTTCAGTGTTAGACTTAAGGTTACATATGGTACTGTCTTCTGTTAGTAACAAGAATTGTGCTAAAACTGGTGGTTTGGTTATCTCTGGTAAGGGAAAACTCAATGAATGAGGAAGGGTTTTTCAAATAATCAAGCAGGTTTTGTTTTGTTACAAATGAGGCCTGAATGATGCAGTAACTTCATTCTGGTGTTACTCACCCTTCAGCCTTGGTTGCAAATACAACTGTACTTTTTTCATACTACCACAGTGTTTACAGCGATGCTGATGAATACATAATGAAAGAGATTTCTTCTGTTTCAGGCTGATGTGTCCAGGGCTTATGACACCATTCCTCACAATAAACTTGTGGAGGTGATTTCACGCATCTTAAACCCTGAGAAAAGAACTGTGTACTGCATACGGCGCTATGCTGTGATTATGATCACCACAAGTGGAAAAGCAAGGAGGTTCTATAGGAGACACGTATGACATGCTGATTTCTTCTGTCTGCTGTTGTGTATATATATTTTTGGTCCAAATAATTTTTTTA
>VZTU01018097.1:833-118456 GCA_013400835.1 Zapornia atra
CAAAACCCAAGTGCCAACTATCACATTGTTTCTGCAGTGTTTTTTGAGGACTTCACTGTCTCTTTTCCACTGCTCATACGCTTAGTGGAAGCCTTTAGCCTATACTATATTTAAGCCTTAGATCTGTAAAAAGTAAGCTGTGTACGCTGCATAACACACAGGTATCCCGGCATCCTGAAGAGAAGGAGCAGAAAAAGCAGATTCTGAAACAACTATTATTGAGGCAACTGACAGCAAGTCTTTGAGACTATGCAGGCAAACCATTAACACCAGTGTCCTGTTGTAATACTTACTGCACAATAAGAGACTTTACTAAACCATTCAAATAAACCTGCCAAGCAAGCACGACCACCTCAGGCTTATTAAGGCTGAGCCTTAATAAGCAACAACTCAAGGGGTTTTGGGGGGATTTTTTTTTCCTCTCTTAAAAACCAGTTATTTTGGGCTAGATTAAAACCACTGTCTCTCAGTCTCCCTTTCCAATGACTACTTCTATCCTAAATACATTTTTCACATTACTGAGTTATCAGAAGTAGTCTGCTCAAAGCATACAATTGTCACCTTTCAAAAAACTAAGAGCTCAGCCTAGGTCTATGGATGCTGCAATAGATGCCTAAACTTCTATGCACCAAAATAGTATAATAATAACTCTTATGAAACTGAAAAGCTGTTTCTCTCACTTTAAGTCAATTCAGAATTCAGTGAAACTTAAGAACATAAAATACCACAAATACACAAAACCCAGTGACAGCAAATAAATGGAATCTAGTGCATTTGATTTCAAAGCAAGCAGTATGTTTCACAAAGAAATGCGTAACTCAGAGAAGGGCCTTACTTTAGTCTGCAACCCTCTTTTTATTCTAATCAATTCTTCTTGAAAAGATTGCTCTGGGTTAAAAAAGCATTTTTGCAACCTTTTCTGCAATGTGGCACTATTTGTTTAAGTGCCATGGGTAGAATCCATCTGCAGTCTTAGTATTTAACTGTAAGTGGATGATATTTATTCAGCTAGTACATTTTTTCTGACATTTATATTACCTCAAAGGACAATACTGCCTTTGGAAATTCTATTTCAGATTGAGCTAATTGAACTTTTGAAGGCACAGTAATCTTGTCATGAATCAGCAGCGTTGATTATGACTTTGAAGGGGCAACATATCATAGAAATGGAGGGTTGTTTTTTTTTTCCAGCCTCAGTGAAAAGGAATCAAGTTACATAAGAAAATAAATTAACTTCAAGTGAACCAGACCCCTAGAGGTATAATCTCTAAATGCCCCCCTCCCACAATGTGTGTACATACACACACTTTGAAGACAGCTTGTCTTTATGAATAACACTAAAGCTATTCTAAAGTTAAGGTTACTGCTTTTATTGAATATCTCAGCAGAACAGTTTTTTAAGAACTAGAACACTATATTACAAAGTATATATTATATCCTCAAGGTAAATCATTTACTCTGGGGTAATCATTAGCTCTGGTGATTCTCTGGTGAAAAGAACTGCAGAATTTAAACTTAATCACATGTAATTGATAAAGTTACATATTTAGAGGTCATTAATCTAAATCCAGGTCATGTGAAGTAGCAAACAAGTACTAGATACAGTTTTTGATCTGAAAAGATTTGGTATGCTAGTTAAAGGTATCCCTGCTCACTACAGGGGGGTTAGACTAGATGACCTTTAAAGGTCCCTTCCAACCTACCGCATTCTATGATTCTATGAAATCTGCTTCTTCTGTAAATGATACAATCCATCCCTCTAATTGCCTCTAAAAGAGTCCACAGTGCATAAAAAAGCAAGTTCTTATATGCTATACAACATTAATAATGTGAATTTCCTAAAGAGGTCCACACACTAAAGAAAAAGTTGAAAATAACTCATCTAGAATCAAACCTGTCTATTGGATATTAATAAGAGGTTTCAGCAGGTAGGAACATGAATCACTGCGGCAGCTCAAAATCTCCCGACCATGTAGGAATGAATATGATGGGGGAAGAGTTTCAGGAAGATAGTAAAAAAAAAAATCCTGCTCTGAATATTTAATTTGTGCTTTCAATAAAACATCTATTTTACATGGACTTTGTCTTGAAGTATGAGTTGAAGAAGCAGCCTCTTCACAATTCCCAAACCCCTTCATGCAGGTTTGCTCACTTTTTTCTACTCCAACAATTATTTTTCACTGTTCAATGTAACAGTTTCGACCAAAGGATGGAAAGTGCCCCCCAAACACATTAGTCAAAGCCTCCAACTTTGACATTCACCAACATAGAGAACAGGAAAAATCCCCTCACACTCAGAACAGTGGATTTTAAACCACCATACCTTAAACAAAATAGTTACATTATTGAAAAAAAGACATTTGAGCACATCCATGATCTGCTTTATTGAATGTACCCTCTCCCAATAGACTGTTAGAAGACCCTTTTCTAAGAATCTGAAGTAGGACTGAGTGCAAAATACGCACTGAGTCATCTAACCATAAATGTAGGCAAACTTTCTGTACATGCCTAAATGCCTAGAAGACTTTAACTGAAAGCAAGTTGGGCACAACAATGACAGGGAACAATTCCACCCCACACCTGGGACCCAAGTTCTCTTGAGGCTGTGGATCTCAAAGTACGCAGTGGAACAGAATACTAACTTGATACATACAAGATTAAGCTTTCCATGGCATGCAACAAAAATACACTGAATCATGTGTTCTACCAGTTCTACTTTAAAGCTATTTGGGATCAAATATGAATGTCTACTGGGACCATGACCCAATTCCCAATATTTCAGGGAGAACCAGCCAAAGCCCAAATAATTCTAAATTAAAATTCTCATTTTATGGCTCAAGATGTATGATTTTGTCTTTTAATTTTAAAGGTAAGCATTATTACAAGGAAATTATATATTTCCATTCAAAGATGGACATTTTGTGTAGAAAGAATATGAAAGCTTTTGTCAGGGACAAACTACTTGAAAATACATGGACAATCTGAAAGCAATTTCTATATAAACACTGAAAGAACCTTTAGAAGTGTACCACAGTTTGATGAAACAAATTCATATTATAACCTCTTTACTAGGACGTAAACCATTGCTCAATTATATCTAATAAGTCATAATTAAATAACAAGTACGACCTTTTCTTCAATAGATATTTAATTTAAGCCTATGAAAAGAGGATAAATCAATATGCTTTCACCACACAGGGTCATCGCTCAGCAATAAGCATGCTGCAGCAGCAGGGCACAACAGTGAGCACACGTGACAATTCCATGTACCTCGTATGAAGGCAACATGTCATCAACTACAAGTTGCTAAGTCATTCCTGGAAATGGAGAGGGAGAGCCTGAATGAAGCAAAACAACGACCAATGAGGCAGAGATAATTTGGTTGGGTAGCCAACCAAAAAACCCTATCAGCTTATTATGAGCATTAGTGTGAGATAGTAGTGACAAAGGCCATTAATTTGTCTCACAACTGCTTTCAATAAAAGCGTCTTTAAGCCTTCCAAGACTAAGTTACTTAATGCAAAGGCAGTGCCAGCATCTCTGCACCCTGCATAGCTAATTACAACCTAAATGATCTGCCCATGAAGAAACAAGTGCTTCCTTTAAACCTTTCTGTTTTCCTGTCTGACTTCATTGAATACAGATATACCGGACCAGACCTACACGACATCTGAGTCTGGAATACACAGGTGCCTGTCATATCGACAGTAACAATGACTGGCATTTCACAGCAAACTATTTTTCCTTATAACCAAAATACATAATTTGAGAATTAGTCAAGATTCAGTTTTGTCTTTCATTAAATGCAAAGTTCCTATCACTCACATTTTTCCTTGTTGTTTTCTCATTTCTTCCAGAGATACCTTTTTGAAAAAAATTATCTTCATTTCAGTAGGAACTGTTTTTACTGCTAGCACTAGACCTTAACAATAAAGCAAGCATATGTTCTTAACTCTTGCAGATGACAATTTTCTTTTAACAATATAAAGAATAACACATTTCACTCCCAGAAAATTGAAGTAAGCTACACACATACTGTTTTGAAGAATGCAGAGCAAAAATTTCCTATGTTGTCATGGATGTATCTCACATTCAACATTTCAATGTCAGAATGTCTTTTAATCGGTTTATTGAGGGACTTAATTAAGAGTGATGATTCTCTCATCCTGTCTTCAGAACAAGATACATATAGAATTAAGTGTTTTATTGTAGTGAACTGTATACATTTCTAGGCATTTATTTATTTTTATAGGTACATTTAGGATTTTGCTATGTTATAAGGAGTCTCACTGTGCCAGTTTAATTTCAAGATTACATACCTGCAAAAATAAATTTAAAAAAAACAAACAAAAGCCCTCAAGAACACAAAACACCAGAGTTTTACAGATTGTAGTTTCAGAAGTAAAAAGAACAGATTATAAAGATGGTTGTCAAGCGTGTGTAGTTTCACATTTTATAGCACAAAATGAAATAGGGAAATCTACTTCTATTTTAAACACACAGAGAATGCATATTTATATCAGTTATTTATCTTGGTTTATCATGCATGCCAATGATTTATTTTAATGAAGTAGCAAGAAAATTACTTTAATATCATGTATAATGCCCGTATTAGGAAGAAATTCTTCACTGTGGGGTGGTGAAGTACCAGAACAGTTTGCCCAGATTGCTAACAACAATCTTTGTGAACTTTTCTGACCTCGATGAAGAAAATTTAGCCATATCATTTTTTCAATATGATTTTTCCATTTAAAGGTAATTGTTTATGTTTAGAACAGAAGTGTTTCCTTATCTTTAAACATTTTACTTCCTTTAGTGGAAACAAGCATTTCCAATAGACCCAAGCTGTTCAGACTTCTCCACTGGAACTCTAGCTGGATGCCTCATATTTCTGCATCAATACTAGAATACAGCATCATAAATCTCCCATGAGACAGCCAAGGGAAGGCCCTGGAAAACAATGGCAAGATTATCTGACAGCTTATGGGTGTATAAAAGGAGAATAAAATATTTATGTTCACTTTTCAGTATTTGCGGAGTGAAATAATCAGAAATTGAAGCAGTCCTACTAATACTTTAAATAAAGAAAATTTAAAATCTTACTACATTCCTCTTATTCCTCAAATACATACCATTATTTTGATAAATAGGTGTTATAAGGAGATAAAAGCTGCTGGTTTAATTTAAATAAAACATGAGTAAAACTGCTTGACTAAAATTAGGAATAAAAGAAATACTCCATTGTGTCATCCCATCGTCCATCCCTCAAAAGTCTGTCTTGGACTCTGGTACTCCACTTCTTTGAGTGAAAAATTCCAGAATTTGTACCTGCTCTATCAAAAAGTACTTTCTTTTCCTTGTTTTAAACTGACTTCCTAGGGGCTTCTGGGTCTGTCCCTTAGTTCCCGAACTGCGGAGTTTTGTAATATTTCTTTTTGTCATCATCTTCCTCCTAAGATACCACCTTTACAATTTTGTAGACCTTGATCATATGCCAGCTTTAGCCTTTTACTACCAAACTGGCACCACCCTGAAAGGTTAGCAGTATTCCTTCTCTGCTCAAGATTTTCAGGTGAAGTAGCCTAGTCATACATTTTATTCCTGAGATTTGAAAACTTAACTTGATGGTATTTTAGAAATTCATCAAGTTTTAATCAATAAAACTGAGATAGTTAAACTTTTCCACATTTTGACCATGTAAGTTTTATCATTCTAGCCACATTACTAAATCTGCCAAACAGATGCACCATGAGAAATTACATTCTGCATTTGTTAAAAAAGCAGAGGTGTTTTTTTCCTTTGTACAGAGAACATGGTTGGTTTTTTTTTAAATCATAGACTAATAAAGGTTGGAAAAGACCTCCAAGTTCATCTAGTCCATCTGACCCCTAGCACCTATATTACCAAACCATGTATCTCATCCAACCATTCCTTATATACCCCAAGGGATGGTGACACCATTATCTCCCTGGGCAACCCTTTCCAATACCCAACCACTCTGAGAATAAATTTCTCCTAATTTTTAACCTGAACCTCCCCTGGAACAACTTTCAGCCATTCCCTCTTGTCCTGTCACTACTTATCTGTGAGAAGAGGCTGATCCCCAGCTCACCACAACTTCCTTTCAGGTAGTTTTTGAGAGTAATGAGGTCTCTTCTAATGTTGGATGCTATAGTGAAAGCTATTATTACACGTCAGTTTCATCTTCAATTTACAGATGTTGTTGAACTTGTTTTTAAAATAAGCATGACAGTAGTATTCATTGAAGTCCCATGAGACTGCTTTTTCCTTGTAGTGAAATGTAGAATCATTTACATCATTATGCATAACAGTTCTGTATGCATCATGAATGCAACATCCAAAAAATTAGGTTTTCCAATTACTTTGGGGGATTGAGAGAATGTAACAGTAGGAGAATAGAAGACACACAATCCTCTTCACTTGCAGTCTACACAGATTTCTTCATCTGAAAGTTTAGACAGATCCTTGTATTTGTTCCATACCATAAAAGTAACTAAGTCCCTTTAGTATAAGCAAAAATACGTAAGTGGTGTCCGAGAATACTAATGTTGCCTTTTCAGAATACAGCGTATGAGTCTACAGCACATTCAGCATAAGAACGAAAGAAAGATTAAAAGTTGACAACACACAAAATACCATTAACGTTTACAATTATTCTTAGGGGTAGGGTTTAGAACCCAAAGAAGCTTCAAGCTGATAAATATGCCAGAAAAGGGATGGGATGCAGAAAATTCTCCTTCCAGTTCTTGGTCTTGGGTTAAGGCTCAGGAGAGGGCGTAGAGTTAGGGTTAGGAAGAAAGGTAGATCCCGGAACTGCAGCATAAGTAAGGCTAAAATGTCTACCCAAAAGGAAGGCTTGGGTAGAAATTCCCTTGAAAACCTCCCTGCTTGTATCACAGCTGCTGGTACCTGGTAAAGACTTACCCGAAGATCAAGGGTGGGCAGAAAGAGGTTGGCAGAGAGATCTCAGACTACAGCATGCGTAGGGCCCAAAAGGCACTGCCAAAGTAAGGGGCATGGGGTGTGCTGCCAAAAGGAAGTTTCCCTTTCTTCCCTGGAGCTATGCCTGTTGGTCTCAAGTTAAGGTTCAGGTGAGGGCACTGGCTGAGAGACAGGTAAGGCCCAAGACCTACAAACAATATTTGTGCCATTATTTTGTCGCCCATTTTCAAACAGGCTATACAGTCATAGACTCTTCTGAGAAAGAGTAGTGTCACTATCAAAATGCAGTTCCACAAGTTATTGTGCTAATCTCAATTCTGGAAAAATTTACAAGATTTTTCTGTTGTTTCCTTAAATCCTCAGTTTTTCTAAAATACTATTCCATAAAGATGAACAAACCTATACAGAACTGAATACTCAAAGGACAAATAACCTTAGACTATCTCCCTCTATATATGTGCAGTGTCAGATACGTGTGGATTTTTTTTCCCCCTAGATATTTGTACTAGGCAATGACCTAAGAACAAAAGGGGAAAAACTCATGAATCTGAGCTAGTTGAAAATTATCATTTTTAATATATACATTATACTGAGTTCCAAAAGTTCTCTCTTAGACACCTACAGTTCTATTTTTCTCCCACTTACAACTCTGTAGACAAGGAGCAATTCCTAGAGAATGTGGAACCAAAATCAGGCTGAAAATATAAGAAGCAGCTATTATATCCACATCAAGGCTAAAGCACAGAGAATAAATGAGATCAGCAAAGCAATGCCCTGCCAGCTGGCATTTTACTGAACCTCTACATAAGGTAACAGCCTCCTACTTGTTCATTCTTGTACCTTTTACAAGCAATTATATTTCAAAGATGGAATCATAATTAGACTTCTAATCAACATAAATTTCTTCTATGTGGATTTTGATGGATCAGAGCAGACCAATGAAGCCAGTAAAGTCTCTCTTTTTAGTTCCCTTAACATCTGGGCTGTCAATATGTGAAAAGTTAGGAAGTTCACATTTCTCATTTTTCTAACAGACCTTTTGTTAATTATTAAAAATACCTCTGACATCTTGAAATGCTTAAGGAAATGCTGCTTCTTGTGGAGCAGAATATTTTCCTAGAATTCAAAACACAGTACATAGTATAACGGAAGTCTAACAAAAGATCACTGATGAAAATATACCTAGAAAACTTGAACAACTGTAAATATGTCTAGATATCAAAGATGACAATGCAAATCATTAAGGTAATTTTTTTATCACTAACAGACTGTCCCATTTTTTCCTCAGTTGTCAGCTGTAATTCATTTTCTTAAAAAACCACCAACCAACAAAAAAAAGCCAACAAAATCCAGACCCTGAAGTCATCTGTCATTTCAAACATTTTCTGACTTTCACAAAGTCAGGTCTTTTGTCATGGGTTGATGCCAGTTGGAGGCCAGGTGCCCACCAAAGCCACTCTATCACTCCCTTCCTCAGCTGGACAGTGGAGAGAATATACAATGAAAGGCTCATGGGTCAAGATAAGGAAAAGGAGAGATCATTCAGCAATAAACACCATGGGCAGAACAGACTGAACAAGAAATAAAATTCATCTAATTTATTACCCAGTCAAAACAGAGTAGGATAACAAGAAATAAAACCAAATCTCCCCCTACCCCTCTCTTCTTCCTGGGCTCAACTTTATTCGTGAAATTGTCTACCTCCTTCCCCCAAGCAGCACATGAGGATGGGGAGTGGGGGTTGTCATTTCATCACGTCTCCCTGAGGAGAATGACACTCCTATCTCCTTAAGTGGAGGACGCCTCACATTCTTCACCTGCTCTTTCATGGGTACCTTCTCACAGGAGACAGTCCTCCATGAACTTCCCATGAGGGGGCTGCAGTTCTTCACAAACTCCCCCAGCATGGCTTCCATGGGATGCAGACCTTCAGGAACAGACTGCTCCAGCGAGGGTCCTCCATAGGGTCACTCACACATCCTGCCAGAAAACCTTCTCTGGCATGGGCCCCTCTCTCCATAGGCTGTAGATCTTGACAAGGAGCTTGCTCCAGAGCACAGGCTTCTCACCAGGTAGCAGTTTCATTCAAGTGTCTTCACTTGCTCTTGTGTGGGGTTCTCCACAGGCTGCAGGTGGAATCTCTACTCCCAATCATCTTCCATGGGCTGCAGGGGGACAACCTGCTTCACCATGTACGTCTCCACAGGGTGCTGGAGAGTCCCTGTTCCAGTGCCTGGAGCACCTCCTCCCCCTCCTTCTCTGACCTCAGTGTCTGCAGAGTTTCTTACATCTTCTCACTCATTTCTCTGGCAGCAAAAAGCTGCCACTTGGGGAGCTTTTTCCTTCTTAAATATGGTATCCCAGAGGCTCAGTGTTGGTCAGTGGTGTGTCTGTCTTGGAGCCAGCTGGTATTTGCTCTATTGGACCTAGGGGAAGTTTCTAGCAGCTTCTTGCAGAAGCCGTCCCCGCAGCTCTCCCCCCACCTGCCATGCAAACCCAAAACAGCCTTATATTCAGTTTCATAGCATGGATTCCACATACTAAAATACTTCAATTTTTGTGCAAATTACAAAAGATAGGAAAATCAGAAAAAACAGCACAAAACATACACATTGAAGCAGTGTTCCTACGTTTACAACAAGTACAGAGAGAGACCTAGAATCTGGACTTTTAAGGTAGGGTTCTTGAAATGTATGGCTGAAGACCATTAATTCTCTTACACCTGACTGCCTGAATATACAGGTTTTTGCTTTAGAGTTTAATGTAGAGTTCTGCAAGACCAGATTTATGGTCCATGCAAATCAGATGAAAAATGGTTGTCCATCAGCCTCTCTATAGATTCTCAATAAATTACTATAACAATAAATATTATGTTTAATCTACCTTAGTATGGGAGTTTATCAGCCCTTTAAACATTTGCTATCAACAGACCTTTTTCTATCTTCTACTGGAAGAAAGGTTTTGTATTTTCATTAAAAGCTCTTTCAGCAGTTCAGGTAGGATAAAATAACCCTGCATTCAGGGTTAATGGCAACCATCAAGATTCTGTGCCAGAAAGCTACTAAAAAAAACATTCCAGCAAAAAAAATCTTCAGGAAAATAACCTTTTTCATGCTATCTATTGTGTATAGTTCTTTCTACTGTTATAAAAATCACACTAAAAGATTAAACTGATCATAACCCAGAGTAAGGTCATATTTTCACAGTAAATACCAGGGGGGGGAAGGGGAGAAGAGACACACGGACAGACATGGCAACACAGACCTACAACAAAAAGACCACCCTCACAAAGTACTTTTGATGTAAAAGGAAAAATATCATAAAAAGGACAGCAAATACTGACAAAGGTATTTTAAAAATTATAAAAATTTTCATTCTTCAGAGTGAATGGCAGGTTCAATTTAACAGTTTTAATTCCTCAACAGAGGAGAAATAAAATAAAATCTGTATCCTTGATGAAGCTGAACTCTCTTAGCAATTAGAATAAATTTTTCATTATGATGATGCCTGCTTACATTTCTGCACTATTATAAGCCCTTATTCACAGGAGTTTAATTTTGTATTTTAGTAAAAAATGGTCTGCTCTTGTGCAGCAGATTTGGATTTGCAGCATTTAAACTATAGCTGGATTAAATTGCTGCAATGTAAGATATGCAACTGCACAGCATGTCTCACGTATTTCAGTGTCATTTATTTTTAGGTTCACCAACTCATCCATTCTTGACAGATAGCCTTCCTTTTTACATTTATCTGTATTTATATGACTTCCTCCACTGAAGTTTGCCAGTTTTCTGTCCTGAAAAAAAGCTTTGCTATGGGCTCTGTACAGTTGATTCTGTTATAGGGAGGGAAGATTTACATTCAAGAAATAGTGATCCTGCATACTTTAGGGCTGCACATCTCCACCAGAAATCTGGACTGACAGAAAAGCTATTCCAATAAAAGAACTTGCATATACTTACTTTATAGCTGGCAAGCAAACAGGTACCCTGGATCCATCTCAACACATCTCTCAAAAAAGAGCAGCAAAACTAATCCGACAACAGCCTTTCAACTTCCTTCTCCCTGTTTCCCTAGAAGGATCGTAATGAGAGCAACAGGACCTTGAGACAAGACAGCAGCAGCGTATCAGAGGGAAAAGACCTAAAGAAATTCCAGTGGCAACAACAGTAAAGCATTTAGGGTTTTTAATTTGTTTTTAAGAGACAATGGTTTCTTCTTTCATAAGAAAGAAAGTTGGTACATATCTTTTGGGTTTGTGCGGCAAGGTTGTGGCAGTGGGGGGATGCAGGGGTGGCTTCTGTGAGAAGCTGCCAGAAGCTTCACTCATGTTCAATAGAACCAATGCCAGACATCTCCAAGACAGATGTGCCACTGGCCAAGACAGAGTCAATCAGCAATAGTGGTACCACAATTTAAAAATAAAACCCTTAAGGCTGCTCAAATGCTCATTATTAATGCTGTACCGTTAGACATAACCCTCCAAAGTAATTTAGGACTTTAACCATAAAGAAATTAAGGAACTTCAGATACTATCTTGCATCATAACATCCATGTGATGGAGGATTATGCAAACCAGATTTTTTTTTTGCCTTGTCAAAATATATTTATTCATACACAGCAAATATTCTACATACTCTTCTCTTTTTTCAACTTCTACCTCCAATTTCAGTGATTTTACACTAAAGCATTAATTCCAAACACCACACAGGACAAGTCACTCATGGTCTCATTCTGCAAATATTGCAGAGTGGGCAGAATAAAAAGAGTTAATAGAATAAGGATTGCTTAATAATACTAATAGTCATGTCCTTTACTATTAAATATTATTTTATGTACAAAAAACCTGATGACTTAGAACCACTGTTGCCTTTGTGATTTATCTAGCTTTTTCTCCTGTTCACTAGCATCACCTTTATGCTCACTTTTTCCCCTGTATTAGCTGTAGGATTTATTGCACTTTTGAAATGAACAAATTAAATTTAAAACCTACTGTAGACTTTTAAAGCTAAGATTAGCACAGCACACATAATAGAGGGAAATGAAATTCAGTTTTCAATATGTATTCTAAGGAATAACCCCCACAGGCAGCATTTCAGTGGTTGCAAGATACAGGAGACACAGTCGACACAGTCACCAGCCTGTAACTCCTGTGTTCTTCAGTTATTTCATTTTACTGCACAATAAGCAACAGAAAAACTGACTAACCCAGAACGTGCCTGCAAGACACTGCTAACTGATCTGCCCAAAAAGGGAGGGGGGAAACATTCTTTATCAAGGTTTAAATATTGCTCATTAATAATATACAACATATGGTTCATATTCTATTTTTTCATATAAAATAGAAATTGTTTCTTAAACTAATAATATTTATATTAGCTCATTAGGTCCATGTTAATGAATGAAAATTGACTCCAGGAACCAATTGTTTACCACAGTTCAGGTACCACTACACTGCACTAGATTACATCTGCTTAGAAATATTCATATTTCTTGCCTCCAGGAAACACACACTTGAGAGCTAGATTGAAAAAGAAACCCTTAAAGTCTGCCACATGTAGAATTGATTTAGTAGCTCCAATTTATCTACTATATTTAAATCCTCTAAGCCACACCTTTTCTCGGATGTTAACAAACTTGATTTGTCATTTATAGAAGGCAAAAATTATTCCAAATGGCAAAAGACTAAACAAAGACCTTGTTCCTTATCAGTTCTCTCTATATATACCTGCATGAGATTACCCCTAAATTTCCCATAGAGTATTCCTTTTTCTTCTCATTTCTGTACATAGCTAACAAAATTCATTGCCAAACTGTTTTTAAATTGTGGTTTTGTTAATTCTTTCCACAGATATATTTAAAAAAAATATCAGATCTACTTATGGGCTGTATAACTCTGACAGCCAGACTTTAAACTACATTTATATTCAACATTCTGGTTTCTGTCCCAGTTGAGACATGAGGCTTAAACATTCTGACTAGAAAACAGAATATGTAATTCTCTTGAATCTTGCCCAATGACATACTTGGCTATGTCATAAACCTAAAAGGAATAGGAAGGAACATGCCATTAAAAATAAGACAGTGCAGGCATTGTCCTGTTAAGTCATTCTAATATTTCTTAAAATAAAACCTCACTGAAGGCTGGTCAAACTGCAATACTCTCATTGGAGACTCTACACATAGGCATTAAAAGATAAATAATCATGCAGTTCTTGCAGTGCTTGCTCTAGGGAATACATACATGCAGGCCTCATGAAGCACTAGTATAATCTGATTAATCTGAAACCATCTCTGTATAATTAGTATGTCATAATCCACTAGAGCGCAATTTTTTTCCAGTTGAATTATTAGTACACATTTTCCTTCACTCACAATCCCTTCTGCCAGTGCATGGTTAATCATTTCTATTGCCACCCTGACTTCAGTTACATCATACTGCAAAATGCAGTTCAAGTACTAGACTGCAAGACACTGCCAAAAGGGTAGGGGAAAGGGATGCTTCACATACCAACATGGTAACATAACACGTAAGCTTGATTCTAGGTTGGTAATACAGTGAAGACAGTAAATCTGAAAGATATGGATCTGAAATTTAAAATTTAGAAGTACCGTTGCTTACATTGGCAGCTCCTTCTTGCTGAACAGCAAGGAAGATTTACTCTTTTAGATAAGGCTTATCAGCTGCATGACCACAGCGTTCCTAAAATATCCATTATTTTCACTTCAATGCCAAGAAAAAGATTCCCTGTGGCTCAGAGACATTTCAGAATGATAAGACACTTACAGAAATTTTAGATTCAACTACAAAAAGCAGTATGCACATTCTGAAGTAAAAAACACCCATAGCAAACTTTCCTATTTTCCCTCATGCCCAGGACCTTATACTAGGAATAGAATTTAAATGTAACGACATGAAGAAACTAGGAACCTGAGAGAAAGACTACAAGGTCAACAGTGCCCTCCAGACCTTCACAATACTTTCATTTGTGTTTCCAATGTACACCACAGTTCCTCTGAATTTACTCCCTAGTATAAAAGCTTGACAAAACCGCCACATTTCATGCACTTGAGAAGCTACCCAGCCTTCATTCTGCTTACTCTGTGCCAAGCTTGGTGACTGAGGTCAGCATGGATTTACCAATGGTAAATCATGCCTGAACAACCTGACTGCCTGTCACGATAAAATGGCTGTATTTGTAGATGAAGAGAGAGCAGTGGATGTCTTTTATCACAATAAGGCTTTCAGCACTGTCCCCCTCAATGTATTACCTGGGACCTGTGATGTTCAACATCTTTGCCAAAGGCCTGGAAGAAGCAGGGTGCTTACTCATCAAATTTTTAGATTGCACAAAATTGAGTGGGCACCCCAGCTGATACACATGAGGTCAGCTGTCCTGAAAGAGGCAGCTTTGGGTCCAGGACTTGTTCAGCTAGGAGAAGGGATGGCTGTGGGGATACCCAGCAGCAGTGCCCAAGTGGTTATGACAAGGTTATCAGAAGATGTAGCAACAACAGCCCATGGCAGGAAGGTAAAAGATAACAGGCAAACTGAATAAGACCCACTGGTTATAAGAAAAGACACATTTTCACTACAATCTGATGATAGAACAGGCTGCCCAAAGAGGCTGTGCAGTCCCTGGCCTTGGACTTTTTCAGGATCTAGCTGGATCAAACCCCAAGTGACCAGTGCTGTCCTCAGGACTGCCCCTGCTTTGAACAGATGGCTGGACCAGAAACCTCCTGAGATAATTTCCAAACTGAATTGTTCTGCAATTCTATTAAACCAGTATTCAGTGGATCACTTGCATACACTTTCCACTACAGGTGACAGCTTAAAAAAAACGCCCTACGGATGAATATGAATCAATTATCAGTACGAATATAAATCAGCATTAATATTCTACAAGGAACACTACAGATAAAAAAATCCCAGAGCACTTTAGATTTCTCAGAATCCACTATAAAGAACAAGAGAAGCTAGAAAAGGGACTGCCGAAGGGGGAAATTTTTGAACTCCAGTCTTTCTGGACCCATTTATTTCTAAATGAGTTACCAAGAAAAATTAAAAAAGGTGCTTAAAGTTTATATCCCAAATTCTACTTTCTGCTGTTTAATGAAATGATTCTTCTTCTTTTTAAGAAAAAAAAAAAAATCAACATTAACAGCTGTTATAAAAACTTAGTTTTGTCATCTAACCGTAGCTATAATATGCTAAATGCCTGCTGGGTAGTACAAGACTTTCCAACAGACTGAAACAATTACAGGTCAGTTTGACCCTCCTTCTCCTGCCCCTTCCCTACCAAATTATGCTCCATACATCACTGAAGGGTTCTCTGAGACACTAATCACACCTTTTTTTTCCCCTAAATAAACAGTATCAGGGGCAGCAGCAAGTCTTAGATCTAATGTGTTGGCCCTATTTGTAAAATGCCTTATACAGGAGCTTCAGATATGGAATGCAGTTCATTCACAGGAGCCTTCCTTTAGGAAAAGCCCATAAATCCAAGCTGTTTAACACTCTGATGATTCTTCTTTTTTTCTGAAATAGTAATATAACTCAGTATCTCCCATAACAGGAAAACACATATTTCCTACAAATCTCATATCAATATGACTCTTCTGTATCAAATGTTCTATCTAGCTATTTTAATACAATTAAAATTGTACTAGTGACCAATAGATCCTCTGAAAGTTCTGTGTTCTCATTCCATACATAATACATTTATTTGGCTTATGTTAAAGGGAAATACTCATAACAAACAACAACAAAAAAATCAACCTAGAAAGTAATAAGAACTAAGACAACTTTCCCAGTAAATCATACATCCTCCAAAACAACACCACTATCAAGGCAAATGTTTCTTGCTAATTACAAAAACAGACTCCTAAACAAAGAATGCATCCTTCAGAGAAAAGTTCAGCAGTGAACTTCTCTGTTCAAGGACAGATTTTTACCGAGTTGATATTTAAGCAGCTGCATGATGTTAGTGTAACAACTGCATTCTACACTTCCATAACTATGCCAGACATAGATTGTGCTATATAACTGAATTTTCTTCACAGATTTACTGAACTGTTTGCATTTTAAAGCTCATACCTTGACAGAAGTTCCAGACTCCACCTGTAGATGAATATACCCTACATGATGTGGATAAGGCAAGGAGTCAAGTTCCTACCAGTCAGTTATTGCCCTACAGAACCACACTATTAGGACAAAAGTGTTTACAGAACACTTACACACTTCAATTCACAGGCCAGCATGGTTCTGTACACAAAACAAGTGAAATATGGCTGCATTTCATACCTTGAAGAGAACTGGCTTTCATGATCCATGATGTATGTTGAAACGTAAGCAATTCCTACACTATTCCATAATAGACCCAGGACATTTTGCCATTTTCATGCAGCAAATAAAATACAAGGACAGACAGAAAGGACTCCTTGTCTATTTGCCCATTTTAATATCATTTTTACCTACCTAGACAGGTAATAGGACCCTTATTTTGACTTTCAGATATTTCTTACTGGTCACTACTGTGGCACTTGAGAAATTGGCCTTGAATAGGTCAACATTTGATTCTTGAGTTTAAAAAGCGTTTTCAGAATTTCCAACGCGGGAAAATAACCCCAACAATCTGTCAAACAAAAACCTCTTTAGCAGCTGAAATAAATTATTATCACAAACCCCTTTTTTATGCACAGAAAGGGTAAGTGGTGCTTAAGGAATGAAACAGGAATGTATAATGAATAAAAAACAGAGATCCCTGCTTTATTTTCTGGAGGGGTTGAGAATGTAATGGATCACATCTTCTGAAAACTTAAAAAGTAGATGACCAAATGTGAATGGCCTTTGAATATCGACTTGGAAAACTGTATTCTACCCTTATATAAAGTTCTCATATGCTGTTTTGGAAATAATTTAAATATTCTTTATGTGCTGCACCTCCATCTGTGAAGTACAGTAATATACAAGTCATAGCAATTGTAATAGTTTCAACATTTTGCATATCACTCAGCTGTATTTTCTAAAGTTTTAGAACAAAAGATTACACAAAGAGCCATTTTGAGTCAAAAGAGAAATAACAGCAAATTGTAATTAAATACCTCATTGGGAAGGGGACTAAAGAAAAATATTGAACATTTTAGTGAAAAATCCATCTCATCTGGACAATCATTTGTATTTTCCCCTGTGGTGCATATGCATATGCAATCTCTGACCTGGACAGAACATACACACAGGAAAGCAACCATGTTCTCAGTAACTCACATAAGGCATTCCCAAATATCTGAGGATTTGCTTTTTCAAGCCTGTGCAAAATTATGGTAATGAATGATATGTTCCCACATGTCAGCTGAAATGTCAAAATAGCTTATACCAAGTGAGGTAAAATAAAGCTGCTGACGCTGTTGACACTACCAGAACTAAAACAAGATGAAAAGGATGAATTAGTGAGTCAGTCTCTATGGAATCATGAAGTAAAACACATAATATGCCAACATGTCTTTGAAGATACTTACCATGACCAAAAAAAAAGTACTTAAGACAGCATTTAGTGCAAAACAGTAATAAACCATTAGAAAACAATAATAAAGTAATGCACAGTGCATCTAATAATGTAACAAATAGCAAAAAAATCAATTCTTTATGAAAAAAATACATTCAAAGTATTAAAGTTTGTATGGATTCACTGCAAGAAAGTAAGATTCTTAAGGCTCATAAAATATGCAATGCATTACCTTTATTTGATAATCTTAGCAAATGTGGAAACAGATGAAATCTGCATGCTCAGGGAGGTTGTGGAATCTACCACTTTTGAGCTACTCAAAGGCACCTCAACATGGTTCTGGGAAACCTGCAAAAGCAAACTTGTTGGACAGGTTGACCTCCAGAGGTCCTGCCCAACCTCTACCATCCTGGGGTTCCATGGTTCAGCATCAAATCATTTGCATAGAAGAGCAACAACAAAAATTATTCTAGCTTAGATTTCTATAATAGCCACTTTACAGTATTTAGTATTATGAAGAATATGATTGTAAAATTCAGAGAGGTTTACTTTTCTTAAGTCTTCACTCCACTGACAGAACAACGTAAAAGGTACTTTACCAAACAGAGAAAAAGGTGGTGTAGTCCAGAAAGACAACCTGCATAATAAATAAGTGACAATTTCTAGAAAAGGAAAAGAATCAAAAGATCTCATGCATACACATACAGTAGCATTTACTCTAACAATAGTGAAGTCACCATCTTGACCACAAATCAGCTCCACTGATACAGTATTAGTTAAAAGTGGTCAAAATTCATATGAAGTTAGTAAAAACCTGTAGCTCTCCCGAAGAGACTATTACATACTGATCTATCCTATATGGACATTTACCCATGTGTCCTGGGTTCAGCTAGGATAGAGTTAATTTTCTTTCTAGCAGCCTGTGTAGTGCTGTGTTTGGGAATGTGTAGTGCCAACACACAGTGATGTTTTAGTTCTTGCCAAGCAGTCAAGGGCTTTTCAGCTTTTCATGCTACCCTGCTAACAAGAAAGGGGGAGACACACAGGAAGTTGGGAGGGGACACAGCCAGAACAGGTGACCCATACTAACTAAAGGGGCTACTGCATACCAATGACATCATGCTCAGAATGAAGGGGATCTGGTGGGGGAAGAGAGCACAGCTCCAGGACATGTGGTTTGGGGACAGTCTGGTTTCAAGACAGCTCTGAGCTCTGTCTGTCTTTAGCTAATGTAAATCACCCCTCCTTCATCTGAAAGTCACTACACTTTGTCCTATCACTACATGGCCCTGTAAACAATCCCTCACCAGCTTTCCTATAGGCCCTGTTTAGGTACTGGAAGGCTGCTCTAAGGTCTCCCTGGAGCCTTCTCTTCTCCAGGTTGTACCATCCCAACTCTCTCAGTCTGTCTTCATAGGAGAGTGCTCCAGCTCTTTGATCATCTGTCATGGCCCTCCTCACTCCAACAGGTACGTGTCTTATACTGGGGACCCCGCAGCTGAACACAGTACTCCAGGTACTAAGTTATGCTTCTTTTGAGGCAGCCCAGGATATGGCTGGCTTTCTGGATTGCAAGTGCACATTACTGGGTCACAATGAGCTTCTTGCCACCAACACCCCCAAGCCCTTCTCCTCACAGCTGTTCTCAGTCCATTCTCTGCCCAGCCTGTAGCTGTGCTAGGGCTTGCCTCAACCCATGTGAAGACCCTTGCACGTGGCGTTTCTGAACTTGATGAGCTTCACATGGGCCCACCTCTCAGACCTCTCAAAGTCCCTCTGGATGGCAGCACTTCCCCTCCAGCATGTCAGCCACACCACACAGCATGGTATCACTTGCTGAGGATGCACTTGATCCCACTGTCCATGTCTCCAACAAAAATGTTAAACAGCATGGGTCCCAACACTGACCCCTGAGGAACATCACTGGTCTCCACTAGGATATCAAACCATTGATTACATCAAGCAGTCCATCCATCAAATCCATGCCTTCCCAATTCAGAGGCTGCTCCTATCTGTCTATCCTGTATCCATCCATTTTATCCTATTGAATCATGATATGCAAAGGAATCTAATTAGTAAAGACAAAATAGATAAAAATAAAAATTAACTCCTTTATAATTGATAATATCACAATTAAAAGCATGAGACCGCACTCATTATCTGAAAACTGGGAATGATACTGTCAGAATGACATTATAAATTGAAGCAATGAATACTTCATACACTAAACACTAGTGTTGAGATAAAGACGGTTTGACATTATAATGAAGAAAGGTTTAAAAAGTTCCAATTATAGGAGCCTTTATGGCAATGCACATGGAATTACTGAATTTCTTCAAAGCCTGTGGAATTATCAGTATCTCTTGTCCTTTTAAACCTTAAAACAACACTATACAACAAGAATTTGTAAAAAGGTTACAACCAAGAAAAGAGTTATCCTTTATCACTAAATTAATTTAGAGGATATTTTTGGGGATGGGGTGGGACGCACATACTGTATCTTTAATAGTTAACAGCATCTCAAGGCATGCTGCTCATGGTATTACCACTGCACCACTTTGTTTTAATAAAAGTTCTTGTGACTGGAACTAGGTGCATATGTTCTCACTTTATGTGTGGTGGAGCTATCAGCTCATTACCATTCACTACCTCCTTAAATCATTCCCTTAGGTATAGAACCCGTCAGACTTATTTCCATTCAATTGCAAGTACTTTAAGGCAATGTTTTAGAAATCTGTGAGAAAGGAGGGGGAACTTGCCTTTAATCTGTAATTATAGCAATAAGTGTGAATATGACCTATGGAACACTGGAATGCTGTTTTGTAGGTATCAATCCCTAGTTTACCAGCTACAGAAAACAGTTCAACATTGCAGTGACAGAGCAGGACATGGGCTGGGCTAAACATGCAAGAGTTTCTCCTCCCAGGTACTCTGGACAACAGTAACATGTTTTTTATTTACAATACATATGTTACTTTCAATGCTTACATGAATAAAATGGGACTTCATACTAAGGTAAAGAGAATAGGTTACAAATCACACCTTAAAAACATATCTTATGTGGAATTAGCCAGTACTTAAACACAATGATGAGCTAGTCACCCATACTTGCATAGATTAAAGAAAAGACATTTTTTGACAGACTTCTTATTGATTGCTAGAAACATAATATGGTGCTCAATCCATTAAAGTATTCAGGCATTTACTTGACATTTAAAACCTAACTGAAAGTTAGATTTAGATTATTCATGTGTATAAAACTGATCCTATGTTCACTATACAGAGCTTTTAAGTTCTACTGAATACTTAAATATGCAAGACACTTCACTGACCCTGTACTGTGGGGCTCCAAGTGAGATTACATGCCTCTTCTACATCCAAACAGCACTGACTATTTTTCCAAATAAGTAGTATTAGCATCCCAAATAATCAGTAATTCATTCAATCTACATAGTCCTACTATGAAAAGGACTAGAGACATGGGTCACACTTTAAAGTCAACGTTTGCCATGGTCTTTGTCAGTGGAGTCAGAACCCTGGGAATCCATCCAGTACTGGGAGGACAAATGTGCTCCCAGGACTGACTGGAGTGGCAGGTAAGGTAGCTGTGGGAGATGTGTGCATACACATTGCAAACATGACAACACATTGTCAGTAATGTGTTTAAATAGAAAGGTGGTATTTTACAATGATTTTACAGTTTTATTCTAAGCTTTGTACTGCCACCTTATATGATCTTTGCATTTGAAATGGATGCATGCATCTCCACTTGGTTTTACTGCAGTGTGGAAGAGGAAAATGAGTAAAGAAAATGCATTAGAAAAGACATTGGGCTAGCATGGGCCTAGGAACCTGAGGATAGCTGAAGCTGCTGTAACCTCTTCTTTCACTTTAAAGGTAAGATACAAATACACCTGTGCAGTGTAAACAAGTCTTAATTTTGATCTGCATTAACACTTACCAGATGCAAGGAGATCAAGGAAACACTCTCTGAGGCTACTGTTGTGGCCAAGTCTAATCTCCCAAAAGACTGCCTGAAAAATCAAATCCTTATGTTCATAAAACAAATGAGCTTGTGTGAACCTGTTCCTAGGAGCTGCACAGTTTAACTGCTATGCAACTCTTGACCATTCATACTATAAACAAACTGAATACTGTTCCATCTTAAATTTTCACCTTTAAAATAAACAGACCTAGGAAAATTTAGATAAAGTCAAAATAAGTTTAGTGTACATCTAATGCATTACCATATTTGTTAAGGATAATGGAGTGAGTAGTGTTTTCTGAATGCATATTTCACCTATTTCAGAAGTCAGACTTCTCTTTTCAGTGAGCTAAAAAAACCCCAAATGTCAATAACAAAATTCCCAAACTTTCAACCCTCTACGCATTTCCACACAAGTTCCAAAAAACCAGCACTGACTCAGATGTAATTGTTTACCACATTCACATGCTCAGGCTTGGCACAGGGCCAAAAGACACTAATGTTCCAGTATCTGCACTGAAAGTGTTCTGTCCAAATACAAGATAAGAGATAACCAACATTCTTGAGCCTCTGTAAATCTGAAACCATGGAAACAAGGGATCAATGCATTAGCACTCAACTGCTTCTCATGTTATAACATGAGCTCAAGGGAGCCATTTTTCCTCCCTTCAATTCAATTCATATTTTATTTTATTTCTTAGCTACACTGTTGTGGTTGTCCTGTCCAATCTCTTTGAGCTGTTCTGTTTCAGTACAGAATTATTTTACACTTAATATACTTCATTGAATGATAAAATAGAATTCTTAGTTTGCATCAAAAAGATAAAAGGGATAAATTAAGCAACTCTGGAAAATACCAGTACTGGAATGCCAAGAACCATCTCTATGTTAGCCAACAGGGGACAATATAAAGTACTTGGAGAACCAAGCACAGCAAAGGAAAACTCAAAGCTTGTGTGACCTAGTGTGCAAGACCCCAACGTATAGCAGGGAGGTCAGCAAAGTAAGAAGCTTAGACAACAGTAAAACCTTTGTGCAAACAATAAGCATTTTTATTTTAGCATTTTTAGCTGATAAGTGCTTAATGGCCCATTTTATTTTCCATGCAAAGTATGATACCTGAATAAGTGGCAACTTTAAGAACAAGTACCACAGTTTCATGTTATTGTTCCACAGGCTAAAGTTAAAAACAGTTTTGACAAAACCTGAAAACAGAAGTGTCAAGTACTGGTTTCAAAAAAAGGCAGGATGGAGGACAGCGATCTTGAAACACATTCAGAATAACATGCTGGAAAATGAGTAGATATTCACTAAATTACTTTGTCACATGTTTTTTCCACATGGGATGAAGGATTTCAAAATCTGATTTACTAGCATCAAAATATACAGTCATTATACTTCTCTTTTTCATCAGTATGCCAATGTTAGCAGATACGTACCCTGCTTGAGGGACTAGCTTTCAAAATATCTGTTCAACTGGAGCTTGCATAATATTTTGCTTTAAAGTATAATTCCTTCCTTCTCCCCACACACATATGAAACATATCACAGGGATAAGTGGGGAACAACAGCCATAAGCTAGTTGAAAACAAAACATTTGCAGGTTAAGTCTTACCTGAACTTTCTACTTCAACATAATCACAGGGCTCTTTCATTCTAACTGTGCTCATTTTCAAATAAATGCTTTCTGAAAACAATCACAGTGGTTTCTTAAATTACAAACTGATGTGTTGCTCTTTATTGTAAAAACAAGTCTAGAGTCATCCCCTAATTTCAGGTGTTTTCAAGAATAAAAGGATTTTTCTAATAAGAAAAACCATTCTGACTAAATATAGTGAACTGCACATAAGTGTTGCTTTATGGCTGGGTTTACAAAATCAAATATCATGAGTAGTCTTTTAATAAGAGTCTATTTGTTCTCAAGAAGTTAAACACCTATAGTCTTCAATCAATAATAGAACTGGTATCTTTTCCATGTGAGGAGGTGAGTATTATTCACCACTACAACAGCCCTATTTGCACACAACATCAATGAGCTACAAAAAGCTGTCTCAGTGCACAACCTCTCCAACAGTACTTCTCCAAAAGAGATCCTATCATGCATTATACCTGATAGGAGGTTTGGGCTCATATGCCAAATTTTCTTGAAAGATTCTTCATCAACATACTGTTACTACAAGCCTGCTCTGATCACTCCCTCACCAGTCCCACCTACAATCCAGACATTGCTCCCATCGTATTATCAGCACTAATAATGTGCATTTTCAGTTGACATGCAGTTCTGTGATTATGCCACATCATTTCATGCAAGCTGGCTGACATCTTGCACTGGAATGAGTATCCAGGAGTTGCACAGCAGAAGACTAAACAGACAATCAACACTTTCCCACTGTAGCTTTCTGGCTTCTCAGTGTGCCTGTTTATATTGGGAATTTGCAGCTAAAGGTTTTTTCTATGCAGGCTTGAAGTTAGAAATGTCATTTTAGGTTTGTAGAGCAGTTAAATATCACCAAGTCTGGATTTATGGGTGAAAACAGTAATGGCACAAATTGTACAATTACTAAGGAATTTTGTGCCCACTACACACACAGAATATTTCCCTAGAGAAGGTAAAGAATGATGATTAATAGGCTATTGATATACTGATATCTTTTAATAACTATTAAAAGAGACAGAGGTGGTCTAAGGACAAAAATGTGATTGTCCAGAAAAAAAGACTCTCACTTCTCTTACACAATGTTGTAGCAAATACACACACACTTGGATCTAGTATTGTTTGTGGATGTCAGAATTTTCCTGACCTGTACAAAGATCCTAACAATTAAATATTTTGAGAAAGGGAAATTTTCACTTAAAGAAATAAATAATAAATTTAATCGTTTACATTTGAATTGCATGTTTTGCCATAAAAAAAATATTTTTCCTTTCCACCATAATGGGAGAAGGATAAAAATATACTAACCCATAGGCAGTAGGAACATAAATACAGAGGTCCAAAATAGTCCCATCATCTCACAACTTCAGTGTAAATTTGGGAGATTCTGTAACAAATACAGACATAACACTTAAGTGATATGTTAAGCCTACCCAATTTGCAGATTATGTGAAAGAGTTATGATGCCTGAACTATATTTCAAACACTCTTACAAATGCAAATATTGCAAGCAATCACATCCACTGTTGAGTATACTGAAGGAAATCAGGCACCACGGATGATTTTTAGAATAATAATCAGTATAGTAACATTAGTCTGTGAAAGACATTGCCCAGCATATTAACGAACCATTCCTATTGTACAAAATCTACAATATTGTTTCGGGACAGCAATAACAAAGTGATAATTTATTAAAAATTAATCACATTGCTTTGGCATGAAGCTGTAAGCCAGAGTAAGGCAAGTTTAGGTGGCTTAAGACTTGTGAGGCGTTAGATGCAAATTAGGTTCCTGGAACGTCATCTTTGCACTCCATCAAAAAAATTTACTGCCATGTTTTAGGATGAGCATGCTGTAATCTGAAATCCAAGGCTAAGCTAACAGTACAGGTTTCTGGCTAGAGAGCAAACATGAGTCTGCCATGAGAGCAACAGTTGGGGCATAAGCCGTTAATAAACGGCGTATTGCCACAAGTATGAACTCTGAGGAATTCTCACTGGGTGCCCTGATGTGGCTAATAGTGAGCCTCATCTCCTCTAGTTAAGAGGCTCTGTGGCCTAGTCCTGCTTTCCTGTGACATTCCTCTGCAATAAAGCACACATGGAGCCATGACCAACCTGTTCCTTTTCACTTCTGTGCTTCAAGAGAGTTCTGGGAGTCATGGATACATTGCATAGCTTCTCAAACACCATGAAAGCAATAGTGAAGACTTTGGAAAAAAATCTTACCTAAAAAATAAAAGAAATCCAGTCTTAAACTTTGACTGTAGCACTGGACAATACAACAAAACCAGAATAATGTAATAATAGACAAAAAATTAATCACAAAGTCCACTCACAATTAGCAGCCTGTACACAGTTTAAAACCTCAACTACACCCAAGGCATACAACTGTCCCAGCTCAGTTGTAGTTAGTTCCATACAAGGAGCCTTGCTGTGGTTTAACACCAGCCAACAACTGAGCACCACACAGCCATGCACTCACCACACCCTCAAATGAGATGGGAAGGGATAAAAGTAAGAAAACTCATGGGTTGAGATAAAGACGGTTTGATAGGTAAAGCAAAAGCCACACAGGCAAAGCAAAACAAAGAATTCATTCCCATGGGCAGGCAAGAGTTCAGCTATCCCCAGGAAAGCAGGGCTCCATCATATGTAACAGCTACTTGGGAAGAAAAATGCCACCACCCTGAGCCCCTTCCCCCCTTTTATATGCTCAGCACAACATCATATGGTACAGAATATCCCTTTGGTGAGTTGGGGTCTGCGGTCCTGCTGTGTCCCTCTCCCAGCTCCTTGTGCACCACCAGCATCCTCACTGGTCGTATGTGGTAAGAAGCAGGAAAGGCCTTTGCTCTGTGTGAGCCCTGCTCAGCATCAAGGAAAACATCTCTGTTATCACACTGTTGCCAGCACACATCCAAAATAGAGACATATGCTAGCTACTATGAAGAAAGTGAACTCTATCCCAGCACAAACCAGTACAAGACCAGAGACATCCTCCACAGGGAGGCATCTTTAGGACAGGCATCCCCAGGGAGGTGGGCTGTAGCTTTCCTACAGGTTTCCTGTAGCTCAGGAAGTTATTTGAATAAATATTACCAACAATAGTAGTATCACCTTTATCACAAAATAGTTTAATTTTAAAAAGAAAGAGTAAATTTGCTTAGGAGATACTCGTTGACCATTTGACTCAGAACCACATTTTTACTGCTTTTTGTATCTCATATTAGCTGGGCACATAAAAACATAATCCAGCCTAGCATACACCTGCTGAACAAAAACAGCCATGTGGAACATACACCGTCACATCTATCAATGCAACTTCCAAAAATTGAGACAATACATACGAAGGATAATCAAAGAAGAAACCAACCTACAGCTATACTTTCCCACACAGAGTATACACAGTCATTGTTAACTGCTCTCTGTGTTCATGAAGGAGAGAAGATGGAGTGTCAACACCTGCAAGTTCTTCTACTTAAAACACACCAGTGTTCATGGTTATGCATGAAGGAGCTATTCTTTCTTTCAGATAAATTTCTGTTCCATATCCTTCTCTGCTGCATTGAGGTAACACATACTTTTTATCAGAAGCTTTTAGAAAGTGATGTTAGTAACTCTGTCTGTAAACACCATTTAATTGTGCAGGGTCTGTCTGTTTTACATTTACATGGTATTCCTGTAACTTACTCCTGTTCATGTAACAGCTCTTTTCTAACTGACTTTGAGGTAAAATTTCAATGCTAGGAAAGGAAGAAAGAAAAAAATATTTCACAATTTACATCTATGAAGCATTAGCTTACATTTAGATTTTAATATGTTGAACTTAAGACTCTTACACAAGAATTCCATTTAAGAGTTACACTTCTGAAATACAATTAGACTCCAAAAAGCTATTACAGAGATTACTTTGGGGTTTTTTTACCCTTTTTAGCTGATAACAGCTTAAGAGATAAAATAAATATTTTTTACTTCTCAGCTGTTGTAAAGTAAGATATGTTTATAGTCACATGAAAATCTTCTCACTTGTATTACAGCGTCTTTGTGAGATTTCACATGGGACTTATTCGTTATATATTAAGCCTTTAGTTTTTAGGGAAAAGAAGCAGAAGCTTCAGTTCTGAAGTGTGTCTGTGGAAGTGGAGACAGAAGAAGGAAGATCATTTGCAAATTTCTGGTTTGTACCTGTCCTCGGAATTAAGAGGGTGGAGTGTATTATTACACATTTTATTTAAACTTGAGCAAAGAGAAAAATAAGGTGGTTTGCTCACAAGTGAGAAAGAAAAAGGGCAAACGTGTAAAGTCACACACCTTTGCATATAAGCATAAGTCTTGATTCTGAGAATATAAGCATCAATTAACAAATGCTGAGAGATGGACAGTGTAGAATTACTTACCAGCCATAGCCTGCTTCTGTACGCTCACATCAAGCTTCTGTGGGCTATAGTTCTGCCTCACTGCACTTCTTCCCCAATTCCCTACATGCTCTAACTTAAGTGACAACAAGGTGTTCAAACAGCAGGGTACAATAATGTGTGCTGATACCATTATCCCAGTCTTTTTCTTAATGATCTAACAGTCAATTTTCTGTAACTATTTTTATTTCTAGATTTCATTTTCTACAGTCCCACCATAACTTTTAATTTTCATGTCTCGACATCAAACCTCCTACTCCATGGACTGTGGAAAAGCAGGTCATTGCACTGCTGAGCCCTGTTGCAGGCAGCAGGAGGTTCACATGCCACAGGTGCTTTTTTCCCAAAAAATCCAACTCAATCTAAACTGTGGACAGAGTCTGTGCCTCGTATGCATGTACATACCCAGACAGTGTAGCTTTCCTATGATGACCAGATAACGGGGGCAAAGGCCTTTCGAGACCCCCAGAGGTATGGAGCTCTGAGCATTCGCTGACCCCTCTGTTTGAGGATTCATAACTATTTTAAATGAATTTGACTACTCCCATTGTACTTGAGGTACTAAAAAGGAAAATATTAGACCTATCTATTCCAGAGCTTGAAAGTTTAGGTTGAAAAAGTAAACTGGAGCAAATAGCAAAGGATATACAAGGTACCAGCAATATTAATTTCTTTATAAATATAGCTTTATCAACCTCTTTTATCATAGCCTCTCTCCTATATGAAATTTAGACAAAGGAAAGCAAATAAAAAAATATTTTTAATCAGTGCTATAACTTCATGATTAATGACTTATTTAAAACAAATGTCTATTCTGATGAAAGAAAATCTCATTATTGTGAAAGGTTGTCTTATTCTACTTGATTACTCAGTTTAATAGGAAAGTAAATTAAATAATATACCATATAAAGCCCATTTATCTTACAATTCTTACATGAATGACAATCTTTTGTTATAGGTTGCTGCTGAGTAAACTTTTAGTAATGAAACAGCTACACAGTAGTTTAAGTTAAAAATTGGTTCATAGCTTGTTTTGAAACATAGAGGATAGCAAAAAATCTTTACAGTAAATTACACAAGTATTAAAATGCTGGCTAGGATTACAATGCTGGACTACAACATCACTACTCAGAGATACACCTGTAGATTCACTTAACACAGAGACCATTTTGTTTTACCCCTGCAGCATACCTAATTAATATCCTAGTACAACAGGCAACGTCAAGTGTTTTCCCTTGAAGACCAGCTTTTTGCACATATGAATGTGCTTGAAAAAAGCTTTTCCCAATGCAGCTAATATTTCAGAGCGAAATTCCATCTTTAGTGACGTTACCATCACAGAAATTTCAGTTCAGGCTGAGGAGTCAAGCTGAGGTCAAGCCAGTTAGAGGTCAAGTTCTTGAAAGAGCAGAGTTCTGAAGTTTAATTATTTTCAGGGAGAACTCTGCTAATAGGTCAGTAGTATGAGTTTCAAAGCTGACAACACTCATGGATGACTATGGACCACTGAACAACAAGATGAAAAAAAGTTAGCTCTAGAAGTCAAGACATTTTTAGGCTCACCATTTAGCAACCTTTAAAAATCCTACTTGCATGACTTAAGCAAAATACCCAAATTCATCTCACTCAAAAGCTGTTGAAATACACAAACACCCCACTATGTTTTACAAGAGAATATATTGACAGTGATAGTAATCTAGAAGTTCAACTTCATTCCACTGGCAGAATGACTAAAGCTTCTCTACCCCTTCTGATTTGTACTGTAATGGGCTGGATGAGGTATCTGGATTATAAAATAACCACTGATCCACACATCTCATACAAACTGTTGTCACCTCCATTGCACTTAAATCCCTGTCCTTACTGCCTCCAAAACTTAAAATCCTTTACAGCATTTCAAATGTGCCTAACTATCTGGACATAAAAGTTTTCCCCAAATAAATAATTGTGTTACAGTGCACAAAAACATAGAGGTTGGCCTTTCTTCCACCATAAAAGTTAGCAGACTTCTTCATATGATTTTTAAGGGTGATCTTAAGGCAATATAAAATTGTTTGGATGGTTTTCTACATATTCCTGACTCTGCAATTCAGGACTCGCAATTTTACTTTGAACATTTTAAGCAGAGCTGGACTCTTCAGCTCTGGTAAGCAAAGGAACTAAACTTGAAATTAAGGTATGATCAATAAAATACAAAGAATCAAGATCAGTGCATTTTTCCAGAATCTCACTGTTCTGAACCTCTACACATTAAACAGTGGTGCAGCTGCTCTATGTACTCAAACTCAGAAATACAAAGAGCTTTCAGCTTACTGGTTATTTCAAAAGGCTGAACACGTATAACAATGTACAGCACAATGGAGTACTCTTTGGAAACAGCTACTCACTTGCAATTTACCAGCTCGGCCATTAACACAATTAAAAATCAGGAGAAAGACAGGAAAACAGTAACTGGAATCAGCAGTTTTGCCTGAAGGTGGACTTCAGGCCCATCCATATATATTGTTTCCCCAGAACAAAACTTAGAGCAATTAGGAACCAAGAATCAATTACAGTGTTTTACCTCAGTGATATTCTATGGAACATAAAAGATCATAGGGATACCTTCATGTTGTGTGCACAGAAACTTTTGCTTTACCTGGGGAGTTGAAATGCTGAGAAAGGGAAGAAGTACTTTGAAAGTACTCTGAAAGTGTTAAAAGCACTCATTCTATTGATTTGCTCTTCAGTAAGCGATAATACTTGCATCACTCTTGTAGATAAAGTTTAAAAATAAAAAATTGGAGCTAGAGTCAGTCCTCAGCCAATTTTTACTTTCTTGCCAATATGAATAAATTAGTAAGTCCAAAATACTAATGAAAAAAACCCTCACTTCCTCCACTTTCATAATTACAGGAGATATTTTAAAAATTTAATTTCAACTGAGTAGGCCTCCCAATCTTCAGCTTCACAGTCCTTGCTTGCATTCACAAGCTGCTATTTGTGTATTCAGATCAGAAACTTGATTGCCATCTGCATGCACTGATTAGTTAGTGATCAAATAAAGTGCAAAATATATTCAAGTATGCAAAACAACTCTGCCAAAATACTGAAGGCTCAATTAAGCATGGCCACCTGATAGGAGCCCTGCAACAAAGAGAAAGTAGGAAGAGTAATAATCATTTCACCAGCACACAGCTCTAGAAGCCTTATAGTGAGACAGCAATTTCATAATTTTGCTAAAAACAGAAAAAAATATAACAAACATGACTTGATGGAAAATAAAACAGGAAATAAAGCAATCATTTACATTATACAATTAACTATCAATAGCTATATGGACAAATGAACATATGCAGCAAGTTACTAAAGCCCAACTCTCCATCTGAGGCAATAGCTTATTCATCCTCTGCACTTCCTTGATTTAATGGAACATAAAATAGAACCCACTATAATATCTCATAAGTAAACTTTAGGAAGACAGGCTCTCTTTCTGTGACAATTTTAAAGCTTCTGTCTAAAACTTTTTTTTTAAATTATGAACATGAAGCTAGAATTTCTTCAGTGGATTAGTTTTATGAAAATATATATTAATAACATTTTTTAAACCCTAAAATTGAACACAAAGCCTCTGTTGTTTTGAGAAATTCTATATAAAAAGATACAATATTACCATAATCACAAACAAAATTTACAGAAGGCAAAGACAACATGAAATGCACGTTTACAAGCATGCTAACTTAAACCTTGGGAACTACTACTGATTTTGAAGTAAAAGAAGTAAACAATGGCAAGGCTGAAACAGTCTAAGTTCCTTAATGGTGGCACAGCAACAGACCTCAAGGTAATTTTTTTTTTAGTTTTTTCAAATCAGTACATACTTGTTTCTACAGTTCCCTCTTTCTAGTCTAGCACATTTTTAGCAAGGTGGCAGTTTTAAGCAGATGCCATATTTATAACCTACAGATCTTCACTTTATTTTGCAGTTTATATCTCTATTACAGGGAGAAAGCATACCATTTCTCTGAATTATCCTGTACAGGCTGTATGGTGCTGTGTTTTCAACTTGTGATTAAACCAGTGTTGATAACACACCAGTGCTTTGGCTTGCACAGCACCGTAGTTCCCTTTTTGTCACCGTGCCCACCTCCGTGAGTAGGCTGGGCGTGTGCCAGAAGACAGTGGGGACAAGAGACTCATCTGACCAAAGGGACATTTCCTATGACATGACATTATGCTCAGCAATAAAATCTGAGGAAGAGGATGAGAAAAGGGCTTGTGGTTATGGCTTTCACTTTCCCAAGCTAGTCGAAGCACTTTCTTAGCTACTTAACAAATAGTCAACACTGTTAAGTCATGGTAACAACAACTAATTAAGATAGCTAATGAAAATTGGTGCAGATTGTATAAATAACTGAAGTGCATAATGCTTTATACCCTATGAAACCTTCAAAATTTAATACAATTGTTAATGAACAACTGAGAGAAAAATATATGTAGATATGGTAAATGTTACAAAAACTTGGCCAAAGGCTGTGAAGAGGTGATCTAAACCTTCCCTCTCTTGTTTAATAAGTACTGTAGAAAATACTAAAATTAAATTACTACTGTGTGAAAATTATTATGGGACTATATTTACTGGCCATAAGTAACTTAATTTCTTTATACTACTTTCACATAAATTAGATTAATTTTTCTCTAGTGTATAAATATTTTCATAAACTGTAGCAGGTAACAACATAAATTTGGTTCAGTCTTCTACACTATTACAAATTAAAGTCAGGTGCACTTTGAACAATTTAAATTTCCAAATAACTCAATACAGCCAGAGGTATGATTTGGGGGAAAAAAAAGGTCATTTTGCCAATTTGCTTTGCAAAAAAAAAAAAGGGGGGAGGGGGGGCTAAATTTGTGGGAAACAAGAAATTCTCAGTTAACTGTTCACCAAAAAAAAACCCAACATACGAATGAATTCTAATGTTACAGACTTCTGACAACTTACAGTCAAGGATACTGAGAATTTTAAGAGTATTTCAGCCCTAGATGTAACGTAGAATCATAAAATGTCCTGGGTTGGAAGGGACCTTTACAATCATCTAGTTCCAACCCCCTGCCAGCACAAGGACACCCTTGACTAGACCAGTTGTCTAAAACCCCATCCAGCCTGACCTTGAACACTGCCACGGAGGAGGCTGCCACGGAGGAGGCTGCTTCTCCGGGCAGCCTAGTCCAGGGCATCACCACTCTCACAGTGAGAAATTTCTTCCTAACATCTAATCTAAAAAAAATCTACCTTGTTTTAGTCTAAACATATTATCCCTGGTCCTACCACTCCATGCCCTTGTAAACAGTCCCTCTCCAACTTTCTTGTAAGCCCCCTTTATGTACTGGAAAGCTGCTCTAAGGACTCCCTGGAGCCTTCTCTTCTCCAGCTGAACAACCCTCTCTCAGGAGTTACCAGTTAGCTACACAGACACATAACCAGGCACTCAGGCAGCAACCTGATTCAAATATGTCCAAAGCAGGCTATTAGTGAAAACATGCACGTAAACTAACAAATAGAACGGGGGGTAGAATCACCAGATAGGCACATACTTCACACAAAAACGCTACTGATCTCTGAGCAGCTCGAGATGAAAAGCTTAATTACAGTAGCTTCTCTTTTCCTGTTAACTCAAACTAGGAAAAAAGAATATAGAATTAGTATTCATCCTGGTTACAAGACTTCATTACACCAGATGACACTGTGATAACCTATTCACTAACACAGGTTTAATTACTACAGTAAGTTAATGAATTTTGTCCCTTTCCTCATTTAGTTTTCCACATCTTTATTAGATTTCCTATCACAAGTACAAATGATGTGGACACAACTGTTGTCTCTGTGATTAATATCACTGCCTTCAAGTCTCTTCAGAAAATTATGTAAGCAAATAATTAGGAAAAACAATTAAAGAAACAGTTGTCTGTCTTTTACCTTCCCTGGTTTTAACTGGAGTGAAAAAACTGTAAATGAAATCTAAGATGTGCATACAGTGAATAAACAAGTCAGGGGATTTAACTGCTGTAGTTTTTAAAAACAGTTTAAATAATCCTGTTGTCAAAATGTAGCATTATTCTTCAGATTAGTGTTAGAAAGTATTAAGCTGGTTTTCTATGCAAGAAATTCATCACTTTGTAACACAGGAATCTGGTAACTTTTTCTCTGACTGGAATGTTCACCAAGAAAGGTCCCAGCACAAAAGTTTTCTGCTCTGGGAAGAGGCAGAAAACACAGGGGGAGAAGCTTCCAATGAGCTGAAGTTAGAGCTGAACAGTAGCAAGCTACATGACAGCCTACCTATGTTACACATCTCAGTCCACTGTTGAATAAATTCATAGGAAGTGTGATTTACTTTTCTCCTTGCCCATCTGAAACAGACAAACCCCCCGCCCCCCATGTATTCTAATTCAAATCTCATATTTTAATCCATAAAATGGAGAAAGGTTTAAAGAACTCTATGAATTTCTTAAGTCTTAATTTATTTAAAAAAAAAAAATTAACAGAACATCTTGTTTGATAGAAGAGACTAATCACAAGCTCTAATGCATAACAGTCATAAACTCCAATTGGTCTGTTGTACTACCAGAAAATAGGTGGACTTCAAGTGTACAAGTATACAGCCCCATTGTGGTAGCAAAACCCCTTTCATTTCTACATGCCCAGAGTTCTGGGGAGTCACTGCTAGTGAGAACAAGTATATCGCCCAACTGATAGTCTGGGGATGAAAACAGGGAACAGATCTTCTATTATTCCAATGAAAGGCACAACTTGCCATCTGCATGTTATGCTAACATGAAAACCACATGTTGTGTGTGCCAGAACACATAACCTTTTCATTGGAGATCACATATGTGAAATACAGAATTCACAGCATGTATGTGTAATAACCTGAATGCTACAAAAGTAGGTAATAGAGAAATGCAGTCTGGAGACTGCATGTGTTTTTACCATCTTAAATGTAGTATCACAAGGGTGAGTGAAACCACTTTCTTCTGGAAGCTGAAGAAGTTTGAAAGGATACACTGAGATATACAACAGATATACTCTTAAATACATTCAATGCAGAAAGTAATTTTCTCTCTCCTGACTATCTGGAGAGAAATGGAGCTGTTGGCAAGGACAACACTGACTGAATGTTCTTTCGTTCTGGTGTGCTCTGCTAAGTAAAGGCTGCATTTACCTGAAGCAGGAATACACTTCCACAATCACCTCCTCCGGTCACTTTGAAACATCCCATCAAGGCAAATCTCTTACAGATTAGTATCTCTGAGTAAAATTTTTTACTGCACCTGGCAGACTACAAAATTAGAATCATAGAGGTTGAAAAGCTCTCAGGAGTTCACTGAATTTAAGCCATGTATGATTAGCTGGTCGAGTTGTATGAAACTGCTGAAGTTTTCAATATCTTCAGAAACAGAGATGACACAACCTCTCTAAGTAACCAGTTCCAATGTCTGACCATCCTCAATGTAAAATAGTTTCCCTGCTATTTAATTTGATTTACTTCATTGCAACTTCTCTCTGATGGCTCTTTTCTATCACTATGAACGTACCAGAAGAGTCTGGCATCTTCTTCTCTGTAACTGCCCCTGAGAGTTTATGACAACAGTATGATCTTCCCTTGGCCTTCTCTTCATCAGTCTAAACAAATCCAGTTGTTATAGCCTCTCCCTGTATATAGTATGTTCTAGCATCCCTAAGCCCTGTATTGGGTCTGTCACAAGGTTCAGTAGTGGGGACATTACAGGGGTGACTTCTGTGAGAAGCTGCTAGAAGCTTCACCCAATGCCAGACAGCTCCAGGATGCACCTGCTGCTGGCCAAAGCCAAGCTCATTAGCAATGGTAGTAGCCCATCCTTGATAAAATACTTAAGGGGGGAAAAAATACCAAGAGCAAGTGGAGAGGAGTGAGAAGATTTAAGGGGAACAACTCTGCAGACACCTAGATCCATGAAAAACAAGGGGCAGGAGGTACTTCAGGTGCCAGAGCAGAGATTCCCCCGCGCCCCATAGAGAAGACCATGATGAAGCAGGTCCACACTAGAAGAGATATTCATCTGCAGCTCATGGAAAACCCCACATTGGAGCAGGTAGATTCACTCAAAAGAGACTGTGACCCCATGGGAAGTCCATTCTGGAGCAGGGTCCTGGCAGAACCTGTGGTCCCATGGAGAGAGGAGCCCACACGAGAGCAGGTTTGCTGGCAGGACTTGTGACCCTATGGGAGATCCATGGTGGGGCAGTTTATTAAGAACCACAGCCCATGGGAAGGACTCATGTTGGAGAAGTTCATGGTGGACTGTCTCCCATGGGAGGGACCCCATGCTGGGGCAGGGAAGAGCATGAGGAGTGCTCCCCCTGAGGAGGAATGAACAGTAAATACAACATGTGATGGACTAACCACCGCCCCCATCCCCCTGTGTTGCTGACAGAGAACAGGTAGAGAATATTGGAAGTGAAGTTGAGCCTGGGAAGAAGGAAGGGGTAAAGTTCGGTGTTTTAAGATTTGTTTTTATTTCTCATTATCCTACTCTGTTCTGTTTGCTAAAAAATTAATTGCCCCAAGTTAAATCTGTTTTGCCCAGGATGTTTGTCCCTAAACTGGTGGTTCGTTTACCCAGTGGGCAATATGCCACCATGTGGCCTTTCTCCAGACTCACTCCAGTACATCCATATGTTTCTTGTACTGAGGAGCCCAAAACTGAACACAGTATTTCAGATGCAGTCTCACAAATGTCAAATATGGGGCAGGGGCTGGGAGGGGAGGAGGGGGAGGGGGGAGGAGGTGTTTAAAAAAAAGGAAAAAATGAAATCACTTGTCTGAACCTGCTCTCTATGTCCTTGCTATTACAGCCTAGTCTATAGTTGGTCATCTTTACTGAGAGCATACGCTGCTTTCATGTGTTCAGCTTGTCTACAGGGACACACAGATCATTTTCTGAAACGTTTCAATTCTCCAGACCACACTTTTTAGTTTGATTCCTGTAGGCAGTAAAACCATCTCCATTGCATATGTTTGTAAGAACTTTTGGGCTACAATAATATCTCATACTTGAGCACTTCACACTGTCATATCTCTTCACAACAAACCAAGACAGTTTTATTTGTTGCTCTACTCTAGAATAAGATGGAAGCAGAAAAAAACTGAACCTGTGAATTAGACAAGTAAAAACCTGGAGTTTCAACCAGGACCAAGACAGTGTTGGCAGAAAGCAAGGTTACTGTGTATCACCTCATAAATACTGGATTCTACTCACACTGGTAAGGAAGCCAGGGGAAGATTGCTATGGGTCATCTCTCAAATGCTGCAAGGTTACACCAACCAGAGAAGTCTTCTATCACCATCTTACAAACAGGTGATAAAATAAATATCTGGGGCTTTTTCTGAACACGCTATTATTTACTACTACTTTTCATCCTTCTGATCCTTGATTTGTGATGTACAGAAAGCAATATTCCTACTCTTTGTTTGGCTCAAAAAGGGACCCACAAGGACCATCAATTCCAACTTATGAATCTACTTAGGGCAGCCTAAAAGTTAAAACATATATAAAGAGAATTGTCAAGAAGTGTTTTGACACCACCTATGGTGGTAGGGTTATGACCACTGCCCAGTGGAGCTTGTTCCAGTGCTTGACCCCCCTCTCTAGTGAAGAGCTTTTTCCTAATAGTCAGTCTGGACTACCCCAACACATCTTTAAACCATTTCCTCACCCATCAATTTTACTAACAGACACACTACATCCATTTTACATGTTATAAAGCACCTATTTAATGGCAGTTGGTTTTATTTCAATATCTGCTTTTGCAAAGAGGGTTCTACAGATAATCACACTTCAAGGAAGTTAAATACTAATAATCTCTGTGGCTTTCTTGTTACTTTCACATTCTGTTAACTTGCTTATCTATTTCAGAACTCTGTAAATATCTACTTCTATTCCAAAAGCAAGAAAAGTTAATGAGATTACAGCAGTGGTTAAGTCACTCATTTCTATGGGGCTTATTAAATAAAAAGAATCAATTTTAAGAACTGCAGCACCAAAAAGATAATGCAAAACATTTATTTGTGCAGATGCTGCAGTACTGTCAGACTGACTCAGACACTTGCATTTATGGAGGGAGGTGCAGGCTTAGGAACCCCATTCACAGTCTCATTAGAATAACAGCAGAAGATAAAGTGATGCAGAGAAATATGGAAAGGGATAACAAGGCAGCATCTGAGATGTGATACTCCAGACTGCTGAGTCAGGAGAATCTTCAGAGTCCTAACCCACACAGAATTCTCTGGGTCAACAGGCTGCATGGGGAGTAACAATAATAGATGGCACAACTGATACCTCTTGGGACATGGCACATTCAAAGTTACACAGTTAGATACTCCAACAATCATACTTTCTTGTGAGACTGAGGAAGTGCCTTCTGCCTGTTCTTAGTGTGCACATCTCAGCTGCATCAGTCTGAAATCTATTCCCACTTCGCAGGGAGGAAACTGAAGATGAAAGTTTGAGTTGCCACTCTAAAGATTTTTGTTCTTGAAATAAGTACAATATAGACCTAGGATAGGAAAGAATAAGTACATTTTAGTTAAATCTGAAAATAAGATATTAAGCTTGACACAATATAATAAACACTGTAACCAAGCTTACTTGCTGTTCACAGAAACTGGGTAAAAGTCCACTTTTGCAGGACTCAAAGCTGAGAGGAGAAACTCCACAAGATCAGAATCAAAAGTAAAAAGCCTTGGGGCTTTATTTTGGTGGTTGGAGGGTTTTCTCCTCAATCAAGTCTTTTAAAACAGAGAAATATGTGAAAAAGTAAATTTTTGCTCCCTAGAGGTACTGTTCTGAAAAGCAATCACACTGGAGTTGCTGATTGTCAGTGCAAGCATTTTTTAATCTTCTCTGTCAAAGTACAAGTCACATCAACCAGAAAGGGTTAATAATTTGATTGTCAGTCTTGCTTAAGCAGCTAGAGTACAACAAATCCTCCACAAAACAGGTGCTTCCATCATTTAATTGTTCTTAGCCTGAAAAAACATTCTAGTTTGAACATGAACATGGAGGTAAATGTGGAAAAAGTGTTATATACACAGGCACACCCTGCCTGCTTCAGCTCTCTGGTTAGGTAACTTTTCAGGAAAGCTAACATGTAACAGCACAAGAATAATAAAACCTTTACGGTGACATTTCCACAGCTACTCCTTTTAAACTGCTGCAAGGGATTATAATTGAAGAAAAAGCACTGGAAAATAAGATTAAGATACCATACCATTATTCCCTGACATTAAGTTATATTTGAATGCAACCAATTCACTGGCAGAACAGCTACAGAGAGATCTATTTAATGAGCACCTCTACCCTACATTACAGTACTCTGCAACAGCAGAACACAGTTTTGATCCCTGCTGCTACACACGGGGTGGGGGGGGAGAGTAATATGGTATGAGGTTAAGGTTAATTTAATCCTTGAACATTTAAGGACAAATACATGCCACTGTTGTGCTGTTTATTCACTTCAATACCTTCAGATGTATTTTATGTCCCAGTGTCCTGTTGTGTACAAAGAACCTGCTTGGCTCTTGCTGTGAGATCGGCTTATAGTTTCCAGACAAGCAGCTCTTAAAAGTTCAGATCACCTCTATACTCATTAATTTTGGGGAGGTCAACTGTGATTTCATATTCTAGCTATACATTTTTACAGTAAGATATTTGCTCACATTTAGTATATTACTCAACTATGCTACAGTGAGAGCTTTCTAAGTATTCATTTTCCTCCCCACAGATTAAAATATTGTGCAAGAAAAAGCTGTTCTCCCTTGGAAATACTTTTACATCAAGTAGTTCCTCTGGTGTTAAAACAATGGGGACTGGGTAAAGACTGAGTATGCCCTCCTGTATCTTGGTAATTGCAACCTGAAAAATGTAGGTATTTCCCACACACGTAACACCATCACACAGAACCTCTTGGAAGAAAAAAAATAAAATAAAAAAGAAGATTTGTTGAAATACATTCTGCATTAGCTAAAATATTTTTTTCTTACAGATACCTCTGAAATGGTTATTAAAATACTCCTTAAAAACATTTTAATTGCTGTATTACTGAGGACAATTCCAGTTCTATAAAAATGCTTTTTTTAATAAAACGCACCTTAGACTGTTACTGTAATTCAAGTTTATAACTTTAGGCAATTATATAAATTAGGTGTATATTCTATAATAAAAATTACCACTGGTGTTTAAAACTGCATTGTATTAATTGCATATACATACACAGTACTCTTCAAGCTTTTTTCTCTCAATCTCCCTACTCCTCAAGCTTTTTTTACTCAAAATGTGTTTTTCTTCTATGACTACATAATAATAAAAATAAAGTACTTGATAAATTAGTAGGTCATCTATCATTAGTTTACTTTTTAGATTGGGAAAGGAATATCATGGGGCCAGCATGAGCTACCATGGATCAGTCAGAAGCAAGAGGATCCTTAGGAGATGAGAGCATCTGTGCTCTCTCCTGTGCCACTAGCTTTCCTGGAGGACTTCTCTCCTTGTTCAGAGCAAGGATATACTGGAATGTATCCATAATGTGAATTAACTGACAGTTGATAAAATCATATACTGTTCAATCCTCTTGTAAGAGCCTTCCTTTCAATGCTTCTTTGTTCATAACTCATTTAATCTACAGTAAATTAACTCCATAGTAAACCATTAGTTGGTCTCTGTGTTTAGAAAAGATGCAAAAGTCCTCAGGACTAGAAATTGATGATAAGAGATAAAGGCTCTCCATAGACTTTTGTTGTAGTGTTGTGTGGCTGGGTTCTGGTGAAGGGGGGGCTGCAGGGGTGGCTTCTGAAAGCAGCAGCTGAAGCTTTCTGTAGGCCTGAGGGAGTAAACACCAGCCGACTCAAGGCCTGAGTCAGTGTTGACCAAGGCTGAGCCCATCAGTGACAGTCGCAGCACCTCTGTGAATCGCATTTCAGAAGAAAAAAAAACCACTAGCAGCCACTTTTTTCTACCATCATAATTTCCAAAAAGCATCATGCAAACAGCTACCTATGGAGACTCTTTAAAGTCAAGTCTTATTATTCAGTCCCCACTCTAACATCCTACTCAAATTATCCTCCATGAAGAAAATTTTGTAAGTTTCTCCTGTAAATTAACTCCTTAACACAATGAAACTATTTATATCCTGCCATAGAATCTTAGCACACAACATGAATATTGCTAAGTACCTGCAGTGCAGAGAAGTAAAATTGCTTATAGCACTCTCAAAGGTGGTAACTAAAATATTACAAATAGTTCATTAAATATTTTTAATAAGATTAAAACTATTCAAAGGAATGTCTTTTGTCCATAATTCTGACTCATATCTTAATTGTTCTCCTTCCTGAAATAATATCAGCTAAAATTTGTACTTTATTCTTGGACAAAACCCTCAGAGTGAGGTGAAGATAAATCACTAACAGCCTTTATAAAACCTGTCCAAGTTAGGCTTCTTTGTTTATTCAAAGGCTGTTAGAAAGTGTGTTACTAACTTTAATTTGATAGACTGTACTTACCCAAAATAAATCTAAGCCATTTCTGGACCACCACAATTCATCAAGTTAACTTATTACATGGGAAGAATTTCTTAATTGCCTCCACAGTAATTTATTTAAAATTAACGTGAAAAGAAATCAGAAATTAATCATCCTTTTCAATTATTTCTTTCCTAACTTAGTGGGATTGCTTATCTTCAAGATTTTGTTCCTACTAGTACAACATAAGACTGCTCAGTGAAATCCACTGAGCATCCAATTTAGTACCACGTTTGGGTCAGTGATACAACTGCTAGCCTGGCATTTCAGTCTTCAGAATAGTTACCAGAATCAAAGTGAACTGTCAAGGACTAAAACTGTGAAGTCAAAGTTTGAGTCACCTCTGATGACTAATCAGCAGAGTATTCAAGTGCTAAGCTTGTATTTAAACCACTTTATCCTTCTTGTTTACAATTACTGTAGTATGATGCTTCACTGAACCAAATGCATTTGTCAGGGTATTTCACTTGGCAAGCAATGAAGACATTTTTAGACTTTTATCATCTTGTTAGACTCTCTTTCTAGTCCCCAAAGGTGGCAATTCAGTAACTGCAGGATTAATGCAGGAAAAGCACTCAGAGGCTAAAACCCACTTGAGAGGTTTTTAATGTATTTAAGGACAGCTAACCAGGGCAAGCCAGAGTTGTGTGCAACTTATCAATGACTTATCAAGTTAGTCAATATATCCACATGTTAGGAAAGAGCTATGCTTGGATTTATAGCAAACAGACCAGATGATGGTCTGTCTTCATATTTTGATTAGCAACAGAGGTTGGGGAAAAAATATCATCTTCCTTTTCCAAGATTATTAGAAAAATGGTGATCAAAACACTACAGACTGAAGTATTCTTCTAATTAGTAAGAAAAACATTGCACACAGCATAGCTGTCTTTCAAGTGAGATAGCATGAGGCTTAACTTTGCAGTCCTTAAAAGGGTCAACACCGTTAAAAGAAAAATCCATTAGGAAAATAAGAAAGTATCAGCCCTTTGTCCCAACATCCAACAGGTGATACTGCAGCACAGTATGGCTGCACCAGCTGCTCACCAGTGGCACAGGTGGCTGCCAAGTCTGTAGACCACCCTGGCTGCTGCGAGATTATTACAGGGACTCTTGAAACGGCCATAGTCTGTGTAGGCAGGCAGAAATCTCACTCCCTTCAATGCACATGGTTCTATCAAGTGTGGATTTTTTAATGCATATAAAGAGATAAGTTCACCCCACCCTAATGGGTTCACTTCCTTTCCTGCAATGCGCTGGAGAAACAGCCAGACCAGCCCACCTGGAAATCATGGCTTTGAGGCCATTTCCCTGGCTGTGCTTCCCTGCCCCATCCCACCTGCTGCATGGCCCAGAGTACCCTTGCCTATGCAGAATACCACTCGGAACAAAACGGAAGACTGATAACTACTAAATTCCCTTTAATAAAGCTCAAGCAAAGGAGCAAAATTAACCCGCATCTATACAGACTCAAACCCAAAGATCTCTGACTAAAGTTCTCCCACAGCCACAAGACCAGCCTTAAAAAGACGTGCACTCCCAGCCTTTGCACTGCTGATAAGCATGTTATTTCTGCTTCATAGCCCACCTACAACATGACAAGGAGGCTTTCACAGGTTGCAGAGAGAGCACTGTGGTGATATACCCCTTTTAACAAAGAAAGGGAAAGTCTTCTGGTAATTCAGGCTCAGCACTGAACCCTACTCAGCAGTGTTTAAGGCAGACTGCCCATACAATTGGCAAGGGCAGAGTATATTCTGGCAGGTCTGCTGGGGAAATTGAGTTCCTGAAAGCTCTTGCAGCTGGGTTTAGATAAGCACCTCTTGCCACAGCAGTTAGTTTCCCATTTTAAACACACACACTTCACCATAACATTGGTTCCAAATTACAATAAATTAAGGCAAATAACACCTCGGCTATTTAATTGCTAGGGCTAACCAGTCTACACTTTAAATATGGACCTCATTTCAGGTAATGCATATTCTTCCCAATATTAGACCACAAAGGTACATAATAACAATCTCCTAAGCACTCATTAGTGCTCGTTTCCTTCTGCAGTCTACAAACGTGAATCTAATTTAGTAGCACTTTATACTCTCTTTGCATTCATTTTGCCTGGGAATAAACAGTGATTTTGACTGAAAAAAAATGCTCTCAAAGTGACATACAATGGTTTAAGAAACATACTCCAAGCACATTCACAATTCTCAGCTCAAACAGTACATCATTTACTTCCACTAAGTTTTCAGTCATCTCAAAATACTTAAGCATGAATAACTCAATACATACAAACTGTGTTTTGAGCACAGCAAATATTATAAACATTGTACACTTGTGGTCAACCAGATGAAGGAAGCATGTCTGGTGTCAGCTTTAGCCTAATATCAAGGTTATTACAACTGCTTTAACCACCCCAAAATGAAGTTCTGTTCAAGATAAAAGCATCTTGACCTCAAAACAACAAAGTTATGCATATGTCAGTAAAGAGCAGTGCTCTACTCCAAAACAAACAGCAGCACACTGTGAACAAGTAGCAGAACTAGTTGCTTCTATTAGACAAGTCAGAACATGTACTGATCTCAGCCACATATTCGCATCAGTCCATGAATATCATGCCTATACTCCCCAGAGGTGACTGCACAAAAAACCCAACACACAATTAAGATGCTACATTTCACCAGCAGTATTACAAAACAGTGACATGCTGGTACCTTAACAGACATCTAGATGAGCATGCTGACAGGTTCAAAGTATAAAAAAGCTATGATGGAGCTTTCACACTGTTTTAGCTTGAACATCTTCAACATACATATTTATTTCTTCAGTGAATATATTCCCTTAAGAATTGTTTCAATCTATTTAACAAAAGTTGCTTAAAAAACATTTCAGTAATGTTCATTTTAACTGATGCATAAATGTAGATGGTAAATTAGACGTTAAATTCTTTACATCTAATATTAAAATAAGGACTACTTTCCCTCAACTTCTACCACAATGTGTTTTTACACACTTTGGATACTCAGCTATGGCAACAAGCACACTATAGATGCTGTGCATGTGGCTAGCACAGAAATTAAAATGCATTAAAAAAAGAAAATTTAAAATGTCATATGCTTTTCGTAAAAGCAGAATGTACTTGAGTCCTTTTTAAAGAATGATCTTTTAAATGATATCTAGGATGAAGGGTTTCAAACTGCATAAACTCTCAAACTCCCAAGGAAAACCTCAGACAGAAGAAAGTTTCCCTCTGTAGAAGGTAACATGCAACTCTTGCAATGATCAGGATTTTCAAAAGAAGTTGCCTCTCCAGCTCTCCTTTGTGCACAGCTCCACGTAAGAAGCTATGAGATATGGAACAGGGAATGTTAACTGCATCATTAAGAAATCGCTGTGTAAATATGTGACCTATAAAGTTTCTACTTCCTAGGAAACTTAGAAGAGCAGTTCAGTATACTCATTAACCAGAACAAGCCAGACCTTAAGACCCAAAAAATTTTACAGTATCCTTTTAAAACTGGGATTAAGTTTTGCTAACAGAAATAAGCTGTCACTGTGTTTTAAATTACCCCAATACAATAAATATTTGAGTAATTAATGGAACTTTGTTTCTTTCTGCAACAGTTCCTGACATCATCTAAATTTTTCAAAACAATGTAATTTAATCATCTGGGAAACTACTTGCACTGCTATATATGGTCTTAGTTAGAAGGCTGACAGTGCTGGTTTGCAAGAAGAGAACTAGAAGCTGTAACAGGACTTCTCCCTTCCCCCTGACAAGCTGTAGAAGCAAGTTCAGGGTCCATAACTAAGATAAATATACAAGGCTCAGCTGTGCTCACCAGAGCATTAATTTTGCATCAGTATAATTCCACGCTCAGACGGAACTCCTCCTAGTTTACATCATCTAAAACCACCACTGGGACCATAGAATAACAGTGGAACTATACGTTTGTTTACAGTCTTAAAAAGAGCACCAGCTTAATAGAACATTCAACATTTACTCGAAATTATGTTAAAATAACATTCTAAGTCCAAAAATCATGTCAAGTATAAACAACTATAAGCCCAGCATTATTTGCTTGACTGACAATTTGCACGTGCATAACTTGTTTCCCTATGATACCCTAACTTCCAAATCTGATCAAATTCTGATTCATAAAATTATTTCAAAGAACCACAGAATACTTTGGGTTGAAAGAGAACTCAAAGACCATCTAGTTCCAACAACTCTGAGTGTAACTATCCAACCAATTCCTTATCCACCAAGTGGTCCATCCATCAAATCCATGCCTGCCCAATCTAGAGAAGGATATCATGTGGGACAGTGTCAAATGTTTTGCACAAGTCCAGGTAGATGACATCAGTTGCTCTTCCCATATCACCAACGTTGTAACCCCATCACAGAAGGCCACTAATTTGTTAGACATGATTTGTCCTTAGTGTCATCTGGCTGACGACAATCACCTTAATTTTCCATGTGCCTGAGCCTGGTTTCCAGGAGCACCACCGGCTTGCAGATACCTATAGCAGCTTTTCTTGTTCCTCTTAACATCCTTGGTAAGTTTTAATTCGCTTAGAGCTTTAGCTTTCCTAAGCTGATCCCTGGCTGTTCATGCAACTTCAGTGAAAGGAAACCCGTATGAACCATGATGCATTTTGCATTTCTGCATAATAAAAGCATTTTTGCCTTTTCCTTGGCTCCACGTTCTTAACCAGCAAAACAGCTGTATATGATGCATTCCTACTGCGCTTTTTTCTTTCTAAATAGCATATCAGTTCTTATAACTGAACAGCAAATAGCCCATAATAAGAAAGAGATTCCAGTGGAAAAACAGTCATTGAATCAGAGAAATAATAGCCATGGGTACTTATCTGTCATCCAGTTAATTTTCTTGTCCTTCAGCAAGTGAACCTTCTTCCAACATATCAGTTATAAATATTGAGCAGGTATCTTCTTCGTTAGCAGCTCCATGCTTTAAGTGCATTCCATTTTAATTTAAAATATTTGTATTCAATATTAGTTAATTTTTACTGCCTGATGTGAACACGTTCAAATCTACAAATGCGCACACACATTCTAACCCAAGCCTGTAGGTCTCAATCAAGGGGAAAAAGCCAGCAAACAGACAGATATTTCAATGCACAGCAAAGGTTAATGGACAGCCATAAATTGGAACAAAAATATAAACATAAAACAAATACAATATGTCAAGCATTGCTCTTCTAGTTAGACACTGCATACATGGGCAAACCAAACAAGGCAAAGATGGAAACTCCCTAGGTGTGTCTGCATCACCAGTCAGGATCAGAGAACTGAAATACCATGACAAGGACATAGCACTGATATACTGGCTGTAAATTCTGACTCGAGATGACGACAGCCATGCCAGGTTATGAGCTCCCCATGGTAGCAGTAGAGGAAACCAAGGGCACATACTCCTCATATTTTTCCCTGAATCTATTTTGCTATGTACTAATCCTCCCATTCACAACAGACAGCTGCGTCCTACCCTCCTAGCTTATAAGAGCTGCAAGACTTCAGAAAAGCACAGCACCTTCAGCAGCATGCACAGCAAAGGTGACAATGCAGGGGCAAGCTTCACACAGGCAGCAGCAGGGAAAACAGGACAGTTTCTCCTCTTGCATAAAAGTCTGCTGTTGGAACAAAGCCTGAAGCAACAACAACAAACTTAACCTTCCACCAGAACTTTACCCAATAAAAATAGTATGTCTTCTTGCAAGGCTTCTACTTTACGCCAGACCTTAACAGCATGTGGCACATAAACAACAAAATCTGAGCAAGACTGAAGCCAGCTGCTGATGCAAAACAGACCCCCTATTTCTGTTCACAGATTAGTCATGGGCACAGGTCTCATGCTCGAGGTGCAAATTTGACATTGGTTTCACATTGCTGACCTTCCCACAAAAAGTACTGGAAATCCATGAATATAAAGCACTACAGAGACACGGTATAATTCCAATATTAATATAATCATAACAGTAACAACTGATGCACATCAATATGATTGGAAAACCAGTCCTTTGAAGTTCCATAGGAAAAGTGGAAGACATTGTATATTAAACAGGATGAATATAAGGTTGGGATGATTCAATGACATTCTTGAGTTATAATCACCAATGGACAAAGCCATTAACCAGATGCTACAAAATATGAGTTCAAAAATCTATGCAGGATAGAAATACCAGGATTCCTGAATGGTACTTTTTTCTTTGATTTTGTTTCTCCTGTTATTTGAATTCAGCTAGTCATCTTACCCTCTTGCTACAGTCCTCTACCAACAAGGATACTGATGAATTCACAAAGAATGAATAAAAAATACTACCCTTTCAGTAAATAAATTCTTCCTGATATCTAACCTAAATCTCCCCTGGTGGAATTTGAAAACACTTCCTCTAGTCCTACAGCTTGTTACATGAGAGAAAAGACCAAATCCCACCTCTCTACACCCTTCTTGCAAGCAGTTGTAGAGAGCAATAAGGTCTCCCCTCAGCCTCCTTTTCTTAAGACGAAAAAGCCCCAGTTCCCCCAGCTGCTCCTCACAGGACTTGTGCTACAAGCCCTTCACCAGCTTCATTGCCCTTCTCTGGACATGCTAAAGCATCTCAACATCCTTCTTGTAGTGGGGGGCTCAAAACTGCACACGACTCATGCAGCCTCACCAGAACCGAGTATAATGGAGCAATCACTTCCCTACTCCTGCTAATCATGCTATTCCTGATACAGGCCAGGATGCTGTTGGCTTTCTTGGCCACCTGGGCACAGTGCTGGGTCACATTCAGCCAGTTGTCCACTAGCTCCCCCAGGTCCTTTTCCTCCAGGGAGCTCTCCACTTACTTCCACTCATGAGCACTTTGTTCACTTCCCATAATCATTCTGATGGAATAAATAAGAACAATTAAAGTGCATAAATGTTTATCATAGAATCATAGAATGGTCTGGGTTGGAAGGGACCCCAAGGATCATAGAGCTCCAACCCCCCTGCCACAGGCAGGGCCACCAACCTCCAGGCCTGGATCTACACAAGGTTGCCCAGGGTCCCATCCACCCTGGCCTTGAACATTTCCAGGGACGGGGCATCCACTACTTCTCTGGGCAGCCTGTTCCAGCACCTCACCACTCTTTCTGTAAAAAACTTCCCCCTAAGATCTAATCTAAACCTTCCTGTTTATCAATCCTTGTGCTGGGCTGCACCCAATATTGCCTGTATTTCTTCCTGAAAAGCTGACCTCCAGTTTCTGGGGCTAATTAAATATTTAAAAAGAAAAGAAAGCCAACAGGAAAGTAAGATATGCCAGACCCGGATCTGAGAAATTCTCTCAGCTGAGACTACTTAATGTCAAGCTATTATACACATTGGCAAGTGGGACTGGCAATAAGGACAGAGAAAATAAGAAATGGCTCAGTCACCACCTAAAAAGCCAATTCTCAGCTCCCTAAAAATGTCAAGACTTCTTACTTCAGTGTCACTTGGAACAGGTGTTGTTCCTTTGTGACAGTGTAATGCCTAACCACATCTTTCTGCATATTCAAGTTTGCTTCACCATTTGAATTAAATTATTAGCTCTGCTGCCAGCCTTCTTCATTCATAATTCATCTCCTACTGAGAAGACTGAATATTAAAAAAAAAAAAACGGAGCTAGAGACTTACTGAAGTTTAGTCAAGCTGGAGAAGCAGGTCCTACAGTTATTTCATTATTTGCTAAGGAAGATAGCTCTAGCAGGAGAGACTTCATGGACAACAAAGATATTTATCACAGTCTAGCTAGGGCAACTCCTTGCACAGCTTGGTTATCCCTGAAAACCCAACTATTACCATGAATAATTTTCTCACAAACTTCAAAGTCTACCTTGGGGCTCAAAAAACCAACTTTCTGAATGTTAGCTGCTTATTTACCCTCATACTGGCTTAAACAGGACCAGATTTCATCCCAAAATTGCAATTCTCACTTGCTTTGCTTACATTTAATAATTGTTACCAGCACAAGTATATTACCAAACACCACCTCTGCAAGGTCTTAAACAAACCCTTCAACTTATCCTGAAATAATTTTTTTCCCACGAGGTCTTTTTAAGAAAAGGTGCTCAGCTCCACCTGCTGCCAGATTTAGATTATTTCCTTCTCTGCACAACACAAAGGGATTTAGTTTCTGTTTGTTAAACATCTCATATGCATGCAAAAGTCCAAACTGCTGCTACCTAGATACCTATCAAAGGGAAAGGCACACCTCCTCCCCACAGGTCCCTTATCACATCTCATTGCTGACCCCAGCAGCGGCAGCAGCCATCCTTAGAAGAACTGCCTTTGACTCAGAAGTCATTTATTACATTTTGTCCCTGTTTGCTGTGATAATTATGAACATAGAGGCCAAAGGGCACTGAAGCTAGGCTGTCTAAGACGACTCAATTAACTATTTCAAACAGTTATGCAAAAATCACTTGGAGAAAAAGAAAAAGCCAGTCTACGAAATATAAACATGCTCTCTCACCCCGATCATAGTACCGTGAAAATCCACCCACTTACACTGCTATAAGTAATTTTAGAAATGGATGTTTTGCACCTGATGAGAAACAAATTCTCTTCATGAAAGAGGATCTTCATTTAAAGAAAGTATCTTAAAATTAGTTTACAGGTACCTAAATATGTATTCCTTATTGTTTCTTCTTTTAGTACACATTATTTGTGGTCATTAAATACTTTTAATAAATAGACAGAACTATAAATAGTTGTATGAAATAATTTTTTAAATAACCATTTACAATTACAAAATCCTAAATCAGACTTTCTGAAAAAAAATTAAAATCTTACAACATAAGCAAAGCATACACTTGCATAAAAAGATTTTAATCATCTGTCTGGAGTGACCTGTGATACATGGCTCACCTGTGCCAGTGAAGCAATAAGATAACAATAAAATCTTTAAAAAACAACACAACATCCCCCACAAGCTTTATAACCCAGTACATTTTATAGGCCTGATTCTTATACTATTTTTACAAATGCATTTTCTTTTATCTTAATGAATCAAAGCTAGATTTACTCTAGAATAGTTCAAAACAGAGCAAGGACTGCATGCCTATAGACAGAGCTCTCGATGTACTTTGGTGGGGTTTTGTTCATCTAAGCACAATTACAAATGCTTTAATAGTATGGGCGTTTAGTGGAAAAATAAAGCGTTCTGAAACTTCTGAAGTACTTCTGCTGCCAGTCGCCCACCTTTAGCTGTTTGTTACACATCTTTTCTCCCTGAGCCAGTCATCAGAGGAGACACTGCCTTTTCTAACAACTCGCCTCTTGAACAAGATAAATTGACACATCTACTTTGCACAGAGAGAGGGCAAAGCCAAGAGAAAAACACACTTATATATATATATATATGCTGTACAATGTTTTAAATATCAAACAGTCTAGAATATATCCGTTTTCCCAGATTTTTGTTTGTTTTGGGGGGGGTGCTTAGGCTGCAACTACCTGCCTTTCCAAAAGTCCTTTGCTGCCCTCATGTGTTTCAGAGGAAAAGTAACTCTTGAAGTCCACGTGCAAGCGTACTGCCTTTTCCAAGCAAGACACCTTATCCTGTTACAAACAGGACATAGTCCAGGGAAATAACAACTAAAAAGTAACTGAAAGTTTATCTCTTTCTTCTAGTAAACCTAAGTTGACCGGTCGAGAAACAAATTATTATATATTAAAAATAAGAAAGCATTCACTTTGACATAAACATAAGTTCCAGGCAACAAATTTCAAAGCTGGCTGGCCAGTTATAAAATCTGAAAGACTATTCCAAAACTTACTTTTCATTAAAGCTAATTTCAGCATCTTTCTGCTGCTTACACTGACTGGTAAAGTAACTTCTTTCCTGTTCCATTATATTACACTGTGCAGAATAAAATTGTGTGACCATCGCATTAAAACTTCCATTGCCATCAGTATCAGCACATCCAGAGCTACAGCTCCCATAGCAAACTTTCCTTTGACACTCCCAGCAGCCATTGCCCTGCACTCCACTGGCCCTGACACAGACTGTTAGCAGATAACCAGAGTCACAGTTTGATGGATTTTGCCCTCAGAATGTTTTGCTGATGTTCTGATCATCTTTAAGAAGGCTTCACCATTCATTTCTCACGTTTGTGTCTTCATCCTGTTCAGTCCCTATGCTGAGCCCCGATCTCATGGCAAAAAAAAAAAAAAATTGTAGTAAATTGTAATAGCATCTATTATGCCAGTCTTGGGTTTACAATGATAAAACATGTCACAGAATCACAGAATTATCAAGGTTGGAAAAGACCTAAAAGATCATCCAGTCCAACCATTCACCTATTACTACTAGCTCCCACTAAGTGTCAGAATAACCAATACAACCCGGTATGTTTAAACTCTAGCTATAAGCCATAACTAGCCTTCCTGTACTGAATTGGCAACAGTTTAGCTGATCCCCCAACAGCCATTCCATGGGAGAAGGAAGACAGAGTTGGATCATGGTCCCAACAGGTTTGTTCAACCCTGGACATGAGCTATGTTGTGGGATCAGATCATAAACTTTTATTTATACTGCCAGGATGTTCCTGAACTGCAGTGCCTGTTTTGCAATTAGAACTGACACCATATGAATGCCTTTAAACTGCCTCAACTTCTTCATAATAGCAGTATGTTAATTTCTCTCTTTAGGCTGTAAAGAATGATGACTTTTTCTTTCCATCAATAAGAAAAGCTACCTGCATAAGTGAACTGCAAATAAACACAAGCACCCCTTTATCAGTAGTGTAGACAGTAGGGAACTGTTATCATCTTATTAATAAAATATTGGGTTTTGTTCTCTCTTGCCAGATAACTCTGGCATCATAGTCTCACTCTAGAAAAGCTTTTTTGCCATTGTTGCTTAGTTGCTGATTTAAAAAAAAAACAACCACAAACCCACAACCAAAAAACCCACACACAAAACCCCCCAACTATCAGATACAGCATAAGCACTGCCAACATCAAAATACTTTTGCCATTCTAGTCACAGAAAATAGCAAGAGGTCATTTTATATGAAGGGGGGGAGAGGGTTAAGTGCTTATGTTACACAGAAGGCTCTGTAGTGCTGCTGATTAAAGTTATTTAAATCCTTCTCCAATCATCAGTGGGGAGATGCCAGTCAAGCACCCGAGCTGTAGAAGCTACCAGCCCCTCCTTCCCCACCCCTCAAGAGGAATTACCATCCTAGAGAGGAACTCTACAATAAAGACAGAAAGCCCAGGTATTTGATCAGGGGCTGACAGGACAAAGATGTGCAGCTCACCGAGCCCCAGCCATTAGTTTAATCCTTTGGCTTTTACTTCCCAGGCCCATACATACTTATTCAGATAGAAATTAAAAATACATGGAGCTGTTGCATTTCGTACAGTACAATCACTCTTCCAAACTTGCATTTTTGGGAAAAGTGCTGCATGCCACAAAGAGAACCACTCACTGGCACAAGTCTGCACCTCAGAGAAAGGGCACGCTCTGATACACAAATGTGCTGTTACACAACACAGCGACGGCAGCAAAACTCCACACCACTTCAGCTTTCAGCGTGAGGAAAGCCTCGTGTTTCCCAAACACGGCACTACCAGGTTTGCCACCAGCACCCCAGGACAGGGCACCTCTGCTTCCACCTCGTGGGAACAAGCTGTGGGGGAGCAAGAGACAAACAGAACATACAGTAGGTTTAGACATACAAATACCCTGCTTACACTGTGTAAAAAATACCTAGCGGTGGAAAATAACAGAACGGACTGTGCTAGCTTACACTGGTCTAACTAAGTGTTAAAGGCCAAACGCCAACATGCTCGCTCCAGCAGCGGCTCATGCCCGAGGAAACCACTGAACCTCCGTAACAAGCGCAAGCGGGTTTCTCCGAGCATTCCCTCCTAGCATACGGGAACTGCACCCGACCCAGGCTGTGCAGCGCTCCTCTCCCCACCAACGGCTAACGCCTGTAAGTTGCGTTTCTGCTGCCACAAGGAAGCCCCTACACCTTCTCCTTCCTACTGGCAGCCTCCCGGGTTCCAGAAACTTTCCTCAGGTTAACTCGGTAACTAACTGAACGCTCAGCACCTCTTGGGCGCTGCGCCCCTCACCGTGCCTCTCCCACACGGAAAAACATCGCCCGAAACACGGGCTTCTTCCAGGCACTGCCGGGGCCGGCGGAACACCACAAAAAAGGGTGCTAGGACACCCTTCGGCAGGCGCAGCCCCCAGCTCGGACAGTCCGAGGAACAGCGCGGAAGGGGCTGCTGTTGGGCGGCCAGGGTAACAAGTACAGTCCCGCCCCGCCCCGCCCCGCCCCGCCTGGCAGGGCGCCGGCCTGCCCCCAGGCCTGCCCCCAGGCCTGCGCTAGGAGGAAGTGGAGGGCTGCCTGCGGGCAGAGGCTGGAGAGAGCAGAGGTTTCAGTCCTCTCTCCGCCGGGCAAACATCCCGGCCCGCGAGCTCCGTGGGGCGGGGAGGTGCCCTCTAAGCCCCACCCCTCCATGCCATGGCTGCCAGAGGCGGGGCAGCGGCCGGGGTCCGCTGCCCGCAGCAGCATGGTGGGAGCAGTCGCTCACCCCGTCGCTCGCTCTGGCCGGCTGATGGGGATGCCGGCGCTGGTGCTTCTCTGCTGCCTATTGCGGGTGGTCAGCACCGCCTTCCTGGCGCCTGCGGGTATACGGTTTAGGGAAGAGGGCCGCGGTGGTGGTCCGGGCCGCCCTCCGTGGGACAGAGCTGTTCGGGAGAACGAAGCGGCAGCGGCGGCCCTTTGGGTAGGTGTTCCTGCCCGCACTTACACTGGCGATCCGTGCTACAGAGCGGGCCTTGCGCGGCGCTGGCTGCGGGCTCCCCCGCCGGCGGAGGGGTGGCGAGGTGCTGCTCTGCCTCTTCTAACCGGGTGGCTGGAGGGTGGGAGGTCGAAGCAGGTGGTACGGCAGAGCTCGTCGGCCCGGAAAACGGAGGCCCGCTCCGGAGTCCTTTGCTGTTCCAGCTTTCCTCGGCCCTGCCTGCCCAGCTTGCCCTCAAGCTGCGGGGACCGGATCGCTGCTTTTCTCCCCTCCCGCTTTCTGACGCCAGGTGTCAGCCTCGGCCCGAGACGCCTCGGGCCCGCGGTCTCGCCCGTCCCGTGCCTCGCGTCTCCGGCTGTACTGGGATTCCTGTCAGAGCAGTTTCCCGGGGGCCTGGGCCGAAGGGGAAAGTCGGGCAGGGTGGCGTCCCCCTGACCGCTGCGGTGCCACACATCGTGGGTGGTGAGGGGGACTCAGCGGTCCTGGGCAGGTGTCAGTGTAACGGGGCAGCGGGGTGGCTACCGGGGCCGAGGGCCCGCGGTTGCAGCCCAGCTTGCTGCCGGCCCCGAGTGGTGGTGGGATGGCAGGTGATGCTGCTGTGGGTTCCTCCTTTGTGTGACAGCCCAGGATGCACCCGCGGACCTTGTCTGCAGAGAGGGTGTGATGAAGTCCTCACAAACGCAGAAGGTGGCATTAAGTTTTGGATGTTTCATGTTGAACTTTCTCAGCCGAAGTTTGGGAGGGAGGTGTCAGATTGTCTTGCTTTTGTCGTAAAAAAATGTGGTTTTCAGAGATCTAGGGTTCATGGTAACTTAAATGTTAGGGTTTTTAGTATCTTCAGACCCTAATACTGTACTTTTGCTTTATAAGGAGATAAAGCAAGACAGGGTTAACTCTTATCTAAAGACATTTTTATGTGTCCCTGAACCACAGGGCTTGTTGTGCTGCCCAAGAAGGGGATCAGATGAGTTTGACACAATTTGTTCCAGCTTGCCTGTTTTGTCTGTCCCATATCAATTTTTTACTCTCCATGCACTTAATGCTTTTTTATATCTTTCTTAGAGCTGAAATTAGCCTAATGGCTTTCATATTGGTTTGACAGGAATGCACTATGAATCCAAGGTGAACAGCTGTCTTGTTATCTAAGTTCATGTTTACTGTTGCTAACCTTTTCTTTTTCAGCTCTTAGGGTTTTGTTGCTACCACTAACTTAATAATGTCCACAACTTTTTTTTTTTCCCTTTTTTTTTTTCAGGAAAGCAGTAAAAGAATTAGATTACTAAATTCATCAACAAAAGATAATACAACTGCTTTCTATGGGATAAATCAATTTTCTCACCTATTTCCTGAAGAGTTCAAAGGTATATATTTTTGGCTGCTGCTAATGCCTTTTTATGTTATTTTCCTTATTCTTTCCCGGAACCTCCTATCTTTCACATTTACAGATTCTTCCAGTGCTGATAGTCAGCTAGTTTACAATATCTGGTGCCAAACTGTAAGTACTTCTAAAGGATACAACAATCCTCTTTGTGTTTCTCTGGTCTTGCAAGGTTTAATTGCCCAGAGCCTGAATTTTATTTAGTGTATAGACCCTTGGTTCCTTCTCTCCTTCTTCGATCCCTCCTTCTCTCCTTCGGTTGCTCTTTCTCTCCTTTGACTTTCTTCCTTTTTTTCGGTCTTCTCACTTCTTTGGTTGCAACAGTTGTAAAATTAGGAAATAACAAGGTCTTGAGTATTCTAAGTTCCTATTCCTTACCCTAAGACATAATTGACTACAGTCCAAACAACGCTTTGGGAAACAAGGGTGTTCAATGATGGCCATGACTTTTAGGAGCAATATGATATGTTTTTGTGGGTTTTTTACTAAGAAAATTTGTCTGATACCTAACCATACCTAATCTAATCTTCCCTTTTTGCTTTTCAAGTCTACTGTTACATGTTCTATTCATCAGGGGATTTCATACCATTTTAAATTTTAAATAATTAAGCAGCGTTTTTAGTGAAAAACTTGCATTTACATATGTTTCAGAATCTTTACGTTATTCTCTTATTTTTTCCACTTTCACCTGACTAAAATAAAGTAGTATTTTTTCCAACAAATAAAATGTTGGGAAAATTTTCAAACAAAACTCATTTTATGGAATAGTTATTGATCAGCTTTAGTAAATCTTCACACTTTGCACTCATGTACCCTACGTGGTTCTTTCTAGAACCATAAGAATAATTACATCCATTCTGGAGTAGAATGGCTATTTTAAAATGTGTTCATTTTCTATGGATGTGAGAATGAGATGTAATGTCATGATTGTAAATACAGCTCAAAGTTCCCTCTGTGGCTTCTGGTAAAACAGTAGTTTGTGGGACTTTTTTAGTTAGTGGATTTATAGATGTTTGTATTCTGTGTTTAGCTATTTACTTAAGAAGCATACCTCACAAACTTCCCAGATACATAAAAGTGCCAAAGGGAAAGGAAAAGCCTCTGCCAAAGAAGTTTGACTGGAGGGACAAGAAAGTCATTGCAGAAGTGAGAAATCAGCAAACAGTAAGTTCTGGTGTTTGCCTTTCCTAGTTCTCAAGCACTGCTCAGAGACAGTTCCAGCAGGTATGTCATAGAGCACAGTAAAGTTTTGGAAAGAACCAGCACTGCCTCAAAACTCCTTGAAGCTCAGGCACAAGTATGGCTGGTGGAACATGTACAGTGACATGGCTTTTTATGCAAGGTGGGATTACACTTAAAATCATGAGATGTAAAAGCTGCACGTTTAGAAATTACACAATTATAAACTGTGCATAGTACATATTTTGAATCTAGTTTTTTCACCATGTATATATTGTATTTTTCTGAAGTGACTGCGGTAAGCTCAATATCCAACCTCATCCCCCTGTTTCACCTGGATGGGTATGGATCCATTGCTGGTTTTTTTCTCTCATGATCAAATGCCCTTGGCTGGTCAATACCCATCTTTTTACTGTTGAACACCTCAGAGGATTCATTCATGATAGGAAGATAACCAGATCCCACATGATTACAGTTTATCCCAGAGTAGTTATGGTCACTGGTAAGAAACAAACAAGCTGTTAAATCCCCAGTGTCTTTCCTTTCAATGCTTCACATGGTGTAACCGGGACCTTGCCTAGGAATGAATTCTGCTTCCTGTTTTAAATGGTTTAAAACAGCGTAGAACTGCAGTATAGAATCACTTCCTGTCAAGAATTCTTCTGTTTATTTTCAGTTTGCTGTTTTGTAAACTATCATCTAATATATTTAGATAAAATGCTTCAGACTACAGAAAATTGTAGTCTCCTTAAATGCATCCTTTTCAAAAACTTGCTAGCTATGTGGTTAAAAAAGAATTTAGTCCTGAGCCCCATCCTTCTTTAGAAAAATTGTTTCCTCGCAGTAAAAAGCACCCTCAGACCTATCTTAAAGTGCAAAAATGAATCAGGAAGGAATCCTTAAAGTAAGACAACTGTTATGCTGGAAACCTTAAAATCAGACACCCATAATACATTTCTAGCTTTCAGAGAGCACTACAGGGGAAAAAGCAGTTCAGTATTTTAAATGGCTGATTAAAGTTCTTCATTACTGCCTTAAAATGAAGGTCAAGGTAGGTGTAGTAAGTGAAGAGCATTAGAACACCCTTTTGACTTTTTTTATTCATATTCGTCTTCAAAAACGAAGTTTAATTTTTCTTTCTCCTGTTTCCCTTCTCTTTGGACTAGTGTGGAGGCTGCTGGGCTTTCAGTGTTGTGGGTGGTATAGAGTCTGCCTATGCAATCAAAGGAAATAACCTGGAAGAACTCAGTGTACAGCAGGTTATTGACTGTTCATACAACAATTATGGCTGCAGCGGGGGATCCACTGTCAGTGCTTTGAGCTGGCTCAACCAGGTTTGAAGCTTTTGGTAAACCCTTCCTTAGCTTTCATATGGACATTGTTTTTAAGTGGGAAAAAGTGATGAGGAAGGTGGAGTGTACAGTTCATCTGACTGGGCTTTAATGTATGTATGTGTATGTACATATATTTATTTTGTCTGGAATCAAGATAGAGGTTCAGATAGAATTGGAAGTTGATTGGAGTTGGTCTATATATGTTCTAGGGATCGTAACAAATTCCTCTGAGGAAAAGGAAGCGTGTTGAGGTTTTCTGCTTTCAGATTTCTGTGGTTTTTCTTGAAACCCCACTGGTTTGGGGTCTGGGGAATGAAATCAAGTGCTTTTACCTTTCTTTCATTTACAACCCAAAACAATGAAAATGCAGACATAGTAATGAAAAATGCAAAACATCTGTTAATAATGTATGTAAGCAGAAACATTTTGATGTCTGAAATAAAAGTACTCTCTAGGATGCTACTTTGAGGTAGAAGAATATGAAAATAATTCCTTTTTTTAAGTCCAAAACCCTCTGATTGCCCTTTTTAAGAAACTCTGTAATTGTACCCCTGCAGATTGATACACCCCTGGCTCATAAAAGTCTAGGTAACTTGTTTGACTTTCAAGAAAGACAGGGCATTGACTTCTTCTGAAACCAAAATCACTCTTGGTTGGCAATAGAGGGTCTACAAGTGAGTTTGACTGGAGAAGATGCTGTCATAAACATGCTGTACTGCAGAAGGCTGGGAAAGTGTGGATGGTTGATGCAATCGCTTTGCAGCTGGACTTTGAACTGTGGCTGCCATTATAATGCATTATGTACTAGCGAGAGGATTTGACACTAATAGCAGAATTGGGCTAATTTCAGTATTTTATGTAATTATTCTTGGGATGTTTGTTGTTCTTGAGCTGTCCGAAGGAGAGGATCATTTTGTGCGGGGATGTCATTTGAAAAGAATGGATAATCAGAGTCATTATATGAATGCATGGTCTCTGTGTCTTGAAATTGATGAGATTGCTTATGAGGCTAGTTTAAACCAGAGGTACCTTTTAAATTCCATTCATTATTTAAAGACTTCTGAATCCCTTCTGAAGCTTTCTCCGCGAGCAGAGAAACTAGAGATGGTAAATACCTTATCTCCCTATATGATAAGCTTACTTTTATTCTCACCAAGAACATGCTGAATTTCAAGTGAGTTCTGTGATCGTTTCCAGTGTGTTTTGAGCTGCGTAGCATTAAAATGAAATGCATTAAATTCTCATTCATTTATCTCCTTGCAGACAAAAGTAAAACTCGTGAGAGATTCAGACTACACTTTTAAAGCCCAGACAGGACTGTGTCATTATTTTGGTCACTCAGATTTTGGAGTTTCAATAACAGGATTTGCTGCATATGACTTCAGGTAGCTACTATTGATTATTTTTATTTGCTGTACTTTTCCTTCTGGGTTCAGTAATGGTGGAATAAGCTAGAGCCAATAGGGCATTGACCAGCCAAAGGTTATGAGGTGGATTGCATCAGTTCTGTTGCTGTGTACTGGCTAAGAATTAATACGTAACGTTTTTGAGAGTTAAGGCTTGCCACAGTGAATCCACTCAACCCTGCCATCACCAAGCCTGTTAAAATTAGAAAGCTGAAGTCCGTGTCTAGAAATTAGGTCCTTTAAATTTAAAATGGAACATTTTCGGTTATAATTTTTAACAACTGAACATTATACTGCTAAAGAAACAGTACATCCTACCAGTAATAATTGGAATTTGTTGAAAAATTTAGGAAGTATTCAGTTACTCCGGTATTCATCCATTTACATACCCACCCGCAACCTCCTCCAGTCCATGACTTAGCAGACAGCATTGTCATCTGAGCTTTGTAAAGACAGCTGGCAGCTTTTTCTGTTTCAGTGCCAAGAAAGTTTGTTTCTTGTTTTTATCAGTACAGTACAGCTGGCTACTGAAGGGAGAAGAAATTTAATTTTGACTAGAAATTGAATTACTGCCAGATAGACCTAAAATCAATTACAGCTTTGCCAGTCTGTCTTTGCCAAATTTAGTCATTCCACACACCATGCAGTGATAAAGTTTTCCTGTTCCTAGTATATTAATGCAAGACTGTGAGGATGCTGATGGTGATGTCCTGTGTTCTTCTGTGTCTGAGATACCTATTTTAGTGTGTTACTATACATGATACAAGAGGTGCTTTTGTATTTTTTAAGAAATAATGGCAGATAATAATATAGACTAACAGTTTCTCCAAAGCTGTTTTTTAATTGAGAAAGGAGATGTATGTATGAAAGGTACATGGCACTCTCCCTTACCCTCTGACTTGACCCAAAAGCCTGCTTCTTTTTAATAGCATCGTATCTTTGCATCTGTAATAGCATCATGTCTTCCCCATAGTCTGTGTGGCCTATATTTGTATTACTATTTTGCAGTATATGAAATACGTATTTATTGGTGTATGTTAGGTGGTGTGTAGATCTCCTAGGAAACGGTTGAATTGTTTGATTTTTAAATTGTGCTTAAGGACTAGATTACCACCTCCCAAATGGCTTTAGTGTGCTAATTTAAGTCACTCAGCATTGTCACTCATGTTTTTCACAGCGGTCAGGAAGAAGAAATGATGAGGGTGCTTGTTAACTGGGGACCATTGGCAGTAACAGTAGATGCAGTTAGCTGGCAGGATTATCTTGGTGGGATCATACAGTACCACTGCTCCAGTGGAAGAGCAAATCATGCTGTTCTCATCACTGGTTTTGACAGAACAGGTACGTTTCCGTCAGCTGAATTTCACCCCAGTGGGTTTTGTGTTTTTTCTCTTACTTACAACTTGCCTCCTGTGGGCCAGGTGATGAAAAATCTGGCACTGGGCGTTCTGTTGAGAGCTGTTTGGTTTGGTGTCACATCAGTTCTGGAAGCGCAGTCTGATCCCAGGAGAAATCCTCCTCATGTCTGTGCTCCTTCTGTTCTGTGGGAGTTCATGTCCTTGTAAAGTCACGAACACAGCTGTATGTCTTTACGCTAGCAGAGGATATATCCAGACAGTTCAGTGCTGGACTGTCAGCTCTGTCCTCTAGGTGAACAGCAGTAGGCTTCCCTGTACTATATTACCAAACCATCAAAATCTGAGAGATAGTAATGTGGTAATTAACTCTGTAGAGTGTTGGAAATTTTTTATGCTTTCCACATCTCATGTTGTCTCTTGTTTCTGAAAATGTCTCTTCCAGGTGATATCCCTTACTGGATTGTACAGAACTCCTGGGGGCCGACATGGGGAATAGATGGCTATGTTCGTGTTAAGATAGGTGGCAATGTCTGTGGTAAGTCTGACAAAAATTAAAGGTGTAAAGGCAACGTGCTAGGGTATGTTTCTCCACTTAAAGCGATATAGTGGGATCCTCAGAGAGGAAATAAGAATCATTGCCCGTTTTTTTTAAAAGAGTCCAGGTGGAAGAATAAATAACACAGTTGCTAGTGCAGCTGCTAGTTCAACCAAGCCATACAGAATGACCAAAAAGCACTATACCAAGGGAAAGCTATATATGGCATAACAAATGCAGTGCTATTGTACCTCACCATGAAGAGGTAATGGTGCTGTAAAATCATTTGTCATAGTGCTGGGTTTGTGCCATCGCTGTGCTCGTTGTAGGTTCAACAGCAGCTGTCCTTGTCTGGTGGATGCAGTTATCTCTGGGCTCAGTTTAGCAAATGTATGGCAGGTGGATCTATCCATGTTTGGGGACTGTGTACCCTGTTTGTGGCTTTTCAGTAAGACAGAGGTATTACCTTTCAGTGCTAGTTCCATCGCCTGCGCTGTTACCATTTGCATGAGATTTCTGTTGGTGATTGAGGGGGGTTTGTAGTGTTCAATCCCCAGTTTCTTCTGAGTGACTGGATATGGAGCTAAGGCAGGTGAAGCTCCTGTCTACCAGCAAAGATTGCTGAGCCAAATTGCTGGGATTGGACTACTAGATAGTAGTTGTGTGTTGATTGAACTTTTGGCTGTTAGATTAATACTATAGGTCTTCTGATGGCTTTCTCTCTCCATGGGTGTTTCACAGGAGCTCTCACAGCCATTGTAGAAGCAAATAAGAACAGGTAATACTCAGTTTGGCAGCACTCGGTGAAGATCAGAACAAGGCATCCAATCGTCGTGTTTCTACGTTGCTGAAACTTTTGTTTGTATTGTTGTATAAAAGAAAACATTTGGAAAGAGAAACTTAGAAATAGTAAGAATAAGGCACATGTGGAGGTGGTCAGGAAGAACAGCAGTGTTATTTTCAGAATCTGTTCTCTCTAAAAGCAGGATCTTTCACTTTTTCTGCAGTGTCACACAAGAACCATCCAGCAGTGGCCAGTAGTTGCTGTGTTTCTCTCAAAGATGTCTTCTGATTTAGAGGTGGTCTGCTAACACTTGTGAGGTTATAAGAGCCATACTGTCACAGGCTGTGGTCAGACTTTGCTTTTAGTGCTGGAAGGAGTATAATGGTGCAAACAGACTTCAACTCAGCAGAAGTAAAAGCATGGTTTGCTCTGTGTTTGTGTGTATGTGAGTGTTCAAAAATGCATCTTTTAAGAGAGTTTGTGATCTCTAGTCTCTTGGAGAGCTTTCAGAGCTGTGTAGCTTCATAGTGTCTATCCATTGCTAGTTCATGTGATTAAAAGGGAAGAGGATATTGGGGTTTAAATTGCTTTTTGGCCCTCAGACTCGACTAGTTCTGAATCCTCAGAAAGGACCTAAAGTTTTGAATGTGAAAGCAGAGTAGAGAGGAGTGTAGAGCACAGCTGTAATAGTGTCAGGCTATGAGGCTACAGAGGGTTGCAGCTGATTCCCTGTCCCCCCTCCTCGCTCCTGCAGTTCACTTACTGTCATGGCATGGAAGGAAGAGTGCATTATATGAATATGAATTCTGGGAACTTACTTCTGGCAAGTCTCTAATTCCAGTATTTCTTAAAAAGATATTGTTTCATTTGCAGGTATAGCAGATATGGTTTCATCAGTATTTGTTTGACACTTACTGGCCAAAGACTGTGATTATCATTTGGATGAACAGACTGGCACCCACTGTATGTGAAGATTTTCTTCAAAGCAACATTTTCTAAAATAAGAAATGGCTGCAAGGACAATTCCTGCTTTCTGGCAGTACAGGAACGGGCTGGCTGGAGTTTTTTAAAATGCCAATATTTGGGATGTGTGTTAGTCATCAAATCTCTCATGGAATAAGGAGACTCGAAATAGACTGCAGAGTGCACAGAAAGAAGTTACAAAGATGGAATGAAACTCAGTGTGAGCTGTATGCAGCTGTTGAATGCTACACCATAAACCAATCTTAGAAGAAAAGAAGCGATGCCAAATCATGGGGAATCTGAAGCAAATAATGAATAATATGACAGAATAAAATCAAAATGCTTTGAATCATGAAGACCCCTGGGTGGGGAGGAAAAGCAGTTGAAAGAAAGTACTCTTTGATACATGTCTGGGCTTTTCTAGCACCTCTGACAGACACACATATGTTGTCTTCCTCCTTTTTTTGTTTTAAAATCTACGTTTTCTCTGTGTGTAGAAAACTAAAAGAAGGAAATGGAGAGTCAAAGTTGTTTCCTGAACACCGCTGCCTCTGCAGTGCTGCAGTCCTTCAGTTTCAGTCTTCAGAACTTTACTGGGTAAATATGACTTCAGAGCTCCTCAGAGCAGGGAGCGTGTTTTGGAAGGTGCCTGGGATATTGCAGTGGATATTATTGCTGATTCATTTGTCAGAGTAAGAAGTAACTGTATTTAGGCAAATGAAGGCAGTTCTAGTGGTTTAACATCCCGGATCCCAGCAGGAATATATGTGTTTGCCAATCAGCCTTACTGTGCTTTGAGAGCTGTGTCAGTTCCAGGCCTTCTCTACTTCACAGCTCACAGTGAAGCCAGTTGTGAAGCAGAAATTAAAAAACTTACTATTAACAAATCCCACCCTCACAATTTATTCTATAGTTATTTGCCACCCTTAGAAAGTCAACAATTACAGAATACTCCAAAGGGAGTGGGTGTTAAATTTCCCTACGTTAACTGAAATCATAGGTGGGACTTGCTGGGAATCAAAGCCTGGTTCCAGCCCTGCTGACCTGTAAAACTGGATTTGCAGGCAAATATAACTGGAATTCACAACCAGTGATGTCATCCTACAATTCATCTGGAATGCTTTACCTGTAGCTTTTACGAAATACAACTATGAACAGTATTGAAGCAGTTCTGTAATTTTTGCACCCAAATTACTGCACTATGTTAATACATCAGGGTACTGGAACCTTGTTAGGACAAATGCAATGACTGGTCATAATTATCTGTTAAGTATTGTTATTCTAGTCCTTCTAAGTGTTAATATTTTAAATGAAAGGGAGAACAAGTGCCATGTTCCACTAATTCAGGTTCTGCTACTTACTGAATTTACTAGCTGAAAACTTGGGATTAACAAAGGAGGAAAGTCTTCTGAAGTCCTACAGTCTTCTGTAGCACAGCCTTCCCCCTCAGCAGTTCGCAGATAAGCACACTTCCCTAACAGGAAACACCAGCCAAAGCACCCAGCTGGTACTGGGAAGAGTAATGTTCTTTGTGTAGTACCAGAGATGTTCCACCAGTGGTGAGGTGGTACTACCAGGTGTGAGCACATACAAAGTGCTGACATACAGAGCAGTTCACCAGAAATTAAGGCCTACAGTGGATTTCCAAAAAAGACAAGAGTTCCTCTAAGGAGGAGACGATTCAGCTTCTTAATCAGTGTTCTACAGCCAATTTTGCCACGCTTTTATTATATATCAGTTTTATCCTTATTTCAATGATATTTTGAATAAAAACCATTTTAAATGCCTGTCTTACTTTTGTTTGAACTTCATGTTTGCTTTAGAAGATTTAACCAAAGCTGAGCTTTAATACTGCTTTATTTGAAGGGCAAAGTTAAGTACTTACTGCTATTCTTAACAGTAAGATTTACATTCCTGTGTAACACACAGATAGCAACAAAATTCTTGACATAGGTAAATGTTCAAGCTGCTCAGGTGGCTGTAGATTGAAGACTGAGATACTTTAAATCTAACTTTTAAAACCCTTACCCAACATTACTTTTGAAATTCCACTAGAGCTCAGAAATTAATCTTCTGAAGGTGATAAGGCCAATTGCATCCTCAACTGCAAGAAGTAAATTACTAACAGCCATCAGGCAAACAAATACAAGATATGTACAAACAAGGCACGATCATGACAATTCTGTACGATTTGCTCCCTCTCTCTAGGTGGAGGTTTTAAGGGTTAAATTGGTCACTGAGATGAATTGGGGTATCATTTTAGTCTTCATAGAGGCTAACTCACTAGAGATTACTTTTTCTACAAACAATTACGCTTCCATAGTCGGATCACACTATTCACAGAGCTGTCAGCCATAAATACCTATTTACATGCCCACGCTGCATGAGAACAGCTGTTGTATTTGAGGGGTAGCACCACTCCAGGTGACAGTCCTGATGTTCTTCGCAGCAGCCAGTCACAAACAGCAGGCTAGTCAGAGTCATCGCTGCTAAAGTAGGAGCTGTCACAGTATTCTGCCGTGTATAGGAATTTATGAATAGTTGGGTTCATCTTTGGTATCCAGTGTCTTGGCACTAGGAACGTTGATAGATTGAACAAATCCACAAACACCTTGTATCTGTCACTGGGAAAGAGAATTGGAACAATTAATACCGCAATCACGGTATAGAAGGCCATTATGTCTGTCACTCCATCTCTCTTTTTAATGAGTTTTCTGCACTAATCCTCCTCATGATATTTTGGAGTAAAAATCCAATCCTAACTTTCTAGGGCATAGCAGATTAGACCTAAAAAGTGACTACGGTTGCTATAGCCACATTTTCCTCCTCAAGATGCAGGCTACATTGGTTATAGTCACCGGACCTCCACTCTAGGGGTAGATCGGAAGTAGAATTTATCTAGGGAGAAAGTTAACCTGAAATTAAGAGCGAGAAGGCTTGCTGAAAAAGGCAGCGAACCTTTAATCTCCAAATTAAATGTCACCATCTGCTTTTGTTCCACCCTCTGTGACGATGGTTGTGATGGGAATCGCTGCCCACAACCACACATGGCAGTCACCAGCTATGTACAGTTTCTCTTTGAAAACAAACTTCAGAGAAGATGCACATAGAAGAAGGGGGTTTAAATATCCTTGTGCTTTTGACATAACTTTGCTCAGGACTGTCAGGACATAGTTGCAGCTCGAAAGCTTGAATTGTCTCAGTAGCTGAATCCTCATATTTTGCATTAAAAGTTCAGTCTTTCAGAGAGTTCTGAGCTCGTGCCTCAATCCTCCCTTTTAAGTTCCTCTTCTGCTTCATCCAACAGAAGGAAACATGTTTCTGACTGTTGCCTGCACAGCTTGAGAGTATTATTTACTATCAGCTTCAAGAATATATTAAATGCTAAATTGAAGTGCCTCAGGACCATCACAATTAGAGGTCATGCTAAAGAATAAACTGCCATGAGCTGCACAGTAGGCACGACTCACTTCTGGCCTGTATCACCTCATTAGCTTGCACTAGCTTGCACACAAACTTTACTACCAGGGATTAACATCACTTACTGCTCTTACAGTGACACCTAGGTCCCTTGGCTGAGAATTGTAAGTGGCACTTTGCATGAGCTAGCAGGAGGAGTTCTCTTTGACCCCAGAACACTGGGAGTTTTATAGGTGCCAACCCAATGAGTCAATGTACAACCACCAGCAGGAAACACTGAGAGTCCCAGCAGAGAAACAGCAGCCTCTGGCCTCCAGCGAGCTGCTGGACATCCGTCTCCTGCCATTAGTCCCCACAAAGCGCATTACTGCCGGTACTGGGAGGAATGTGTTACCCTTACCTCACTGTGGAGCGCAGATACTGGTAGCCTGATGAGCCGCCGGTGCCGGCCTTGCTGCCAATCATTCTGTGCACCATACAGACGTGGTTATCTAAGCAATACAAGAAGAGATGCGGTATGTGTTCAGTGCTAAGATATAACCAAAGGGTTGCATCAAGGTGCATCACTGAAATACTGAAAATCACCTAGAGATCTTTGCAGATATTGAACTATTAAGTCCTCAGCAATGCAGAGTTAATCATGCCACTCTTCAGTCATCTAATAGAACATTACTGTTAATGCAGAACAAATTGCCTAATTACTACCCATTACCATGCTCTCTTAATACAGAATTAATATGTTCATTTATGGACATCTAGATAGGGAAGAGGCAGAAGCACTGTTTGCACATGAAGAGTTGTGATGATGTTTTGGCAGGCATTGTAAAATAAATGCCTGTCCCTTAAAATCATTCACCTCACTTCAAGCATGTCATAGAAATGGTAGCTATACCCATGTATCTAATGATCACAGAGGCAGCTATTCATCTTTCCTCTTGCTGAAGTACGAATGAATAAAAAGCCATTCTGAAAGGACTCGGAAGCTCAGTTCTGAAACGCTGTGTATAACTTGTCCAACAAAGGGGTGAAACAGAACAGTGTACTTGTGTCTAAAAGAGAGCGTTGCTGTCAGAAAGTGGAACTTACATCTCCATTTGGTCATGAGCACATCGATATCCATAAGGGAGGTAAGAAGCTGAAAGGGAACCTGAAAGCGAGGCTCTTCCCTTGGAAAGCGAAAGAGAAGACAGTGAGTCTCTTGCAACATGCTGTATTTTTAAAAGTTTCACTTCACCAATGCATGACAGTGACCTAATGTCTTGTTTTCCTAAATTGGTATTGAAATGTCAGTAGATATTTTAACAAATGCTTCTGCTACAAGAGCCTCTCTATCTGTGCCTTTTCACTCACACACAGGAAAATACCCCAAACCTTTCTAGGACACTCTGCAGGACACTCTGAGCAATGTGTTTGCGAGTGTCAGTCTGAGGAGCAGAGCGTCTGGTCAGACATGAACAATCTGCCCAGAGAGGCTGTTTACCCTCCATCCTTGGAGACATTCACAACACAGCTGGACACAGCCCTGAGCAGCCCGATCTGACCTTCTAGTTGTATCTAATTAATCTGAGTTTTCACGGAGCCAGGGACTAGATTAGTTTCCAAGGTCCATTCCAGCCTAAATAAACCTGTGCCGCTGCCCTTAACCTTCACCTCTCCTGCTGCCAGTAAGTATTAAAGTTATATCTTCTAAAAGTACCTGTAGAAGTAGATCATTAAGGCACCCTTCAGTGCTTTGTAAGACAGTCGTCTTTCTCCTGCAAAACACAAGGGTGCTTAGTTTATTACTGATTCTCCTGCAAATTGAAGGCCATTACAGGATCATAAAAAGTGTACATAAGAAGTGCGTGTTGATGTACATTAATAAAATCTACCTTTACTAAGCAGGTGCTCATGGCGCTTCTCATCAAATAACGAAAGTAACACATCTTTCTGTTTATGGAATTCAGATAGCAAGTCATCTTTTTCTTCAGATTCTGGTTTGGCCTTTGATATTTAAAACAAAAAGAGGTTTTAAAATTCAATAGGGAAAATTAAGTGCTTGAATGACCCATGATGTAACTTCTATTTTCATCATAAGTACTCTACAAGTTTACGTCCTAAATGTTAGAACTGTATTTTCAAACAAGGTAGATGAGTCACTAAGGCACTGGCCTTTAAAAAACGATTAGCACAAAATCCACAATCAAATAGCTGTCGATGCAGAATTGTAAATAAAAAATGTTTAGATAAGCTATAAAGTTGTTAACAGATATTCTCAGGAAACCGATTAATTCTTATATATATATTATTCCATTAAAATATACTTAAAGCTACAGGTGTTACAGTATGTGGGGATTTTCTTATGCTTATTTGCCAGTGTAATTCAAAAGTTCACCTAGCAGCAAATTGCCAGATGCTGTTATATAGAAACAGGCTGTTTATAGTGATGCTCCATACAGCTCAGGGGCCCAAACTTTGTGTTTACTCCCAACTGTAGATGCAAGTAATAACTAAAGGTGAGGTTGTACTCTCAGTAAAATCAATTTCAACCTGTCCATTGATTTTATACCTTTCCATGTATCACGTGCTTTAAACCATCTTAGATGTCAAATTACCAAGTTATTCAGATTTCCTGAAAAAATTTCCAATTATTTAATGCTTCTTACAAACAGAAGCTGCTGAAGATTAAGTGAAGTCAGTAAGAAACTGTGAGTGGCCCAAAGGTCACACTTATGCCAGGATGTCATTTTTGCCAGCTGGCTTTGCTTATAGCTCACTCGAGAGTACGCTATATACCTGCACCAAGGCAAATTCCTCTTCTAGACCTTTTAAAACATTCACTTCAAATTGTCCCCAGAAATCAAATCCTTCTGCGTCGAGCCCTGGAGTTCTTTCCAGCCATGCCTATAATAATAACAATCATAATGTGTTCAAACATTACAGTACAGCGACATTACCCTAGAATTGCAAGTTATAGCAACATAAATTACGCTGCTACAGTTCTGGTTTACTATCCCACAGAGATGCTCATTGCTGAAGTAAGCACGTGCATGTGAAAGATTTATACCTGTATAATGGTGCTGTGCAAGCAGACCCACAAATTACAGGTTAAATGACCAGTGTTGGAAGACAATATCTGTCTCATTCTAAGAATATCTTTAAAACCAGCTCCCTTGCAGATATAGAGAAACTATCTTATTCCACATATATAGTATAATTGTAAAGATAATTAATAAGGAAGATAGAGGACCATCTATACAATCTGTTTTTATCATGTCAGATAGGCTGAATACTGATCCAAGAGTCCATCATGAACTTGCACCACAGTATGTGAGGATACAAGAGAAAAATATACGTGGCAGTTAGGAAAGCTTTCTCTTTGATTTCCTTTTAATAATGGGAATAAAATTAGGAGGGGAGAAAAATCAGGAATCTTTACAGTCAAAGTTCCTTTAGAGATCCCTTAATTTAGCTCCTTCTCATCTGAAAGATAAAAGAGCTTCAAGTCCTAACAAATGAAGAAAAGCTAGAGAATATTTAAGAAATTTCTCTATCAGGTGTCATTAGACAAATAGATAATAGACAAATGGGCTAATAAGAGTGGATGCTTTCATTGAGGTTCATACTGCATTATTCTTTAGAAAGTTAGGTTAATTTTGTGTATGAAAATGACAAGAGTTGATCATTCATAACCCTTGAGACAAAGTCATTAAATCACAGTTAAGTGATAATGAAACACTTGTTAAACATATTTTCTCCTTTCCATTTTAGGTTGTCACTTTTCCTTTTCTATTTTAAACCTCTAGTAGCCATCACTAACAGTGGAAATATTTTTAAAGCTTTCTTTTAAAAAGGGTTTCTGGTCATGAAAAACAATGCAAATGAAATAGTACATGTCACAATGCAATTCACTAGGGTAATGGACTTTTAAGACAAAAGGAAATGCTGTGAAAAAATCAATTCAAATTCAATTCAAATTCAAATCAACTACTGACTAACTCTCATAACAAGTTTAGTAAGAATCCAAAACACAACTGACTGGGCAATGGCCAGCATGCCTGCTTCTCTCAAGGAAGAACAATTTGTCACTGATGCCAATAAAGAACATTCTTGGGAGACAGGGAAAATGAAGCAAGGTCTAAGACAGACATTGTTACCTCCACAAGTTGCAGTAGTGTTGGTTCTTGCTCTGATTTAAGCAGTAGCTCATAGTCCTGTCCCTTGAAGTTATCACGATAATGCCTTCTGTTATAGGGGACTCTCAGACTTTGGGGAACACCGATTTTGTTCTCTAGCAAGCGAAACTGCAGGCTCTGGAAACCTGAGGCTGGGCTTAGGTAGTATCTTTGGGAACAGAAGAAAAGAAGATACAAAAATACAGGATATTATTTTTTACAATGATGGGGTCCTCTGCTTCTCAACAAACTAAACCAACACATATTTCACATTTGAAGACTATCAAATAGATATCTGAGCACTTTTTGTATGATTGGAAGTAAGAAAAAAAAGCAATTTGAATGCAACTACAACATATATATAACATATTCTAATATTCTGGCCATATATTGTATACGCAGATACATATGCACGCTCATGTTTTTACTGTGTCTTAAAAGGGCAGCTTTGCATGTGTAATGCACAGAAGGAAACATAAGTGAATATCATTTCCTTTCCAAACAGAATAAGCAGCTTCACCTCAAAATAGCTATTACAAAAATATCCACATCATTAAAGTGCTAATGAATGTATTTTAAATAGGCTTGTTATACAGAATAATTTCTATGTATACAATAGAATAATGTTCAGAAAAACACTTAATGGGTTTCATTTGAGGGATTAATTAATGGGATTCTTTCAGAGTTAAATCATGTGGCCATGCTGAAAAAAATTATTAATAAATTAATCTGAAATCCCACATTGTTAGATAATTGTAATGCACTTTGAATTGTAAGTACAACATTTGGCAAAAACAGATCATTGATTTGATCTTGTTTGCTTATCCAGTGACAGTATGTGGCTGAAAGCAGAAGCAAGGATCCATCAAAACAGATGATCAGCCCATGTATTTTCCCTGCTGTGGTGTAATGTTAGATGATACAGATGTTTCAAACTTCCAAGAGAAGCAAAATTGTAGTTTTATGTGCTTTTTAGTTAGGGGATATTAAAAGAGAGAAAGGAAAGGATAAAGAAGCAATGCAGAAGTGAATGGGGGACTGGCCCACATTTAGGTAATGAGTCAGGGACAGAAGCAGAAAAAGAACAGGAAGGCAGACAGTGGATGGAGCTGTCATGCATGGCAGTGTAGTGGAAGGACCCAGCTGAAGTGAGGTAAGAGAGAGAAATGCCAAGAGAGGCAAGCCAAGGGATGACAAAGAAAGCCTGCGCAGAAGAGCTACCAACCACCAGCAATACAGTGGACAGCTACTGGAGAGCAGAAGTTGCGGGGGAGAAAGAAGAGACAGCAACGCTTTCTGTAGCCACTTGGAGCCTCCAGCCCTGCAGACCCACTGAAAACATGAAGCTAGGAAACCCTGTGCAAAACCAAGACAGATGAAATACCTACTTGATGATCTACTAAGAGTGTAGGCCTCTCACTCAAGCACTTCTGTGATTTGCCATAGAATGTAGCTGCAACTACACAGTGGTAAGCTGCAACCAAATGGTTAGTGTAAACCTGAGCTATTTCTGTTGTTTCTATTACTTTAATTTTTACTGTGAAACCATCCAGCAGCATCACACAAACATTATCAATTAACTTGCACTTCTTTGTAGAGCACGCTGGACTCAAACACAAGTTCAAGTTCTTAATCAACCCTTCCATGCTAATGTCACAGTCACCTCTCTAAGGTATGCTCTCACCTCGCCGAACGATGCTGTACTACAAGCTGCCTGGGTACATACAAGATTCACAGTCAGTTCTAAGGATGGGAATTTTCAGCTCGTGGATCACTGTGGAGGAATACCAAGTACTCACCTGAAATCAAAGAAGTCCAACGCAGTCATAGTTTCCAAAACTGAGAACTGTTCCACAAGTAATTTCAGAATCATTGAAATTCTGTTCATTCGAGTAATCACCTTCAACATGTTCCTCTCGTCTCTTACCTATAGAAAAAATAAAGATCATAACCAGACAGAACAGTGTTCTTTCTATATTCTGCCTACTTCAGGTCTTTCCACTTTTGTGCGTCACTGGAGTTCCCATATGAAATGCATGGGGCAGAATCTCATACTGAAGAGAGGGCCCTGTTTGTAACTGAAAACGAAAATTATAATGTTCAGAGACTGAAATCTGTCTTTCTCTGACTGATTATAAATTACAACTAGACCAAATACATGGGATTTTTTTTCTTTACTACATTTTTGACTGAAATAGAAGTCTCCACATGAAATTAAATTCTAGACTAAAATCATTAATACTATGATAATTTCTGATTATTACAATGCTATTTTTAATGATCTGTGATAGAATATGATAATTATATTATGCTCTTCTAATCACTTCTATACTCATTTCTACTGTTCTAGAATCAGAGAATCATTTTGGTTGGAAAAGACCTTTAAGATCGTAAAATCCAAATGTTAACCTAGCACAGCCAAGTCCACCACTAAACTGTGTCTCTAAGCAGCAGACAGTGAAGGAACAACTCATATGGCAGGTACAGAAAGTACTTAAAAGTTGAGAAGCAGAGTGCATCTAAAAAGATGTTCATCAGAGATGGGTGTTAGCAAGCAGAGAAAAATAGAGAACACTACCTGGTGGGAAATGGAAAATACTAAAGGGAAAACACAGAAGCTCTCCTCTGGCTAAGCTGAACACTTGGCCTGCAGAGGAGACAGCTAAAATTTCTGTTCCCTTCAATGCAATCAAATTTCTCTCTAAGACAAGGGCACACAACCAGGAAATATCAAACTACAAACAATGAAAGATGATAACCCTTTCCTTAATCTTCTTGCTGTCTGCTTAACCTTAAGATTGACATTTCAAATTCTGATTTTAAACCATTTCATTTTTCACAAAAATAAATAATGAAAAATTATTCTACTTAAGAACTGATTTTGATCAGTTATAATTTGATATAATGTTCAACTAAGAAGTCAACACAGTTATGAAAGTTTTAATCAGACATTATGATAAAAGGGTTCCTTCTTTCAGTGTAGTCTAGTTTCAAATGTTCCTTGTATATAGATACTCATAATGTTAATCACAGTATTTCTCAAATTACACACAGTCAGCCTTTTCTGTGGATGTAGCATCAGGTGAGGAGTTTTCCTTTGTTGTTATGAGGGGTGTTTAGCTTTGAGCAAACATTTAGAGATCTTCAAAGTGTTTCTATTATGCTTAGAATTTTCAGAAATTATAGGACAGTACACTGTGATTTTAATTAATTCTTTTCTATTTGGTATCACAATATACAACTACCAAAAAGAGTTTTCCTTTTGCGTGGAAGATATTGGATGGAAGGATATAGTATGTAGACTTCAAAAAAAACTGAACAAAGGCAGAAGTGAATTTTCAACATAGAAATACATGCTAGCCCTCTAGTTTGAGGTTTTCCTCTAAGCATGCTTTTTTCTGCAGTAAAATACTCCCCAGTTAAGTTTTTGCAGTTATCCAGTACTAGTAGCACAGCATGAGAGCTTTTTGGCCAAAGAAGTTGGTCTTGGAGAGCGATCTATGCAACATTCAGATTATCAGGATATAAGAACCCCTCAGCCAAATTTCATTTTTTCTTGTTGTTTGTTTTGGTTTTTTTAAATGCTAGTCTTAAAAAAGAGTACATGTTGCTTTAATAAACGCAAATAGATCAGGCTGGAAGGCAGGAGGCAAGGGGTGGGTGGGGGGGTGTGCTGTATTTTCACCGAATTCATATTTGCTCTTAACTTACGTGGCCATTTTGGAAGATCACCCGCACAGAGTCCATTTCCCACAGAATCTGCTTAAACCAAAGTTCATAAGCTACAAGAAGAAAGGCATTGTTAGGATTAACCTTAGCATTACTTCATTTTTTTTCTTCATAGCATTAAGAAGTAAAACACCTACATTTTGCTTTGAAACTGTAGCCTACATTTACAGTGCTGGTATATAGAAAGCTGCTGACACAAAGATGAATTACCTGTTACAGTATGCTGTCCTTAAACTGTTACATGAAATAATCTCAAGTCAAGAATGTTGGCACATTTTTTTAAAGCATGCTGTGTGCAGCAGATATTTGATGTACAGCACTTTCATTACAAAAGGGAGAAAAAGAAAAATCTAGACCTGATAGTCCAATAAAAACTAATCCCAGAGCTGCTCACAACCTTTATGTCATCTGCATGTTTCCTGTCAATGACATGTGGATAGCAGTTTTTCCTGCCAAACAGTATGCTGGCTTAAAGACATCCTCTAGATGGTTAAAATTGAAGTTTCAGAGAAGGCACAAGCCAACACACAAAGTTTGCCTACAGTGAAGTCCATAGCAGCCTATTACTGAGATGGAGGAATGAGTTTCACCATCTTAATTTCTCTAGAAATGGAACCACGGCTTCACAAGCATAGAGTTGACTACAGCCTATGCCATATATAAAGATGTATATGTAAATGCAGAAAAAAGAGAGAGGAATTGCAGTGACTATGTCTAAAATTAAAACAAATCATGCATTGTATGTTCCAGCACTGAATAACTCCCTCTGCCAAGAACGCCAGTCAACCACCATTGAACTCCTCCCAACCACTTACCTTGATGTGTCACAATGAAAAGATGCTCATCGTGGATTTTGTTTCCTTTCTTCTCACTCTGAAGTTCTTGAGCGTTCAATATTTTGTTAAGCTTAAAAATAAAGACAAAACTGTTCTGCAAAGCTCTCAATTCTGCTATTAGCAATAGTAGTCCTATTGTATAGATCTAATATTTAAGCATAATATATAAAAAAAAAAACCAGGCCCTGTATTCCAGGTTGTATGAGAAGTTAGACTGAATGGCTTCAGGTGTCATTTTTACTTTTTAAAAAAAAAATCTTGCCTAAAATGGAATGTTTAGGTGCCTCAGGTAATAAAGTTCAGAAAATCACTTTGTGTGTTTTTAATAACAAAAGAGGAAACAAAATTTCCAGCATGTTTTCCAGATCTTACATCTAGACAGTCATGTTCCATGAAAATGGAGTTCCTATAGTAAAAATCTGTCTGATCATGCAGTAACATCTGCACAAGAACTCTGATTTGAAGTTAGTTAGTTCAGTTCTGGCATTTCTGATGGTTTTTTTTTACTGGGTCAAACTTACAGTCTAATCACAGTTGTTTTAAAAGAAAACTTTGCAAGGTTTCATATAGTATGTCAACAAATCAGTTTTCTGTTTACAAGCACAGAGTAATTCCACTTACTTCAGTTCATGCTGTCTCAAAAAAAAAAAAAGAAACAACTATATCAATTTATTATTTTTTGTTTTGTTTGGGGTTTTTGTGTTCGCATGTCTTCTGTCTGTCCTCTCCCCAGCATCATCCCACCCCCAGATTTCTGCAATATATTTTTCCAGCCAAATATTCTGGACATTCCTGCAATAATTCAGGGAAGTTGCACATCACCTGCTGACATGGAGAAATTGCCAAATGGTGATTGTCAGACAAGAATAGGCTTTTGTGGTGCACCACTTTATAATTAAGTTCTACCAATATAAATAATTCCCTACCAAAACCCCCAAAATGGCCAGCTTTCCTGCAATTTGAGAAGCCATCTCACAATCCCTCTGCACCATCGCAATTGAGACAGGCACCCATGCCTGTGACTATGCATGGAGAGCTCAGGTAGAAGAAGTGACTGGCCAACAGCTGGGAGAAGCATCAGTCACAGGTCCTGGCTCAAGTCTTAAGTGCAACCGAGCAGTAAAGAAAAATCTTTACACTTACTTGTAGGTAGTCTCCATAGACAAGTCCGCCTTTGCTGGCTTTATTAATCCCTTCTTGTGACTTGTCATCTTTTTCATCTTCCAGAGATAGCTTGTTAAATCTAAGAAGAAAATTAGGTAAATATATAAACTATTTAATTTAAGAACTATGAAAATACCTGCCTTTTTACTAACAGATGTGTCTACAGTTCTAACAATTTTTTTTAAAAAAAAAGTAGGGTTTTTTTTAAAGAAAAGTGTTTTTAAAAGAAGTATTTTTTTTTAGAAAAACAATACAGCTGGAATAAATCTGTTACTGTGGCAAGCACGTAATGTAATGGCAACATTACCTCTAGTTCATTGAAAAAGTGGTCAGACAAGTCCTTGTATAGTCTCATTTTCCTCTAGTGATAGCTACAGTGATCTATCTTTTGATGATCATTAATTTCTCTTTGAGCTTTCATATTTTATGTTAATATATAATTTGAACTGACGTTATGAAGCAAAACACAAAGATGAAGCACTCACTGGTAGCTGTTCCCCGCAAAGGGGCACCCGCTCATGATTGCAGGATCCAAACTTGGTGATCTGTGTCCCAGGAGATGCAGTCCACTAATGCTCCCAAATCTGCTGCAGCTGCCTTATATGTAACCTTATCTCACTGCCTAGGCCATCCCCCAAATTCTCCTCCTCAGCCTCAGCCCATCCCCTATATTCAATTATTACAGAAACTATCGCGGCACAAAGGTCAGTAAGTTCATGTGTTGTTGGCTATCCAGGTTGGGGTTTTTTTGTAGTTCTTTGTGTTGTTTTTTTTTTAATCAGTCAAACCAGGAACATCTGGCATATTTGCTTTATCCTGTGGCACTCGTTTTTTCTGCTTTTCACTTTAAGGTTTCCACCACTTGCTTCTTTGGGGACCAAGGCTGGTTGAAGAGGTAAATCAAGGAGAAGTCTTCCTCTGAGAAAAAGGCAATATTTCATGAGTTCAGGAATGGCTAATGGCTAAAGTAGGTTTTTAACTTGCAACCCTTTGTATCAAGATATGAAGATACTTTTAATTTTAAAAAGTGTAACATATGGAAAAGGAAAGAGGAGGGGAGAGGAAGGAAAATGTATTTCTATGGCAGACTGATAAAGGCTCATAAGAGATCTCAAGTAATACACATACTAACAAAAAATGCATAGAGATTAAGTAAAAAGCCTAAAAATACTCACGTACATCTCATGCTATTTTTCCCATGGTTGAATTAGTGAAAAATTCTTAATTTTATTTCTTTGTGCAAAAGTTTCACTCTCATATGTTGACAAACGTTACACAATTCTGTTTAATCATCAGCTTTACACACAATGAAGTAACATGTAACTAATGCATCTGCTTCTTTCCTGCCTGCCAGCCTTTTCTGAAAAAAAGTTAATGCTCAGTTTTTCTGCAAACAAAGCTACAGGGCCCCTCTGACCCCAGACCATTTGCTCTCTTCAAGGCCTGCCGACTTGTGTGTGTATTGGATTCAGCTATTCTAGTCACTCAAGAGCAGCTGGCTCATAAAAAACCCATACAAGGTACGTGGATGAAGGGATGTATACCATGCTAAGCCAGATGCTGTATGTCAGGCTATACAAATATTAGCTTAAAGCTGAGCTGAGCCACAAGAAAAGTAGGGCTCTGCTGAGGCAGCCTGGCAGCAAGGTCAAGGTGTCCTTCCTTCATGAAGTAAAATCTGACAGAGTAAAATAATCCTTTCACCACATATGTCTATATGTATGCAGGCAAAGTATACTATCTCTCTGAGTTTGCACACAAACCAAAAATAATTTGCTTACTGTTTTCTAGATCTCACAGGTAACCATGACTAAAATAAGCATTCAATCTAAACGGTGCACAAGTTTAATCAGTCAGAACTGATCCTGCAGCAATTTAGCAGACCCCGTTTCACTAGAAGACTAGACATCTTAGACAAGGCTTTGCGTTACCTTCTTGAGCAAGAGCCTTACCTGTTCCCTCTCCTGGTTCAAAAACAGGCAAACAGACATCACTGTATTCATGTTTTGTAAAAAAGGGAAAACAAGTATGGGACTCCTATCTGCACTGTGTGCACAGGGAAAGCTCTGCAGGTTGGACATTTCTAAAACGTTGAGAAATATTATGGATAATGCTATCCTTGCAACCATTCACTTAAGGAAATTCAGTCTCACACTAGCTGAGCTCTGCTCTCCCACCATTCCAACTAAAAGAGTGATCAGTGGAGAAAGAGATCTTAATGTGGACTTGAAAACTCCTGAAATGACACCGCAGGCAATAAGGAACCATAATTCACTTATCTTACTGGCTACCTTCATGTGATATCAGTAAGGCCTTACAATTGTGTAATAGATTTGGTACTGGAAAAAAAAAAAGTTACTTGTAATCCTTGATTATGAAATTATCTGTTGGCAGTGTAGATGACAGTGCAGATTCAAAGATTCCTCAGGTTTGGCTCAACTCCAAGGCTTCAGCTCTGGCTTGGCTGTGGACACCCTTAGAAATAAATGTACTTCTGCCATGCTGCTCAAATTCGGGGATCACTGTAGGGACCTTATTATTTTTTGAGTGTTTTGAGTGGCCTTTATGCTCTGACAGAGATTTTACAGTTACTTTACCATCTCCTAATACTGGCATAATCATAAATGAGTCTTGCTGAAAAAGCTCTCCCACATGAAAATATCTGAAAGCAAAAAGTAACCTTAATTTTAATTGATGTCATTACTTTTTTTCCTCAAAGTGCACCATAATTTCTCTTTTTCATGCTTAACACTCAGAAACACATAGGAGCAGATGTAAGCACAGACCCAACTTGCTGTTCATGCTGTGGATGGCTGAGCAAGGCTATGAAAACCAAGACTGTGAGTGTGCCCTTGAGCTTGTATTTAGTTATTTGTTTATTTACTTTTAAAACACGAAAGTCAGACAGAAAGACTTCTGTTAATCCCAGAAACATATCAGAGGACTCTAACCTTCAGCAGAGAGGGAGAATGTTCTGTTTCATGACTGGGCTGAGCACAAGACAAACAGTTAAACACAGGAGAAAAAAATCCCACAGCTTCCCAGAACTGCACTTTGTGGCCTTCAAACAAACTGTCGTGGCCTTCATGACCAAGCACGGAAATTGTTAAGCACTCTTCTTAATCCAACATCATCCCCTTTCTGTTTGCCTTTGCTTCCCCAGGTAGGGGGACACAGGGTGACCAGCCTAGCTTTTCTCATCTCAGCTGCAAGAGGGCCACAGGGCAGAGACAAACTGAATTTACTTAGAAAAGTGAGTTATAAGGGCAAAAAGAGGGTGTCCTTGTAGCCTGGCTGAGGGGAGGTTTGAAGGCAGCTGTGGCCTGTAGCATATTTTGTAGATACAGCTGGAGCCGAGTCTGCATATTCTTATTGTGAGGGCCTCCATATCTAACATGTTAGTCTGATATAGACAGGCAAGTAAGAAGGATTTCCTATGTAATGTCATGAATCCAAAAAGAGTCTTCTGTTGAATGAGAAACGACCCGTTCACCCAAGCAAAATGTCAAGCTATCCTACATGAAACAATTTATAGAGAAGGAAAAACACATACACAAATGGTTTGGACAACGTCACCTGTTCTTCTGCTTAAACTCTCATTCCGATTACAAAATCATCACAGATCAAATTGTTTTTACAGCATTCATTAACTTGACCAAAGAGCTTGGAGACCTTCTGGCTACAAACAAGTGACGCTTGAAGCTTCCCAACACTTTTGTCAGACTAGGAGTTACCCAGCAGAGATAGCTCCTATCTACGTAACAGTGGGTGAAGTGAGTCAGATAAAAGATCCAAGTAGGTCATGCCATGCTTCTACTAGGAAGTAGCAGGCGTCTGAGGAAGAGATATTAGAACAAAACAAGCAAACATTTAAAAAAACCCCAACAAACCCAAACCACCACCACCAAGTACCCTAAAAAGTAAGCTTACAGGGAGCTAATTTCCCCAGTATATCAATCTAATTTTTCAATGCTCGTAGTCCAGGACTTCCTAAGACACCTGTGTCCTTGCATTTAATAACACTCCTTTGAATCCACAGCCTGCAGCACTGAATTCCATAACTGAATTGTGTATCATGTGAAAGTATTTCCCTGTGCTAGTTTCAAAATTCCTACAAAGAAATCACGTGATTTTAATTTCCATTGGGTACCAAGTCATGGCGTATGAGTTTCTGAGAAATAACTGTACTATACCTTTAGACTCCCAGTCACCTTCTTCAGCACTTGTGCAGATTCTGTTGTGACCATTTGAGATTAATCATTCAAAAGGAAAATATATTTTTGATGTGAGCATAATTATTTCTATAAAATTATAGTGATGAAAGAATTTTTCTCTTGGATAAACTGCATGCAGCTGTAATAGTGAAAGGCAGTACAGCACCTACTGCTAGGCTTTGGTTGACAAGGTGCAACTCAGCTTGCACAGGGGAAGTACCTAGTAGCCTAAGCCAGAACCTCACTGTGCTGGCTGCTATACAAGCACCAAACAAAATTCACTTCCCCAGCCAATTTAATGATATAACAAGAGACAGACAGGTGAAAAAATACATATGAAAGCAAGGTAAAGAGAAGACAAATTTGGAACCTAAACATGTCATTGCTCAAAGAAGTGTTCTGTGTTTTTCAAAACTGGAATTGTTACATAAGTAGCACTTCAAATTAACAGTCAGCTTTAAGAAAAAATAAAATTTAGTGACTCAAGGCTAAAACAAACAAGTTTAAACTTGATGCAATATTAATAATCCAATCAGACATTTGTATCTGGGGGAGGAACAGAGCTCAAGGTCTTGCAAACTACAAACAGAGAGAAGAGATAATGCTGCAAGATTTTTTTTTTTTTTTAATATTGTATTTGTTCTACTTCTTAAACACAAAGAACTGTGTGGTCACTTCTCATCATACCTATAAATTCCATTTAAGTGTCACAGGTTCCAGCCCCCCTGCTGTCTATCGTTTGTGGCTTGGCAGAACTTCTTTCACATTGACCCTGTTAATGCTGGTACCAAATATCCTGCCCCAAGTTGTGCTTAAAAACGAACACTTGTTGGGTTACCACCAGTTCCTCCTACACCTGTATTTTCTAAATATACAGCTCTCATGCTGATTGTACTTTCATTGTTTGTCTGCGCACTGCACTCCAACAGCAAAACAGCCTGTTCTCTGAATTGTCCCATTGGAACAATTTATTTTCCTCATGTTCTGCCTGAAGATTATTTCCCAAGTATAGAGAAAATGTTCTTTCCCTGTTCTTGCCAAAACTTCCTCCTTTCATCAACAAAATGCATCGATATCAGCCAAAACTACAAGCAGGAAAAACAACAAATCTTGACTACATGCCACAGAGTAGTCCCAAGGCAAACCTGTCTTCTTTTAGTGCCGTGCATCACACACTGCAAACTGCAATTCTTTGGTATAGGAAGGCTGTTGATTTTCCCCTCCTAAACACCTGAATCCTGGTTACCAGTCAGATACAGTGAAAGCAAAATCTGGAGCCATAAGCTACTCCCCCATGGCTCCACGTGGCTCAATCCGTGCCGCTGTTTACTCCCTGGTACAGCTGAATAGCAAGTGCAAAGGGCTGGCTCAGGACAAATGCACGTAACACTGTGATAATCTAATGCTATTCAGTATTATCGTTAATGGCTTGGAATGATGGAGTAGGTTGCATACTTCTTAAAGTAACAAAGGAGAAGAGCCTGGAAGGTATAATAGAATGCTGGCACATGGAGGCTAGAATTCAAAATTATCTTAACGCACTGAAATAAATTCTGTGCAGCTCCAGTGATGCAAAGGGTAGTTCTTTGAACTTCAGCTGTGACAACCAAACTAGCAATTAAGAAATTCTTTAGAAATTATCTGGATATTTTAGGTATTAAAAACCAAGCATGTGAAGCAACAGAAGGCAAAACTGTGAAAAGACCAAACTTTATATTGGAAATTTTCCACATGGTATGGAAACCCTCATCTCCATCCAACATCAGAAAGGAGTCGGCTGTTGTATTATGTGCTAGGGACCACTCTTCAAGAAAGATGAAGACCACTTGCTCAGTAGCTCAGAAGACAATGGCATGAACATACAGCCCAATAAGAGAGAGGGAAATATTTAAACTTGACCCATAAAACTAATGGAAGACTGTGGGGAAAAGGGATAAATAATTTTCCTTCAAAGGGAAGAATAATAAACAGTTTTCCATGTACAGAGGGAAGGGAAAAGAAGTAACCAGTTTAAATTATGGCAAGACAAGACAGACATCATAAACAAAGAAAGTTCTGGCATATGTAGAGCACTAGAAAACACTGATAAGAGCTTGTCATTTCTTCAGGCATAGTTGATTGTGCCTCGATGCAGAGGTGGTCTAAATGAGACCTCCAACTCTCTGTAAGCCCCTTTTTATGCAGCCCCCCTCCATTGCTAAATCCACTGGCATACTTGCCTCCAAAAGAAGAATCACAACAGATGCTTGCTCTTACAACTAGTTACCATTTCCCACATATCACAGCATTTGTCATAATAATGGCAACGACAATGCATTGTAACAGTCCAGGTGGCAGTCCCTTGCTTTTATTTCCTGCCCCTTTTTTACTAGTATTTTTGTATGAACAGAGTGTAAGTATTTGCAGTCCCCACTGTTAGCTAATGCACTGCTTGTTCTGTCTTCAAAGGAGATAATATTTGACAGGGTTCTACTAAGAAAAGACAGCGAGGCAAAAAATTATTAGAATCATTAATGCCTATAAGGCGCTTACAGAACTTCATACAATAACTCAAGTTGGAAGGAAACACTTAAATTTCTGTGAAAAAAAACCTGTTCAATGAAAATGAAGTATGTACCAAATATGTATTTGTGTGTATATATGTATTTTCTCTCAGCAGCCCATAAGAACACCTACAAGACATTCTGCTATAAAGAAATAACTTTCTCAGGAACACGCTATCTAGTGGTCTCAGCAAACAGCTACGCAACAGCAGCATCTCTTTTTTTAATTTTAGGACTGTAAGACAAGGATTGAAGAGCACTAAGGACTGGTTTCAATAACATTTTGAGTAATAAAATTTACAGTATGTATGAATATAAAAAACCCGTGACCACCTCTGTCATTGGTTGGTTTTCCTTCTTTTTCACTTCATTAAGCATTAGGGAACGTGCTCTTTAGATAACCAGATACACACTGCAAGGAGTGAGCGGTGATACCAAGCTCCCCGTGATCAGTTCACAGTCACAGAGCTAATTGTGCAAACTGCTTGGGGAAGATGAAGAAAAGGTGGTTGGTCTTCGCCCCCTGGTGTTTGCTTAGGAATTAATGTAGGGCAACTGTAACAGAAAGTTTAATAAATTAATTTCTTTTGTAAAATACAACCAGGGAACATAAGCCATGGTCGTCCAAAGGTTTGCATAAGCCTAAAGACTTTTTGTAAGACACCAACTCAGAGATTTAAAAAAAACACCCCAAAACAACAAAACCCAAAAACCAGTAAGGTGGATCATATTTGCTGTGTAGAGAGCAACTTACAGTTTGTTAGTCTTAATCGTTTGCATGTAGCAGTATAAAAGGCTGACATAATTTGCTTTAAGAATTCGAGAAACTCAACCAAAAGATGTTGTCTGGGTACTGCTAATTAGAGTGGTTTGCACTAATAGGATTCAATGAGTCTGCAAAGTGCTTGGCAGTGCATCAGATACAGCTGAGTTACATACACACAGATGTTGAAGAACAGTTCGCTGTTCAGCTCTTTGCTGCCTGAGCGAACACAATGCCATGCAACGCTTGCCCCTGTGGAGAGCCTCACCTGTGAGGCAAGAGTGACATACAGAGCAGGGATTTCACAGAAGCCATCACAGAAATCTGCTTGTCACGCAGGAATGACTAAATGGAGTTCAGTGCTGTGCCTTGCAGCTCGTAGCTTGAACACCACAGCCAGAAAACAGTCAACGAACAACTCGACAGTAAGGCACTGCAGGGCCAAGCAAATACTCGTGATAATGCAAGAACACTACTTAGAGAGTGAATTAAAGAAGCAACAGCCATCTCCTGCAGATCAGAGAGGAAAGGTGAAAGGTTTTTTTCAGTTACTCCTAAAGCTTTGGTTAATCAAGCTCATCTCAGGTCTGAAATTTCTAGTGTTTTCTATCACCTTTTATTAGATGTTCAGTTAATTCCTTGAAGCAAATTTGAAACAAGATCATACCGTGCTCCCAACACAAAAGCAGTTTCTGTCCCTTTTCATAAGGAGCTCCTGGAATGACTGACTCTGCACGTGCTTTCAGCCTCGCCCACAGGGTTCATTCTCAGGAATAACCGCTCATTTTTGCTAAAGCCCATGAGAACATGAAATCTGGAGCTGTTTATGAAGCCAGCTATTCCAAGTGTGGGTGAACTGCATCCTGCTGCTAGTGGGAACCTAGTGGCAGACATTTATTGCCCTGCAGAGCAGGAAGGGCTCCTTATCTACTTAAAGAGAATTTATTCAGTTCTAAGCAGCAAAGACGATGTGTCTCTCTAAAATAAAAGGAAAAATTATGAAAGAAAGTAATTTCTACGATGACAAAACATACAAGACAAGCCTGTACTTCTATTATTAGTATACTATGTTCTTGAAATATACAAAAATACATAAATCTGATCCTGTCATAAAACTAATCTTTATGTTGCAGACCATGTTATTTAAAGGCAAAACATAGCAACCTTGGCAGGTAAATTGCCCAGTGTTATGTGTCATCGAGTATCACCTCCCATTTCGTTTTCTATAAAAGCCATTACCTAGCAATGATCACAGTGATAAGGCAGCTTACTTACCTATTCCTTCCTTACTGAAACAAGAACAGCCTCATGGACCAGCTTGGGAGATTCATTCAGTTGGATGCCAAAGGTATGTGACTAGACCTATTAGAGCGCTTTAGCAAGAGTTTTAGTTACATTATATTAGTATTTTTCAGGATTGACAACCAAAATGAGAAAATTTGTCTCCTCTCTCGTAGCCTTGTCCAAAAATAGCAGTAGTGTACTTTTTCAAGAAGAGAGAGATAAAAAAAGCTTGTAGAAAAAAAACATACACTTAAGAAGTGAGGAATATATAACCTCCCTAAAAGAACCCCTTCCAGTTAAGAGCTCTGGCTAAAGCTGAGCTACCTTTTAAAAAGCCATTATTTTTAAATATGTTTATTAATGAAATTTCAATCACAACTAAATATTAGAAATTCAGAAATAAAAATGTCATACCCTATTTCTGCTATGCAAGTGGTAAACTTCCAGTTCATCTTTCTGGGTCTTATTACCATCTTTTTCCCCATGGAATCAAAGACCCTATCATTATTATTTATCAGTTTCCTGTACAAGTAGTTATACATTGTGATCAACTGCCTGCTAACTAAGGTTTAAGAAAAAAAGCCCAGACTTTAAATTCAACTTACAGTGTTAACATTAAAGATACTGTGAAATTCTGTGGATTTCATATAAGCTCATAAAAGTATTTCCCCGGCCATGTATCCCTGGTTATATAGACAGGGAAGCATTTTCTTCTTAAACAATATTGACTAGAAAATCAGGTTTATCTGACTAACCATGGTGATTCCTGGGGCTTCTCCAGTAATCAGGGTTTCCTGAGGCAAAGCATCTGCAGCCCATTCTGAATGTATGAGTTCTTAGGTAAATGTTCTATATTTGGCTCCAAACATGTGGTTTGCTCCTGGATCTGAATTCCTCTCATTTAGTTATCTCTCTGCTTTTCTACTTATCCATCCATTAGTTATTAGATCCATCCATTAGTTATTAGATCTTGTGCATTGTTTTTACTCACATCTTTAGCAAAAATATTTTTCATTGGAATGCCTGCATTAAATGTAGTTTGAATCACTATTAAAAGAACATAGGGCTCTCAAGACCTTATTATGTAATATCTTTAAGTTCTAATGTCTGTCAAAGGTCTTGTAAGACTTTACTGTATATCTAGCAGCAGCTTGGATACTCTAACTTGCTCACAGCCACTTCAGCTATGTTGGCTATACAACCTTAGCCAAGATACACATAGCCTAAGTTTTACAGAGCATAGGATGAAGGGTTAATAATTTATAATCTCACACCTGCTGACATTATTTTGGTATATTATTTCACTATTCATTAATTCAGATATGGAATAACCATTCTATTATTAATTATATATCACTGGAATATACACATTCCTCATAAATAGATCAAATCCCAAAATAAATGGCTAGTCCTGATTTACACATTTCATGCTATTTTCCAATCCATCATATGTGAGAAATTTCATATTAGAAATTTACCACTTGAGAATTATTTGTTTATTTTAATTAGAGCCCTGTCTAATGAAATTTATTAATGAAATTAATGAAAGAGCACTATCTAATGAAATTAATTAAAGTAAGCATTCTGAAAGACACTCCTCTAGTGGTAATTCCTGATGAAAGACAGTGATGAAAGCATCCTAGCTACTACAGTAAGCATTCTGTATGTAGTAAGTATCCACCAGAGCTGTAATTAGGTTTAGCTACATACTTGCATAGATTCTAAGTTACACTTTTATTGATTGAGCTAACTAGTGGGTTTTGATGGCAATATGTTCACAACAACCTGCTGTTTTAGATCACTCTGTTATGTCGAACTCCAATATTTCGGAATTCCAATTCCATAGGATTGGAATGATTCTTTTGTATCACTGTGCTTAAAAAATTGTGTGCTCAGAATACTGCAAGGTATAGACTGTTCTCAGGCAGCACTGAGCTGACAGAACTCTTCCAGGGCTCAGAAGCAAGTTCACTACTTAAAGAGACATTTACAATTACTTTCTGGTATCATAATTACATGGTTTCCTTTCTTAAGTGCCATTTAAATGCTGACTTAAAACTAAAATGTTTTCACTTTCTTCACTCTTAAGGAATACTGGAAAAGATACGATTGTACTTAGTAAAGAAACTGCTGCCACATCTGGAAGACAGAAGGAAGTACCATCAAGAGTTTGCCTCATCCACTTCGCTTCATGGAGTGCATAATATTGTCCAAAAGCAGAGCAAGACTCGCAAAGCCCTGTGGCTATTAGTAGTCATGGGCTGTTTGACCATTGTTGTTTGGCAAATCTGCAGTCGCTTCATCTACTACTTCAGCTGGCCAACTACTACTACAGTGGTGGTGCAGTATGTGGAGAATGTCAAATTCCCTGCCGTGACTTTTTGCAACTTGAACAGGTAAAAGTTATGTGTGTTGTTCACTCTTGAGAGACATACTTCTTTACCTGAATAATATAAAGCAGTCAGATTCCACAACTTGCTTGAGCAAATCACATAAAACAAGGAAAACACATCTCTGTGGAGTGTGCCTTCCACACCACCACATGAAATTCAAATGAAGAGAAAAACAGAATCAAGGGACTGAGGTTGTTTTTTTGATTGTCCCTCTCCTACAGATAACAATTGCATTACAGGTTTTCAAGTTTCAAAACGTACAGTGGAGTAGAGAACTTCTCTGGTAGTGTCCTTCTACATATGAGTGTTGCTTCTACACTGTATCTAAGGGACAATCATCAGTCAAATCCAAATTAAAGATAAAAGACAAAATTTGCAAATAGATTCAAGTAGAAACCTCATATAAATGTAGAAATCTTTGGCTACAATTCAGACGTGCTCAGCCTTTCCTGTTCCAGCTGATGTCAGTGGGATTTGCAGGAGGCAGGCAGTTGGTTTGTTTGCAAGCATCTATCTAAGCAAGAACTTCACCATAGATTTCTAGATTTAAAGATAACGGCTAAAATCAGATGAGGCACTTCAAAAATAATGTAACAAACCTACGGCCACATTTTTTCCTCAAGAACTGCAGGTTTTTCTTATCTTCTACCTTTTACTGGCAGAATAAGTCAACAGTCTCAAATATGTGGAACTGTTCTGCCTCACTGTGCCTATTCCCATAGCCCTGCATAAAGCCACCATGGGTTGTACTGCACAACATGCACTATGCATAGAAGTCCCTCTTGATTACAATGGGCCATGTATTATGAAAACCTCACGCTCCTTGTAACTATAGCAGCAGCGCATTGGAAGTAAATAGTCGGCTACTGATCATGGCAGTTGTCCACCTAAATGACAGTTTGCTGCCACATCCATCTGTTATTCATGCTGTGCTTATCCTTTCCTCCTGTTTTCAGTTACCAATTTTTTTGTTGGCAGGACAAAGAGGCACAGATCTACCCTTGTCTTTATTTTCTGAATCAAATTCAGTCATGAATAGTTGCTCCTATCAATCTTCTTTAAGTTTGGGCATTAAGATCTATTATTCAGATACAATGATATATTTAAAAAAAAAAGGAATACATACAATGGCAATTCTAAAGGACATGATATTGCGGTTTCATTTGTTCTTATTTGCTTTTTTCAAGCTTGAAACCATTCTGTGAATCCTTCCTTTATTTCAAGGATGCCAATCCTGTAAATAAGGAAAGCATGTCCAGCACCAATGTGTTTGAGATTTTCAAGTGGGTTCTATGAATAAGGGTCACCAGGCACAGAGCTCATGAGAAGGCAGATTGTCTCAGCCCTGGAGTGTAGCACCTCAGTAAAGCAGGCACATAAGTTTACTGCAAATTCACTAAGAAATCAGTTTTCTGAATGATGGAAGACAGCATTTTTTGAAAGGAATAGCTAGCTCCTCCCAACTAGTCTCACATATGTAAATACAATTGTTCAGCTTGTCATCAGTTCTCCAGATCTGGTTGTTGCCTTATGCAGATGGCTAATCTGCTTGCTCTGTTGTTTTTTATACACAACCACACACAACAGAAATGTTTCTAATACAACCAACCAGAATAGCCCTGGGAGAGTGCCCATTTTCTGTTTTCAGGGATGGCGATTTTTTTCCTAGAAGTGGACACTATGTTGTTTATTCATATTGTAGAGATCAAAGTGCAATGTGGTGGGCAAGAATCACTTATAGCTTGCAAGCAGACAACAAATCTTGTCACAGATTTGGCAAAAGCAGCCTTGAGATCAGCCCTATAACTGTGCAGAACTCCAAGCTTTTCTTTCTCCCTCCCACTGACAGGTTTCAAGCTCATGCAGTAGGCAACCTCAAAATAATTTTTTTGATCTGGAACATCGTGTCTGCAGTTCTCCAGAAATTTGCATTGGAAGAAAAATATTCTCAAGAGCTAAATGATTTCCTTCTTGGGAACCAGAACTTCAGCATCAAAGAGTTTACAAGGAAAAATGGCTTTTATCTGAACAGCAGCACATTGCTAGAATGTGAATTTTTTGGAAAGCCCTGTTACCCACAGGTAAATATGTTTATTTTATCAAAACAGTAGCAGGTAGGGGAGGGGGATGTTTTCCTACTCCTCAATTTCAGACATGTAGTTTCGCCAGCTACTCCCTCTGTTTTCCCTTTACAGTCAGCCAATGGAGAGAAGTGTCCTGCTATAAATCACCCCAAGGCCTCCAATTCTCCCACTGACTGCAGAGACAGCCTGCTGAACTCCCTGAGCTGTAAAATGGGATTTCAGCCTAAATGACTCTCTGCCTAGCGCCACTTCTGCATAGATAGAAGCCTTTGAAAGCTGTCATACCTTCAGGCTGTATCTAACAACCTTTTCCATAAGTGGCCTATAACAAAGGTCAGTTGGAATGGAGATTTTTTACATGACATTGATTGGCTTGTTTTCTACTTGAGGTCAAGAATATAGATAGCTGGAGTAACTATATGCAGAGCCCACAGGAATTTTAAATAATTAGATTAAAATAGCCTATATTTCAGAATTTTGGATAACAGCCAAAGAATATGATCATCCCATTTCTATGTTGATTTCTCCATAGAGCAGCTCCCAACTTTAATAGAAAACGGGAACAGAAAAGCCAGGCCTGTGTTCTTTCAGATTAACCTAACTTTGTGCATGCCACAGCTTCTAAAATTAGGCAATGGAGACTTCTCTTAACCAAAAGACACTAGTGCTACTAACTAAAACTAAGGCAATGAGACACTCATATTAGCAAAGGTTTTCAGTTAAATGTTAAGGCAGCTTTGGCAAAAAATGCCAATGCTTCCCTTTCCTATGCAACACAACATTTGGTTTTGAAATAGTCTTCACTACACAGCTCCTAGGAAAATTAAACAAGTTGGTTTAGAACATGTAATTTCTATAGAATGTATCAGGTACAATGTATCATGTATCAGAACAACAAGAAGTTCTCATTAAATGATTCTGAGCAACTCATAAATATTAATAAATAATGGAACATTTTGCCCTTAAGCTTAGTTTTCTATAAAAAAGGATTACATCCATTCAAATCTCTTCTGGTTGTAGTATTTAGCCCTATCCTTGGGAGAAGAAAAGAAGGCCAAACAAAAACTCCAGTAGTTCACCTTTTGTATTGTGACTGACTAATGAATGTTCAAGTGATCTTTCTTCCCTGTTTTCCTTTATTGAAGGATTTCGAACATGTTTTCACTGAATATGGAAACTGCTTTACTTTTAATCACAATGATCTTCCAGCAAGAAGAGTGAGTTTGTCTGGTAGAGGCTTACATTTACTTTTTGATGTCCAACAGGTATGTCTATCATAATGATTATAACAAATAAATCATATAATAACTTACATACGAGTAGAGGTATTTTGGTTTGGGTTCATTTTTTTGGTTGATTGGTTTTACACCAACCTTCCAAACTGCATGCACAAAATTCCTTATCAGAACTACTTCTGAGTAGAAAGGTACTTTAAAAGAATGATCTAATACAGATTTTTTTAATTCAGAATTATTATTGACTGTGTCCCCAGCTAAATGGTTCTGAAGTTTGTGAGTGAGCATACATATGCACAGTTCCCCTATGATCATCCGAGCAGTAATTTAATTTTATGCAAGCACATCAGAATAAAATTATTCATTTTAATAAAAGGCACAGTAGGGAAGGTCACTTGGTGCCAATTTCTAAGTAGTACTGAATTTTAGTTGCAGCAGCAGCAGCTCTAAGTTCTCAATGCCAGCTAAGATCTGTTCTTTGCACTGTAAACAATCTCTGACCTTATGAGAATTGTCTTTGAACAACAAAGCCAAGAAAACTCCCATCGAGGTTTGTGAGATCAGGGAAGAAAACTAAAAATCTAGAGTGATAAATGCCTTGGACACACACTTTTGTTCTTTCGGAACAAAGAGACAGGAGTGACATAGAATCATAGAATCATAGAATCATAGGGGTTGGAAGGGAGCTCGAGAGATCATCGGGTCCAACCCCCCTGCCAAAGCAGCTCCCTAGCTCATATTGCACAGAGAGGCGTCCAGACGAGTCTTGAATATCTCCAGATATGGAGACTCCACAACCTCCCTGGGCAGCCTGTCCCAGGGCTCTGTCACCCTCACTGTGTAAGCGGAACTTCCTGTGCTCCAACTTGCAGCCATTGCCTCTTGTCTTGTCCCCACAGACCACTGAAAAGGGGCTGGCCATTTCCCCCTCCATCCCATACTTAAGCTATTTATAAACATTAACATGCTAAGCTTCAGAGGGTAAGCAAACCTAAAACTATTTCAAATTATTCTTTTTGTATCAGGAACAATTCACTGATGAACCTGCACTGGGTTATACTGATGCTGGTATAACTTTTGTTATCCATTCCCCCAAAGAGCTTCCACGCTTTGATGGTCTGGGTTTATTAACACCGGTTGGCATGCATGCGCAGGTCGCAATCCGCCAGCTGAAGGTAAGGACTTTGTCAATCAAGTGGAAATATTGGTCTTTACTGTCTCTTTTTCTCTTCTGAAGCATGACAATGAATTGGACATTTTGGAAGTAAAAATAATTTATCATGCCACAGTGACTCCTAAATATAACATTTCCTCCAGATACAAGCAATATGATTCCTAACGGAATCTAAGTGGAGCGGACTACTTTCTGCACTAGGCTGTCTGATGAGGTCCTAGTTTTGCCGTGAGAGAGAGGAGATTATTTTATAACCCCAAAAAACATACACACTGTGATTGCCTCCAATTAAATTGCAATGTTACTACCTATGTATTCAACAGGCTTCCTTTAGAACTTTAAAATGTGAGAAAACAATATCTACATCTAAAACAGAGACAAAAAATTCTATCTTCTGTTATTACCCTACAGTCAATTATCCAAGAATACCCATGGGGAGAGTGCAAGCCTGATATAAAGCTTCAGTACCACAAGATTTATACTACTAATGGATGTTTGCAGGAATGTAAAGCCCGGTACATACAGGACTGGTGTGGCTGTCTGCCATTCATTCTTCCAGGTATTCCTCAGGAATGTCATAGTACACTGTATCAAAGGATCATCTTGCTGAACACCTGTTCATTGAACAGTAAAGGAGATGGGGCACATGGTTGAGGAATCTCTACAGCTGGGATTAATTAAAAATATATAGTGTTTGCTTGTTTGTTTTTTTAATTCAGAGAAAAAAAATGCGAGATATTTGGACAACTCTATGCCTAACATATGTTCAATGGCTATTCTTAGGATACAGACCAAAAGGGATTACACCTCAGGGCTGTCTTCAACCTGACTTCCTAAAAAGCTGGATCTAAATCCATAAAACCCCATAAATTTTCACATGTAGCCCAGAAAACCTGCTTTTTCAGGTGTGCAGGCACACCAGACCTGATTGCCTGCAGACAAACTGAGGTCCCTCCCACAAACCATGGAAAGCATCTGGCACCAGAAGAGGGTTTTGCAAAAGCCAAAAGGCTGCATGGTGTCATCCAATTACTCTGAAATGCCAAGTACAGGTGTATGCTGTAATACTGCCCTCGAGAATCTAGGCTTCTTAATCACTCTAGAAATGTAAAGCAGTGACTCTAAGACCTGACCACTCTCATCCATCTCACCTTTTCACCATTAGAAGCAATGATAACACTGTCACCTCACTCTGAATCAAAAGCTGGAACTCAAAGTTCTGCTCTCACTATTCCTTTTTCATAACTAGTGCGCAAGAAAGCTGCTGACACCTCTGCACTTTCTGACCCACTGTATTTTTTAACATCCCTAAGCAAGGTACAGTGTTTTCACCGAGAGAGGCCAACTGAGAAATCTCCAGCCTGTTTGACAGAAAACCTCTTGGAAGGAGGCTGACAATCTCCTAAAAACTCTAATGGAAAGGGGGTTGAGATGGAAATTAAGTTTAGGCTTCCCATACACAGAGCAAGTGCTTTATCCACTGGCAATTGTATAAAGGAGGGCAACACCATCTTTAACTATGCACTAAAAGGCTAAGCAATATTTCTATGAAAGGAAGTAAATTGGGATGAAGCCAAGGTCATCTGAAATCTGAGCATTTTCCTATTAGCTCAGAGTGCTATGTCACTCCCCAAATCCCTGAGACACTCTTGTGTGAAGTTCAAAGCTTTTGCTGAAACGTGGGGTGTAGTTATTTATCCCATCTACCAATTTATTTATACATTTTTTTTAATTTCCACTAACAAAACCAGAAATTCCTGGCCTTAGCAAGCTAATACAAAGAACGAGCCACAAGTTTGAGGGCAGCAGGGGCTGACACACGTAATAAGGAAGTTTACTCCAACAGCAAGGCTCCTGGATTGATCTGTGTACCACTTTTGGTGTTGGTAACTGCACTGTGCCCAGCTGAATTGTTTTCTCAGTTGTATAAAGATAAACATGAACTGGTTAGCAGGCTGGGATGACATTACGTTTCAGTTTAGTACAAATAGAGCTAAGGGTTAGACTGTTAATTAAAGTTCCTAAAGTTTGTTGTTCATTTTTAAGGAAATGGAACAGAATGTGATTTGCTGAAGTTTTACAATTGTGTTTATCCAGCAGTCTGTAAGTAATAACTTCATATTTCCTAACCCAACCTCAAATAGCAGACAATATATCTCAATTAAAACAAAATACTGAAAGTAGTACTGAAATGGAGTACTTCCCAGTTAATATAATACTCTCTCTCAAAATAGATACCAGACAGAGTATTTAATAGATGCTAATTAGGAAAAAAAATTTTCATAATCAGAAATTATTCAAGGTCAGTTAACCTGTTTTCAGTTACCAAGCCTCTGGCTTGCATTTTTGCATCCTATTGGTATCATCCTTCCTCCTCCAATGTATTATTTTTGTTTCTGACAGCAGAGTAATAAGAGGTGTGCTAACTGGTAGAAAATAGTACTAAAAAATCACTGGAATTTAAGTTTTTATCTTTTCAAAAGTAAAATGGATTATATGCCTTCAAAATGCTCCAAATGCTATTCATTTCCATAAGTAAATAATCTGTACACAGTAGATATGAATTTTTTAAGTCACTACAACAGACTTTCTGGAAAATACTGCAAATAGTAACCTGAGAAGTAACTTCTCATGAACTTGAGAAAGCATCTGCTTTAATTGTTTTAGATTCTGCTATGTAACATGACCCTTCCCAGAGGAATGGGTGATTAAGAAACCAAGTAGATGATTAACAAGTTTTGGTGGGCCAAAACAGGTGTGCAACATTCAGGCAAAATCTACTACCATGAGCAATGACTATTTCTTTTTCCCGGGGCTCTTTTGAAAAATATTTTACTAAGTTAACATTTTTATATAATCATGATCTTTGATAGCTAGTCATGATGGAAATAGGCATATTATTTTACTTAAAGAACACTCTGTGACCAAGTTTCAAATAAGCCACCGAGCAATAAACAAAATTGCCCCCTAAGTCCCATTAAGGATGGATAGGATTCAGAGCTGGACTGTAGAAGGAACCGGCCTCACAGTGTCGTACAGGGTAAACCATGTAGGATGCCTAGCTTTTAGGTGTCTGGTCCTCAGGGTCCCAAGTTAGGTGCTCAGTCTCCTTTTAAAATGCAAAAGAGAAAATCACCTGATAAAATATCAAATGATAGCATCACTCATCCAGAATCTGAGGGACCTACAGTTAGTGAAAGCATTTATGTTAGGAACTCCAAAGGTCAGCTCTTCAGAATGAAACCCACAACCCTTGCATCACTGGAATCATCAACTAACAGGCTGAGATGCCTCCTCCCCTGTGGTTTGCAAAAATTAGAAGCCCACTCGCAGCAGGAACAGATGTAACAGCCACCACCACACCAGGGCAAACAGAGCATCACAAGCAGGAGGCTGTGGTGCTGATCTCAGCGTACCAGATGGCTTTGGGTCACCATTTATGCTTCAGGAAGTATTCATGCTTTTTTTTCCTAGATTTCTTTACTTTCTGTTAGAACTTCAACAGGAAAATATTTTCCCAGTTCCACATGCAGTCAGAACTGCAGAATTTTGTGACTTCTCTTTGGTATTTGAAGAAACAAAGCTGTCCTTAAACCCTCTTAACTGTCTTAAGCCAAATTATCAAATGGCAGGCAGGGGTTAAGGTAAAGTGAATTTAGCTTAACAAGAATTTTACGTAGTTATCAGATGATAGTAACCTACAACTGACATTGCTCTGGAAGCTCTTTCTGTGCATTGAAAAGAGGTTGGCAAAGATCAAGGCAGCAAGAACAAGGATTATATACCTAAGTATGTAGCCAGAAAGACAGCACAGAACATGGAAAAGCTTCTGCCATCCTACTGTTTGCCTGTAGATGAGAAATAATAAGCACATAAAGTCCTAATGAAGGCAGAAAGACATACAGGTGCTGAATCTCTTTAGAAAAAATGACCAAAAAATCTCAACCCTTATTACTGAGCATCAGTGTACTAAATACCAGTTACAAATACAGATTTTTTTCCTTTCAAAACTAGCAAGTATCCAGTGTTTCAAGCATAATTAACCTGTGTCTTTATCAAAGTTAACTAAAAGCAATTTTCAAAGTTTAAAAAAAGTCTTTGTGCATTTTTAGAAACTTTATGCAAATTCTTTCTCCTGAAATTTCAGATGATATAGAGATAAAAGGATTATGTACAGTAGGAACCCACAATTCCACCTGCCCTGCCCCATGTGAAGAAACAGATTATCCTACCACTGTCACCTATTCAAGTTTTGGAGGAGAAAAAGCCATTAAATACTTCTCTGCAAAACTGAAGAAAAGCCCAGAATACATCAGGTAACCTTGCTTAAGACCTTGATTAATAAAGAAATGATTAATAACTTCTTCTAAGTGTGCTATAACAGCGTATGATGTAAGTGTGGAAGGGCAAGATGCTCTTATGTGTGGTTTTAATAATATTGTCTGGGAGAAAAAATAATCTCTTAGATAAAACTGCTTAAGGTTTATACATATTCATGTATATAAAATATACCTATATACATCTAAGTATTCTGTCTCAACAAAATTAACTACACATTTTATCCAGGAAATGGTGTAAGGACTTATGTGTGGCTTAGTAGTGCTGGGCTGACATAATCTGCACGCTTATAAATTCAGAAAAGAGTTATCACATATGCTTATGTTTTAATAGAGCATGCTGTTGTATGTACTGTTACAATATAACAAACTGATGTCAGATTTCCTTGCAAACACAAGTATTATACATCCAAAAAGAATCTTTTTTCTCAGTTTTCTGCTAGAAAGACACAATGCAGTTGTTAAAGAGCATATGACAGTTTTATAGACTGAATTGCCTCTTGTTCACAGATGTCAGCAGTACAAATAAGTGGTAAGACAGGTGCTACATGAACTTATAGTACCCACGACATCAAAATAAAGAAGTCTAGAAAATTTGGCAAATGAAACATCTATGTTTCATTGTTTCAGTGACTTCAGTTTTCTCACTCTTGAATCTATCAGTCCACAAATGCTTGCATATATTTACACGTGAGGAGGAACTATATGCATCACAGAATAGTGATTGGGTTGGAAGGGACCTTTAAAGGTCATCTAGTCCAACCCCCCTACAGTGAGCAGGGACATCTTCAAGTAGATCAGGTTGCTCAGAGCCCCATACAGCCTGTCCTTGAATGTTTCCAGGAATGGGGCATTTACTCACCTCTGGGCAACCCGCTGCAGCGTTTCACCACCCTCATCATAAACAATTTCTTCCTTATATCTAGTCCAAACGTACCCTCCTAGAGTCTAAAACCATTACCCCTTGTCCTATCACTACAGGCCCTATAAAAACATCTGTCTCCGGTAAAGACTAAGAAAATTAAATCTGTTGTTATATGTAAAAGATATCAGTCCTTTGAGGATGTTTTATCTTTGTTGATTATTTTATTGTCTGTAATCATCATGTGCAACCCAGTAATTATTCAATTAAGCAAAGGAAAATAAAGAACATTCCCCTGTTGCCAAGCCTTAACCAATAAGAATCCTGTCCACATATTAACGAGTACATACTCCAAGTACTATAAAACATAGAGATTTATTGATTTCTGAAGATGCAGGAGGGGAAAAGTTAAATATTTATTGGATAGCTCCACTAGCAACTGCATGACAATGTTAGGAAGTCTTATTAACAGAAGCCAAGAGAATAAAATTATTTTTATTACTCAGAGCTGTCTGAATTTTAGAATTATCATGTAAAGAAATAGGAGGCATAATTTTGCCTAGCAAATACTTTATTTACAGTGAATATTGTTAATGAGCTCATTATTACTCTCAAACCAAAAATCTGTAGCTGTTCACACTTCTGAAGGATAACCACTTCTTTTATTCTTAATGGTTGCAGTATTATAGGTGCAATCAGGTTTTTCTGTCTGTTTTATTCCACAGATGTTACATTTAAATTCTATTTTGGAGTCACGCAGAATCTTTCTGTAGACCTGATATCATAAAGATGAGCTCTTTACTCACACTGAATCATTCCACAGGTCTCGCTCCAACCACGACTTACCTATTCTATCACTTTTGCAGCAGGCAAGAATATAATCAGGTACATGAGGCTACTAGCAGAGGATAGAACTGAACATACACAGTTAGGATAAGGGCTCTTCTGCATAAACATGCTTATCAAAATAAGCACCATTAAACATGCTGTTGCACACAAATGAGAGCAGTAGACAACACTTCCCAAGACTGTATCCCCTGTAGGTCACAACGATTGACACTCAAGCTTCTCTCTCCAACCCTTAAAAAGTATGAGTCTGTCTTACACTACAGATCTAGAGTTACTTTTCTAACATAGCCTGAAGATCTCCTCCTCTGATAAGCTTCTATTATAACTGTTGCTACTAGGGCACTTTTTTTCTTCAGTCATCCAACTAGTTTTGACAACTTTCATCTAGCTGTTCTTTAAAAGACACCATCACTCTCCATGAACTTAGTCCAGGCTGATGCATGTTGGTACAAGTGAACAGCACTGCTGACTGTCTCTCAAGTAATACCACGTGTGTTTGACATTAGGCAGAACCTTGTGCGCATTGACATTAAATATCATGATCTGAGCTACAAAATAACACAGCAGCAGAAGGCTTTGACTATATCCGAGTTGCTTGGTAAGTGAATGTTTAATATTTATTTCTGATTAATAATTAATCTAAAAAAAAAACCACAACTAAACAAAATAAACCTTTCTTTTAATTCTTCCCCCTCCCAAGTCATAACCACAGTGGGCTTCTAACCATAACCTTCATGTTATAACGGTAATAAACATATCTGCCTCATGCCACATTTTTGTACTGTTTCTTGTCAGTCTGTTAAAGACCCTGTGGTATGGACAGCAGCTGAGAGTAAGAGTTCAGCATTAGTTTACCGTTGCATTTCACAAAGGACTATAATAGGGAAGTGTACAGAATTTGGAGGGGTGAGGGATAACATGGGGAAGAGAAGCAAGAGAATGATTAAAAAGATGTAGAAGTAGGAAACATTTGAAGTATATGTTTCACAGTAGTATGTGTTGTGTCATATTTGCTCTGTTTAGAATTTTAAGAAACACGTTAGTCTTCTCCAACAAACATTCTGAAGAATATTTATTCTGTTTTCTTAAAGTGATGGATTATGTATATTGAGTTTATTTAACACTTGAACTTGGCAATATTTTGTTTGCTTGCTAGACTAAACCAAATGCTTAGGATGACATATGTTTATTTCCTTCTATTACAGCTGATGTAGGTGGCCAACTTGGATTGTTTTGTGGTGCCAGTATGATTACAATCATAGAACTGCTAGAGTACATTTTTACTAACTTCTGTTGGACGTGTATCTTTCTTCTACTGAAAGCTCCTGAAATGCCTGAGTGGAACAACACTACCCAGAACCAACCAACTCACAAGGAAAAAAAGAAGGGAATACAAGAATGTTAGTGGCTTGTACAAGCACAAAACTAACTCTTTCTTTTTAAGATAAAAAGGAGACAGTAATATTTTGCATTGCTCGCTTTCCTGCACTCCTTGCTGCTTCTTCTATTGCTTAGTACTATTTAACTGTGTTATTAACTTTAAAGAATGAAATTTGGAAATTCTCACTTACTTTCTCATGTAAAGAAAACTGTAAGTTTTACTTGAAGTTTTCTTTTAAAGAATTAGCTTTTTTATATAAACAGCATTGCAAGTGATACTGACATACAATGCAATTTAAAAACTGCGTTAGAAATGTTATCTTCTGTATTTTGAGTAAGGAGAAATAATATGCACACCAAATTGACACACTAGTTCCCTAATCAACAAAAAGGTGGAGCACTGCTACACTGGAAAAGCAGGTTCCTTATTAACAATGAAGTCTTTGCTAGTCGGTTACCACTGTTATACATTTCAGCGAAGGATATTGTAGATTTGCCTGTCATAATTAGGAGCATGCCTAACAACAATAACTTCTAAGGTATATTATCTGTTTCCCTGAAACACACCAAAAATATAAATCTTGTGAGTCTGCCAACTACAATAGCAAACTGTAGAGCATCTGAGTGGATAACAAGGGGGCAAACGAAGGCCACGTTCAGCATTTAGTATCATGAGAGATGACAAAACAAAGACTAAAAGATTCTTCTGAGTCTTGCTAAAAAACAGTGAGTGTAAGAATTTTTTGGCTTTGGTGCTGAATCAGGCTTCCTGAACATTTATTCCTTTAAGTGTTCAGGAAAGCCTCTGTGCTTTCTTCTATCCCTGTGGGCCTACGGGCAGTACTGGTTCAGAGTCATGTTTTTAAAGAGTTTGGTGATAAACTTCCAAAGATGCGTAATACTGTAGTGCAAGGAGACACTTTACACAGGCACACACAACTACTAAAGCTCACAGAACAAGAAGAGTGAACTGGAGGGGAATGCTGTGTTCTTTTTGAGTACATCTTAGTAAACAGCATAATCGTTTCAAAATCTGAGAGGGGATGGGATAATTTCACTTTATACAATGAAATCATACGCTGGTTCTTTAATACAATTCTGTCGTTAGAATAGGTCTCTGAAGACAGTTCCGAACAAACCCATGTTTGCCCAAGTCTCCTACCAGAGTCTCTCAATCAGAGCTTTAGATGTGTTTGGAGGTGCCAAACAGAGCCCAGATAGAAACCCTTTAGGAGAGGTAGACAAAACCAGCTTGTCAAAGTTGCACCAAGACTAATTTTAAGACTACACGATAAAGGATTATCCTGATTACAAGCATTGGTTTCTATTCAGTTAACTACACATGATACTAATAGACAACTGTTTATTTGAAAACTTACAGACAGCTGTTGGGACTTCAGACTAGAGCTGTACAGACTTTGCTAATCATAACGTTTTTACTTTAGAAAACTCACAAAGGCTGCAACATTAAACCTTCTGAATCACTGCTCCCCAGTTGGTGCCAGGGCTCTGCACCCTTCAGACTGCCCAGGGCCACGCCTCTGCGGTCTTAAGTAACATCAGTGCTGTGCCTGGAAGTCTGGGTGAGCAACAGCCACACGCTGAAATTCACACTATTCTTCCACACCATCCACCCAAATTCAGAAACTCACAATAAATTAGTCTCTAGGAAGAAAATACTAAGTGTGCTTAGGGAGCAGCCAAGCTCTTAACGTGAGATACAAAGTACTGAAATTGCTACCAGTTGGCCATCAGTGGCAACAGCTTCCCCTCAACAAACCTCAGGATAAGCAACACAGAAAGTGTTTTATTTCCTAGAAAAAGATGCCTTGAGTTTACTCCTCAGTAACTGTAAGCTCAAGAGACCTTAAGGTTAAAGATTTTTGCTCGTTTTCTTTTCTTGGTAATTTCTGCTGGGGCTTTCCCCACACACACCCCAGCTATTGCCAAACACCTGCCCACTTGGAATAGCAGCCATACAAAAAAGCCTATCAAACCCCTCTGTATTGACCAATGCAGAGGAAGAATGGAAGGAACAGAACAAACATACCCCAATATTTCTCCCTCTCAGTTAATAGCTGTGGAATTCTTGAGGCAGAATAAATTATGCTTTTGGAAGTAGGAATAGGGCACTAACTGGTTTCAAGATAAAAAGAAAAGCATGGGAAATACTAAGAGAGACCTAATACACCTTGTGCTTTGTAGCTAGCAATCACAATGATCTTTTAAAATTTGTTTCCTTCAACTAATAAGTGTTAAATAAAAGAAAATTAGTATTGTAAGGAATAACCAAAAGACAACCAGTATTGTTTCTGCTGTGCTGAAAGTTCAAGTGAAATGAAGCACAGAACATGCTAAAATATTGGCAGCACCACACTTTCCCCTCTGCCCCCTTCTCAGAAGAGGAAGGTACTTGCATTTTTGCTTAGTTTAGCAAGACTAAAGTGACTTCTGCTTACTCCACTGACTTTGGACAAGGACAGCTGAAATCACTCCTTAGTTACAGATTCTTCTAACATAAATGGCAGAAGGAGCTCTGAAGAAAGCACAAAGACTGGTGCTTTGCACAAGGTCAAGTGACAGACTTGGATGCTTTTTTTCAGCAATGACTTGTGATGAGATTATATAAAGCAACTGATTCCCCAGCACAGCTAAATATAGCAAGTATGCTGTGCAGCAGAGCAGAAGTAAGGGTGCTTCTATATTTTTGATGTATGACTACTAATCTGTTAAAGCAACAGACTTCTGAAGAGGTTTAAGAAAATATTTGGCTTTACTGAATAGGTGAAGATGATACATCCACTCCAGTGGATAAGAAACTGGTTAACAGACCGAAGCCAAAGGGTGGTGGTCAATGGGTCTATGTCCAGGTGGAGGCCGGTGACAAGCGGTGTCCCTCAGGGGTCTGTCTTGGGACCAGTGCTCTTTAACATCTTTATCAATTACATCGATGATGGAATTGAGTGCACCCTCAGCAAGTTTGCAGATGACACCAAGCTGAGTGGTGTGGTCAACACCCTAGAAGGAAAGGAAGCCATCCAGAGGGATCTTGACAGGCTGGAAAGATGGGCCCAGGTGAACCTAATGAGGTTCAACACTGCCAAGCGTAAGGTGTTGCACTTGGGCCGGAAGAATCCCAGACATAGATACAGACTGGGAGAAGAGCTTCTTGAGAGTAGCCCTGCTGAGAAGGACTTGGGGATTGTGGTGGACGAGAGACTTAACATGAGCCAGCAGTGTGCTCTTGCAGCTCGCAAGGCCAATGGGATCCTGGGCTCCATTAGAAGAGGGGTGGCCAGCAGGGACAGGGAGGTGATTGTCCCTCTCTACTCTGCCCTCGTGAGGCCCCATCTGGAGTACTGTGTCCAGATCTGGGGCCCCCAATACAAGAAAGATGTGGAACTGTTGGAGAGGGTTCAGAGGAGGGCCACAAGGATGATTAGAGGGCTGGAGCACCTGCCCTACAAAGAGAGGCTGAGGGAGCTGGGCTTGTTCAGCCTGGAGAAGAGAAGGCTGCAGGGGGACCTCATTGCAGCCTTCCAGTACCTGAAGGGAACTTATAAGCAGGAGGGGATTAAACTTTTTAAAAGGGTAGATAATGGCAGGACAAGGGGGAATGGACTAAAGCTAAAGGAAGGAAGGTTTAGATTAGATATTAGGGGGAAGTTTTTTACAGAAAGAGTGGTGAGGTGCTGGAACAGGCTGCCCAGAGAAGTAGTGGATGCCCCGTCCCTGGAGGTGTTCAAGGCTGGGTTGGATGGGGCCCTGGGCAACCTTGTGTAGGTCCAGACCTGGAGGTTGGTGGCCCCGCCTGTGGCGGGGGGGTTGGAGCTCTATGATCCATGGGGTCCCTTCCAACCCAGACCATTCTATGATTCTATGATAAGAGCAGACATAAAAAGGTATTTTAGCAGCTTGATCAGATTGTCTCCCAAATTAGCATTACTTTACATCTTTTTTGTTTCCTTTTCACAAGTGCACATCCATGCTCCAAGTACAGCTACCAGCAAAGTTTCCCCTGTACTAATTGTTATATTCTAAAATGTTAATCCCACCAATGAAATTAGTGGCATGAATGAGAGTCCTCTTGGGCTCATTCCAATCTTTGTCTGGTGTGCCCAGAGAGATGCAGCAGAGAATTTTGTAGTAGAAACGAGTCAGCATGAGGATTACACACTCCAATCAGCCCAAAGCAGCAAGTGTCGCACAACAAATAGAAGTGGTACATATTTTTGAATACATTCTGTAGAACTCATTAAACTTTATTTAACACTGTAGAGAATATCATGCTGTTGCATACATTTCCTTAAGAACAGAGGAAGGCAATCGGGTGGTGTGGATAATGACCTGTGTTTGCTCTGGATTTTATATCCCTAAGTATTATTGCATTGTCTTATGGATTGTATTCATTTTCAGATAGAGAGTCTGTCATGATAGACAGGGGTGGGGGAAGGTGGGAGATTGTGAAGGACTTGCATAATTTCTCTTGACAGGTTTCTTTAGCTTATTTTCTTTCTTCTTCCAAGATATTTCACGAGACTAGTATTACAATGTGGGTGGCAGACATCTCTAAAGGACTGCCTGAAAGGATTTATTCAAGGAGAAATTGCAATTTTGACCAAAGGGCCCAGGAAAATGACCTGGCACTTACTTATTTGGAAAGCAAAGCGAGCACAGAATGGTTTGATCCAAATCCTTCCGTACAGATTTTTATGCTGTAGATTAATTCATTGCAGCATCTCACCAGTAGATGCCCCACTTACCTTAGGCTTCTGCCTTCCTGTGCATGGAGTTGATTTCTCAACATCTGGTATGGAATTACTCAGTATAACTTAAACCAGATTATTCCCCTTTGATTAATAATGTATGAGCTGGTGAAATATTTCGAAGGAGTTGCTGGCAAACCTGACATTACTTAGCGGTAACTAAGTGACAGCATCTTCACCACACGGTGCTTAGATTGATTTCTGAGGTAAACAAACAAAAATACACAGCCATCCCTACTCTGCATCAAAATAAGCTGATAAACGTGTCTCTTAAGGAGCTTATACAAGCCAGCTGATCTACTGTTGCTTAAAAAAAGAGTCTGTTAAGGGAAAGTAAGACTCTGCTTAATCCTTACCAGTTCTTTAAGATGAAACCATACAGGAAAAAAGACATTTCCTTATACAATCACTGAAGTTTGAAGGTAGTTAGCCACATCTACCCTGTAGCCCCAACACAAGTGTTTGCACTGTGTTGTGAACCTGGTGCTGGCAAAGCTTCAGGAAAGAAGTCACAGAATCATAGAATCGTAGGGGTTGGAAGGGACCTCAAGAGATCATCGGGTCCAACCCCCCTGCCAAAGCAGCTCCCTAGCTCCTATTACATAGATAGGCATCCAGACGAGTCTTGAATATCATCAGATTAGTGCCCTCTTCAGAGCAGTGCCCCATGGTTTCTTACCACTCCTCCCCAGTTTAGCAGTGCTCTGGGGTTGCTCTGTATTTTGAAAATCAAAGGATCATCACATGGTTCTAAAAAAATATTAAAATCTTAAACCAAGATAAACCATAATGGTTCACTCATACTGCCTGTCAAAGTACACAGTGTTCTGGAAGTGCGTATCACTTACTATGCTATATACATTAGGACATCTAGTCTTGTTTTACTTACAGCCATCCTGGTCCTGTTAACCCTCTTGCACTGTCAGTCCCTTTATCCAGCAAAAGCCCACAGCTGCTGGCTCCTCACTAGAATAAAAGGTATTATAAGAAGGAGGGAAACTTCTTTAAAAGAGAGCAAAACCTCTCATATGGACCTCCCCACTAAACACACACCACTGATGACAAAACAGGGGCTCCCCACCCATCTCCTATCTCAGGACAGAGGTACCCAAAGTAATTTTTTTTTTTTTTTTTAAAACCTCTTTTGGGATAAGGAGTGTTTTTTCAAAACCATAGAAGTGAGAGATGCACACATGTAGTTGTTCTTTCCAAACTGAAAAACTAAACCACTTCTACCTCTAGAAAAGTGCATCATTTTGCAACATGAAGCCTTGTTAAGCACATACCTAGTTTTGCCATGCTGACTGTGGGGTTTGCTTTCAAAAAAGCCCACAAAAACCAAACAAACCTCAGCCTTGGAAGTATTACTAAATATTCTAGTACACTTCAGGGTCTTTGATGAAAAGGAAGTTTGTAGTTCACATGATAATTGTAAGTATTTCTGCTTATTTTGTGACACTTTCAAAGCCACTCTCACTTTAGCCTGTTCTTTTGGGTTAAAGTGATGAACACCTAGACGAACAGAGTCTTTTCTCCTTCTACTTATTTAAGATGCAGCAAATAGGCATTCAAGTCAGGATTGAGAATTATTTATTTGACTATTGCTGATGTATCCATCATGTACTTAAAGGCTTCATTTTTAAACTACGAATCAACTGCAGATAAGAAATTGGAACAGTTATGAGATGGGAGATTTCCATACACAAGCTGTGAAAAATGTGGGCTTCTCAGGGCTGCTCACATGCCACAGAACACGCAAAAACTGCTCATTTAAAAACCTAAATTTGCTTCTGGTGTTGTTCAACTGAACCCATATGCCTCCCACAAGAGTGACTCAATTCTTAGTGCAGTTTCCATAACCAATACACCCAATATAACTTTAGCTAAGAATGATAATATAACCTCTTTTCCTGGGGTAACCAACAGGTCTTTCTGTGCAGCAGCATGCTAAAGAAAACAAAAAGCTTGTTACGCCTCCCAGGCTAGTCCTGGTGCCCTGAGATATTATCCTGTTGGTCACCCAGCCTGCCACATTTATAACCCTGAACGAATCCTTAGCATTTCTAGCCACCATCTGTTGGACTAGTATTATTTGTTATAGACTTGGTCCAGAGTTCAGCAGAAGCTTTCCATCCTAAAAATGCCAAACAACTGCAGACCATGCCCATGTAAAATTACAGTTCACCAATAGATCGTGCATGCTCTAGTCTGGAAGTGTTACATCACATCTTGATCTTTTTCTGCAGTATTAAAAAAAAATAATAAAAAATTGGGAGGTTATTTTAGTTCAAACTTCTGAGCAATTTATGAATAAAACCAGCAAACAATGCCACATGTGAAACAAACCAGATACAAGGAAAAACCCGAACCATTTAACTGGAGAAACATCACAAAACATCTGCTTTAAGACTAATTGTAAGAAGCTGTTCACTGTTGAAACATGAGAATCTAGCAAACAGTAACAAGTGAAGAAAAAAACCCCAACAACAACAAAACACCCTGTTACTAAGAAGCCCACATAATTCTAAGAAAACCTGAGGGAAACAAAGTCACATCATTCTGTACACCACCATATTTTAGAGACTTCATTTTTCCCAGGGAATAAGTTGCTGCTTCTCTTTATTTTCCAGTATCCCAGTTCAAACAAGAACTCCCCTGTGTGGAGTACTTCACAAAACATGGACCCTGTTCCAAAGGTCCTTCAGCCTTAGAAAGCTGTAAAGCATCTCTTTTTCATCCCTCAATTCAAAAAGCCAAATGCAACGTGTTTTAGGATGCCCAGAGAAAGTGGTAGGTAGGCAATGGCTATCACCTGTTCCCTCATTCCTACTGTTCACAAAGCTTATACAACTTAACATAAAACAAATGGCTGAATTAGCAAGCAGAGAAGAACAGCACTGCCATAGTGACAGGCACAACTCTCCCTAAGCCTTCCTTTCAATAGGAGACATGTTATGCACCTGGTGTGTGAAGAACGAGGGGGCAATGGTTTTGAATTGTGGTGAACAGCACAGCTTCCTGCCACATTTGCTCCAGCAAATATTCACCCACATAAGGTCTGCTGGGGACACTAACAAGTACTGGATTATGAGGTTTATATCTAAATTTGGAGACAATCTATTAATTCTTTACTGCTGATACATGACTGAACTCTCTCTAGTTGGCATTGCCAGTTTCTGCATATCCCATGAGAAGCTTTCAGTACAATAAGCTGATAAGAAACTTTTGGCAGAAAATTGCTGTAAATATAGAACACCATAAGCAAATTACTAACTGTATTCAATCCCAAAGATACATCCAGTAGGGGAAACAATCCCTTTGGGGAAAAAAACGTGTAGTTTCCAACAGAACAAATTATTTCTTGTGATGCTTCTGATGAGAGATATGGGTCATATTTCTGAGGAAAACTGGAAGGACTGAGGATCCAAACAGTTCCTGTGCTAAGGAAAACCCTGGACATTTGTCTTCTTCTCTAATCCTTCACAACACCGAACAGGAAATACACCTTGTAAACTCAGAGCCTGCTACTCAGGCTCAGCCCATTAACCCTTACAGAGGTTTTAATCATACTCTCACAGCTTAAAGTCAACAAATGTATTTGAGAGTTCAACTGCATTTTTCTGACATTGTTCCCTCAGGAGAACAAAGAACTGAAACAACTCCACATACCAATCAGTCATTTCTGTGATTTCAAGACCAGCCCTAGGGTGCCCTGATAGGAAGCCCACAACTGTCACTTATCACCATGGATTCCATTAACAACAAAAGTCCTATGTAATAGTCATTAAACCCAGCCAGATTCTTGAAGGTTATATCAAGGATAAACTTCAACTTCTTTTTTCCCAGTCTCCCTGTCTGGATTTATAAAAACTAAGTTTCCCAAAGGCTCTCTGGATTCAAATAATCACCTAAAAGAGGCTGAGGGTTCAATCTTGAGATTGTTCAGCAATCAGCCATCAGGACAGAAGGGCTACAAGAAAAAGGGATTTATATCATGTATTCTGACTGCATGCATTTGGCCATGTCCTACAAATTAATAACATGACTTGTTAATTAAAATGAACACATAGTTCACATGCATCAAAAGGTGAATATTTGCCCTAAGGAACACAAAGGACAGCAGAAGAGACAACAGATTCCAGGCAGCTCTCCAAGTCATAAAAGAAAACAACAATCCCTTTGTCTATACTTACAGAATCAGCCAGTGCCTGACTTCTGTTCCTCTTTTGCACCTTAAAAGCAAAAAAGCAGCAACACTGCTTTGTACAATTTGAGCACTGATGGGAAGAAAGCCCTCAGCAGGCAGCACAGCCCCAGGCCCCTTGCACACCAGTTTCCCTCACCCAGGTCCCCAGCACACAAAGCCACAGTCTCTCAGCTGCAGGGCAAGGCAAGTTCATCCTAGAAGCTGCTGCCTATATGAGCACCTAGATGATAGGAAGGGCACAAGTGAGGCCCAGCACTCAGAAAGCATCACATCTCCTCCCTCCTGCAGCCTCACAATTATCCGTTCCACCTGCCCTTGTAGGGTGGGAACAGGCACAAGTGAAAAAGCTAAAAGCTTGGTGAAAGTGACAGCCAGAAGTGAAAAAGTTTAAAGTGCTTCCCTGACTGAGCTGTGTGGTGGTAGGTAGGGGCTGTTTGTTTCACCACCCAATTTTCTCCTCAGGTACCTATTCCCTGATTGCCAATAAGTATTTTTGCACCAAGCCATGCACTGAGAGAATTCACACAGAATTCTTGCATGTTACACAGAAAAAATCTGCTTTTTGTTTTTTCCACAGGCAGGGAGTTTTCCAGCATGTGTTTGTGGTTTAGGAGCAGGAGACATTCCAACCTGACCCAGTGACTGCAGTTGGTAATGCTAATGACTCATGGGTGTTTTCAAGTGCTGAGCAAGTGAAATAATTGCAGTAAGGGCAACCCAAATGTCCTATCTCTGTTACTGAATTTAATAGCAAGGAAAGGGTGTTGTTACAGAAACAAAGGAGGGACAGAAGCAAAGACTCTTTCACATCAGTCCATGCAGTTTATCCACATCCTCAGAATTAAAGATTGTGCAGTGGTTTGAAGGTGGTAGAACTGCAGAGCAGCACAGAAGCATCAGGCTTAGGGGCTTTTGGCACATGCCAGGTATTTGCAGGAGTCTGGAAATAATACAATATTAATTTTTTAAATCTTTGTAAGCATTTTCCAATCCTGTCTCCAATTCAGAGACACCTTCATTAACATTAATTTTTTTCTGTATATTCACCAGAGGGCTCTGGTCAAAATGAACTTAAGGTACAGAAAGAGATGCATGAAATGGACCACCCTGCACTGGGGGTGATACTGTTGGTCAGTAGAAACTGGAAACACAGAGAAGTGAACTCCTAGCACTCCACAATAGAAAGTTACTCCTGAATTCTGACGATTAACAGACTTTTAACAGACTACCTAAATGCTTCATGGTAATGCCCTAATATGACACTGCCTTGCAGCAATGTTGCAGTTGCCACAAGTCTCCAGGTTCATGAGGCCAATAAAATTAGCTGCTATCCAAGCAGAAATGACACAAAAAAATCTTCTGTGGGAAACTGTACATGAAGTATGAAATGTTTAGAGAGATGTTGTGTCTTAAACAATAGCACTGTCGTTATATAAGTCTTACCAAAAAAGTTACCAAAGATCAATGGCATTGTAACTATTTCTTAAGTAGAAGCTGGAATATTTTAATTTAATTTAAAATGGTGGGTTATGCTAAAAGGATACCTTTTACACAGGACAGCTGTCACAATGCAAAGTAGTGACATGTCCATCAGAGGCAAAATAATTGGTTGTGTATTTCTGAAGTAAAATGAACCACATGATGTATGTTTTTCAATTAACATTAACACCACCAGTATTCGATGAACCAACCACAAGCATTAAGCTGATACCTGAATTCCAAAGCAGTGTTAGAAGAAGTCAAGACAGGAAAAGCCCCACCTAACAGGAACACTGAGCAATGTGTTTGTGTTCATGTCAGGGCCAAACACAGAGTAACTCAGCACCAAACACCCAGCCCCAGCCAATTAGCTCCTCTTTTCCTGTGAAAGCTTTATCTTCTAATCATGTCTAAACAGATAATAAACATAAAAACATGACAGGGTAAAACTCGACAGTTCACAGCACCTTCTTATACAGAATTAAATTTACAAAAACCCAAACAAAACAGACACATTGCTTCCTCTGGCAGCTCCCGTTCCACCCTTGGATGACCTGTTTGAGACTGTTAATATTGTTTTTTGCTGCGGTGAGGGCAAAGCAAGGCCCTTCTGTTACTTTATCCCAACGTTGTACAGCTTGTGAAACTTCCCCTTTAACCAGTTTTGAGTTTCTGCCCAAGAAAATTGTCTTTTCCCACTAAAAATTAACAAACAAGAAAAGAGCCGCTTGGACTAGCTGTGCAAATGCCTTATCTAAATGTTTCCGACGATCTTGTGGTGCTTCAGTAGATGGCGTCCACTGCCAGGCCGAGCGCAGATCCAGCAGAGCCAGCTGAGGTCGAGAGTCCTCAAGTTCAGCAGCCCATCTTGCTGCCTCCCTTTACATTTCAACCGAGAAAAAAGTAGGCTTTCCTTTTCTAAAGTGTGTACCTCCATCCTGTTTTGTTAAGATTTTACAAAGTGAATTTAAGTTGTTTTGCAGATGGAGAGTATTTTACCCAGGTGGTATGACAGTGTGACATGCAGGCTTTGTGCTTTCCAGGGAACTATCCTGTTCTATGTAGCAAAAGCATCCCTATTAAGGTGGGGAAGCAAGTCGTTGTTCTCACAATGGAGGGCAGAAAGAAGGGGAGTTCAAACTCATGCGCTGCAGTGCCCCTACACAGCACCTCCACCAGCTTCACTGCGTCAGGATGGCATGCAAAGCCTGCTCCGAGTCAGAGAGCTATAGGCAGGACCATACACAAAGCCACTGCTACAGTTCCACCCTGCCAACCTTGCAGAGCTTTCAAAACTTGGCACAACAGTGTAGTATGAGTGACATCCTTTTTGTTTTCTTCAAGACTCTTGTAAACGTTGTGCATAGACGGCCTGGTATTACTGTAGCAACAAGGGGAGAAAATATTAGCACCCTGCAGCATTTAATTAGAAAATATGACATCGTCTGACACAGAACAGGCTTTTCCATTAGATAAGAAGGAACACAAAATCTGGGGACTGGCAGCTGTGCCCACAAAGAGCGACCCAGTCAGATTTACCAGTTGGCTACTGCCTGGTCTCCCACATTTCAGTAGGTCTACATTTTGCAGGTTCTCTCTGAACAATTTATTGGAGAGTTTTTAGCCTGTTAAGGTCAGAAATTAGGAAGACACAATGAGAAAAGGCACCTGTGGCTCCTTAAAGTGCTCGGTTCACTCTGGCTTTTTTTGATAGGCTATGGCCTATCAGAGAGTAATGATTCCTACTGCTGCGGTGCCATAGTGCCAGGAAAAACGTGGTCTAAAGGTAAGGAAGAATCATAGTTAAAATGTGACACACCAGGGAATGCAAGAGACAATGGAGATTGTCTCCAGCTGTAGTGCTGTGTTTTACAACCGAAAATGCAAGTCAACACTTACCTGCGGATACCACAGTGGGAAAATGAATCATGCTCAGCAATGAAAGTAACCAAAAAAGTCTTGGGACAAGTGTTTAATAAATAAATGTTGACTTTTTCTTAGCATCTCCATGATAGACCAGCAATTAATGACAAGAAAATTCTTGCATCTCCAGTAACAATGTATGGACATCAAACCCTAAATTTACACAGAATCAAATGCAGATGTGAAAATGTTTGTTTGCGATCCAATTCACCTTCTGATCATTCTAGTTGGTCTGGCTCAGGTGTTCCCCTCTTGTCCATAGCTGTACCCTTCGCTCCTAAGATTGCTCATGCATTTTATGTTAAACAGAAAAGGATTGCAGGGTATATTACCCAAGGTAGAAGTTACCCAGACCCTGCACAGTGCCTTCATCAGGATTACTATGGTATTAACCGTACTTGATTCATAAGCCTTGTGAATATCATCTTCTTTCCCTGGACACAGGCTCAAGCTGCAAGGAAAGGTTGCCTGATGGCCTACACAGAAGTTAAAATGTGATATATTTATATATCTATTTATAAAACCTGAGGGGGATATGCTGTGGATAATGACACAACTGCCCACAAACACACCTATAATGTGACAGAAGGCAAGGCTTTAGTTTCCTGTGCAGGCTGTTAAATTTCTGAATGATTCACTGTGCCCTCTGTGGAAAAAGGATGCTTATTCTTCAACCTCCTAACACAGGCTTTGTGACAATCAGATTGTTTCCGAACGTTTTGCATATGAAAACTGCCATCTATGAAGTTGACTTGCACAGAAATATTTGAAAATAACAGGGCATAGTCTGATTTCTTTTCTTTCCAGGAACCTTACACACTGTGTTTAGGAGTTGCGAGAAATAGCTGTGCATTTCTTCACACTTAGTACATTGCATATTTCAGTGAGACTTACGAAGGTAGTTGTGATTTTTCACACAGTTCATTGCATCACTCTGCACATATTGACATAGGGGCTGGAACCAGCAATACAAACAGAGTTTAAGTTTTCATCTGAAAGCTATGGCCATGTAGTTTTTGTGTGGGTTTGTTTGTTTGGGTTTTATTTTTAAACAAAGGCTCAAGGACTACTGACTTAATTGGTCTCCAGTTCAGGGCTACGATTAACACCAGCTAAGAACTATGAACACTTTCAGTCTTCCGTCTGCACTCGGCTCAGTTCTGTCATTTTAATCACAAGCCAGTTGTTTGAGCACCAGACGGGATACCACACTTATCACAGCACAAAATCCATTTTGGAAGTCTGGAATGACCCTGAGAAGCTGCAGTGTAACGAAGCACACCAGCACCGTGCCAGAGGTGTCTGGCGTATGGACAAACAAATGTGCGCCAGCATTGGCTGACTGCTGCGAGCTCACAGACCTTCATCACACACAATCGTTTCCCCTGGGACTACAATTGTGCTGCGGTGTAAAATTCGTACTGGGTGTTTTGTACATATTGAAATGCCCATAATCATAAGCTGCAAAGGAACAACAACAAAGGCAATGTCCATCTGATTGGTGGATGTGTGGAATGGTCTGGAAAGAAACCTTTATAACAGAGAACACAGAGCTTCATCCCAGAATAATAATCAGAATTTTTTTTTTTACATTTTCTGGTTGTCATTATTTCCAAAACAGTCACATTGGCAGAGAGACCCGCTGACCATTATGATGAAAATGAACATTAGCCTTTTCCTGCTAATAACAAACAGAGAGTCAATTGCTGGAGACAGCACGTATTGTTGCCATTTTTCCACAACTGTCACACAAAGGCAGCCAGAAGTATGAAGAACAATAGAGAAAAAACATAGTGCCTTGTATGTGCAGCTATAGATTGAGGAACGGAACACACATGCCTTTTATTTTTTTTCCTTTACAGCTAGCTTATCCTGGCTGTCTATTGGGTTATTACTTGCTCTTGCATCATTGTCTGGTAGGTGTATGAAAGGTCAGTTTTGGACTCCAGACCCCAGGTAAGAAAGGATCTTGATAACTGAAGAACCTACTGTGTCCCTGGAATTCAAATAAAACTGGAGAAGCCCAGTAAAATCCCTTTACTTGGAGATGGTAAACCAACACAGTGACTGACAGAATTCATTTACAATAGCCCATAAACTCCTACTTGTACCACGCTGTGGAGTGCCTGGTGACTGTCTGGAGAACAAGGGTAACAAATTCTCTTAAAGTTCTCATACTGCTAGGAGATAACCCAACATTTTTTTTTTCTTTTTTGAACACATGGTGGCACTTGAAGTGCTCTGAATAACCATTTTACAGTTGGTGACAATACATGTATAGTGCTGACCTGCTTACATGGTAAATGGAAATCCCAATAGGATATGGATGGCTCAGGCCTGGGTCTGGCTTCATGGAGACATTTGTTATTGACAAAGCTACCCGAGATCCAGAGTACAAAAGTGCATATCACAGTGCATAGCTCAGTGGCAGGACACTCCAATGTTTATTAGCTTTAGACTTTACAAGAGTTTTGTTCAAAGAAAAGGTCGTGGGGCCGTGAGCTCCACCCAGCGCTTGTTCATATCAGATGCTAGCATATCCTTTCCTATTTCCTTCTTGTGCAGATTATTGTCTTTCAAATTTGAGCTTGTAGGTTTTGTACTACCACCTATATTAAACACTGTAACCAAGTCATGAGAAAAAAAAAATAAAAACTTTATATAACCTAATTGGGTTGTGCACTTTTGTCTGCATGACACCTTCCTGGAGGCCATCTGTATATATACACACACATAAATACAGAAAGATAGGTATTATATATGTGTGGAAGAACTAAATTGACTTTCCTGGGTGCTAATAGACTATTGCTGCCAATTTTATCTTTCTTTGTTTTTATTCTTACTTCACAAACAAACTATAGCCAAACATCAGCTGGGTGAATTAACAGTCTTCTGGGCAATAATTTTTATTACCATACCCAGGTCTAAGACACAATACCTCTGTCTCCTGTTCCTACAAACCTGTAGTGAAGGTGAACAAAAAACCTGCAAAATTTAAGTGTGTGTTCAGCTGGACTTGGTGGATAGTCCCAACAGAAATCACAGCTCTTTCATGATTAATGCAAAACACTCTTCCATCATCAAATCTGGGGGCAAGGGAAAGATGCTATACCTCTAAGGTCATGATGGCTGAACTGGTGCTGAATACAGGAGGGAAATGAGCTGTGCAGTAGCTTGTGATACCAGAGGGATCAGAGCTGCAGTCCCTGGCAGTCTTTTGCTCTAGGTGCTGCCTTCTTTGAGCTTCCCAGCTACATCTTTATTATGACATCTGCAAATGTGTCTTCTAGAATGGCAGTTTACAAGCCAAATGCTTGTGTAGCTTACTGTCTGGTCTGTCCCTATGTGTAACTTTTCAGAAACTATGGAGTTAGAGCCAGCAGTATTCCTCCCGTGCCATTCCCATTCACTGAAGTTTCAAGATCTACTTCCCTAACCACAGTAGTACAAGATTTTTATTACTTTTTGTAATAGAAGTACAATAATACCTGTAAATAGATATCCAAATGTGTGTCTCATTCACTGCTTATCATTCTTTTTCCCCCAAAAGAATTATCAAACATGAATTATGTTCCCAGAATTTGTTCCCACATACAAACATAACTAAAAATTTTCTGCATAAGGCTCATTTGGAACATCCCAACAGAGACTGTGAGAAGTGTACCAGTGATTAAAAAGTAAATGCAGTATTAAAAGATTCCTCTTACTATGCTAGAACTGGTAACGCTTGCTAGAAAAAAAAAAAAGTAACCATACATCATCTCCTACCCATGTAAATTTTAAAAAATCAAGTTTTGATAGAATTCCACATGAGGCAGGTCAATGAAAAGATCAACATCTAAAAATGTGGGACTTATTATCAAGCGGCCTCATTGGTTGTGGGAGTCTTTATAATGAAACTTCTGAAGATTGACAGAATGTGCTTAATAAGCGCATCCTCAGGAGTTACTGAAGCCAGTGAGAGTGCTTCTGCTGTTACTCAAGCTCTGTCTTAGGGAAAAAGGTGAATATATTACCCAAGAAACACTAGCAACAATCAGACTATTCAGCCTTGAATTAAGGCTGTGAGAACCTTAACATAGCAGAAGAGTAGCAGAGTCCCTGTATGGCCACTGCCTTAGTTAAAACTAACACAGAAACCAAAATTCTTTTGCATATCGAAATTCAAAGGCAAGGATATGATCCAGAGGGTTACAAACAGCTGAGCATTCCACAGTATGCAACTTCATTGCTGCTTTCCCCTTTCTTGTTTCAACTTTTTGACAAAAAAACCCAGATATATTTGTAAATGCCTTTAAAATAGATTCTGGTAATTTATGTTATGTTTCAGCTAGAGCGCTTCTACTGAAAAAGTAAATCACTACAGTTAAATAAAAGAGGCAACAGAGCACACATAAAAGAATTAGATACCTGCAGAAGTTTTTAACTGCTGTCTGAGAGTAATATTCAACCAAAGTTTAATTTTAGTAGCTAAAGATGACATTTTAAGTGCAGACAAATTTTAGGAATAAAGGTGGATGAGTGCCTAAATCGTACTGGTTTCCTTGAGATAAAAATCTCTTAGATGAACACACTATATGAGTTATTATAGTGCTGTAAGAAATTGGTTATGTTACAGAGAAGCCTTAATACTTCGAAAGGATTAAGAATGATTATCTCTCACGAAGTGCTGGGATGCATTGCTGTCTGACAGTGAGATGATGGCTTCCTCCCTTGTTGGCAATGTACATCATGTTCAAAGTTAGTAATTTTTGCTTGTCAAATACTGTCCCAGAGTTTCAAAGGAATGTATGCATTTTTGTGACCTTGTCTACTATTTTTGGAGGATTAATCTACACATTTCAAACACTACCTTAATCCGACAGTGTAATCCATTAATCTGAATGTGGGAAACTTGGACATTTGCAAACACTGGAACAATGACTCACTGTATTATTTAACCTGGAATTCAAATTATGGAGTGAGGAACATACTTGTGTTGCATCAAACAATGAAATGCAGCCTTCACCAAAAAGAAAGATCACAGAATTTCTGTAAATCAGTGGAAAAAATAATTTATTGCAATTTCTTTTGCACATTAACATGAAACATGTACACATACATATTCTGTGCTGATAAGGTATACTAGATATAGAGATTTTTTTATACATAATGTAATTGCACGATCCTATTTTATAATGCAAATATTCAGAAATCATCAGTCAGATAAGAACACGTGTTATTCACATAAAAATGCACAGTATGTTGAAGTTATGGTCTATGCATCTGAAGCCTTGTCCACTTTTACTAACTGTATCAGCTGACAAAAGACACTAAGACCCCTTGCAAGCTTTATTTACAACTCTTATTTATGCCATGATGCCTAGAATATGATCAGGTCGTCCCAAGAAATAAAATGAGATCATTTCCAAATATCAGAGAGACCAAAGCAAAAGNTTGTCCAGCAACCTATTATTAACATGACAACTTAATTTAGTTAATATAAATCAATGAGAAATACATTGCAAGTGAACAGCATTTCAGCAGAAGTACATTGGCACATGCTTCAAATGGCAGTATCAGACAAACAACTGCCCCCTTTCAATATAGAAAATGTTTACATAGTGTCTACAAAGGGAAAATGCAGAATGATATCAAAAGAGGAACCTTTTTCTAACCAGAAAGTTACAGTGTATCAAGTGTTATTCCCAAACTGAATGGGAGGCATGGCAATAGCAGAACTAGATCTGATAAACAACACTTACACAGTAACTTTCATAACGCTGCTTTAGGTATTATTTTTAAAAATAGTTCTTTAGGTTCACTGTTCTGCCCAACAACTGAAATACCTATCTTTCCAGAAATGGCACTGATTCATGTAACCACTTTACTTCAGAGATGAAGATGAAGATGTGAAGCATCAGATGGAAGGGGTTAGTTGTGGCGTGCATACTACAAAATTTTAGTCAGTATCAGCTGGTAGTACGAA
>VZTU01018100.1:259-30519 GCA_013400835.1 Zapornia atra
TGATCTACATCACCTTAAAGACAGCTGAAGACATCAGTGAAAGCCAACTCCCAGAAAGACTAAATAAAATGAAAACTCTGAGATCTTTCATAGATGTATATAATGCTGCATACCCATGTATTGTCCTCTGGCCTATCTGTGTTTTGCCTTGAATGAATCCAGTCCTAAAATTTTGGCTTGAAATCTTCAATGGTATAAGTTGCAAAGGTTCAGTGAGATCAACAGAAGATGAGTGCTTAGCCTCTTCTGTATCCTAATGTGCACCTTAATTCTATTTGCTTTCAGTACATTTTACATTTGTAGATGAGCTAATTCACCTTCAGGGAGGTTATCTGAAATGATGAAGACTGGATCCAATGGGGGATTTGTTTGAGAAATTTTACATTAGCTATAGTGGTTGTTACACTCTAACTACCCAGATTTTGAATGGGTTCTAGGTGATTCTGTGTCAGATGTCAAGATTTACACAGACAATCAAAAGAGTGGACCAATTCACCCCCACATCTCTTTCTTATCTTTATCGACTTTGCTACAACTGCCAGTTAGGCTAGTGCAAATTGCAGAGATGTGATGGCAGATGTCATACACAGATAGATAACATATGCCTTTAAAGACTAGATTCACAGAATGGATTCCTTTGGTATCAACCCACAAGCGACTGCCCATTTGCAGTCATCTTGAGCACTGATTGTAGATCAGTGTCCCTAACTGGACTGAGCTAGTCATATTAATGAGGGTCATGAGACATAAGGCCATCACCAGTAGGGATGCTAATCTTCTGTAAACTGAGTACATAGAAACATATTATATTGGTGAATCAGACTATATGAATGATGTTGCAGGTATTATAATTGGAACAAGTATTTTAGTCACTGGCATAGATATCTCACAGGACCAAGACAGATTCCAGATATTAGCACAGGTAAAGTGCAATGTGCCAAAATCAAACCTCCAGTCTCATATCATAATGCTGAATTACCAACACCAAAGTTGGCAAGATGCTCATCAAGTGTTGGCTTTGAAATAAAACTTCCATTTCTTACTACAGTTGTACAGAGGTCATTGTGTTGCAGTCGGAGGAAGAACTACACTGTGGACTGTTTTCTGCATGCTTGTTAGAGCACCTAATCTATTTGTGTACTAGTCTGTGTACAGGCTACCTCAAGAAAGCATTTCTAAATAATCATCAACAGATGACAGTTTTCAACAGGTAAGTCTTGCACACACAAATATGCAGTTTTGAAAATCACAGGATATACAATTTTTATGTATGCTTTTATGCTAAACAAGAGAGAATCACTAGATACCACAGTGTTTATGAATAGAGAAACTTCTGTGAAAAGTCATCGGGATCCTGCATGCCTTTGAGAGGCCTGTGAGCTGTAGGAGCTATTGCAAAGCAGAGAGGAATATTACACCATTTTTTAACAACAGAAGAAATGGAAAGACACTACATACAAAGTGCTTAACTCCATTTACTTTTAGAGGCCTTAGGCATCGTCTATACATTGTGTCATCATGTTTGAACAGATAAAGGATAAAATGGACAATTCTGATAGTGAAGAGACCTTTCTGTGGAACAGTCTGCATAATTTCTGAAGTTCTTTTGTCTATGGAAATTCTTTTCTAGATTAATTGCTTCTACAGCAAGGTTTTGTTTGACATAGTTTCTCAATTTGACATGTGATTAAAAAAAAACGCTCCATGTCCCAAATTTCTATTTTGAGAACATACTCTTAGCTAGAATACTGTGGATTTTTAACTTCTTAAGTTTTTCCTGAGGCAATTGCTCCCAATGTCTTCCAGGATGTATACAAAAAGCAAGTTATAAAGACTTCATCATCTGTGTCACTTTTTTTCCCTTCCATACTATTTTCATGCACTCTCACATTTCATTACATGTTCTGTGGGTACAAGTGTTTGCTCACCCCTTCAACACACTTTAATCAGCCAAGCACCACATCACAGCAACATTCATTTAGAACTGCTGAGTATCTGGCTGTATGTATCAGCATCTTTTTTTACTGTATGTGTTATATTGGAGTGATCTGGTGGTAAATCAGTTCAACTCTGGTCTGGTCAGTTCAGTTCTCACTTCCCTGGCTGAAAACTTTAAATATTTTTCAATCTTTTTTTTGTTTTGGGGTTGGGTTTTTTTTTTGGTGATATGCTCTGTCAAAGAAGCACAAGTTGGGAATTCCCTAGCCACTATTTATTGAACCAGTAACTATGGCCTACCCTGTTGTAAAAAGAGGAAACACAGAAATACTGGATTTCTCTTCTATAAATTTTGCTCAATGGTTAGGTTCTTTTTAACAATGACTGTTATGCTGCACTATGACCTTGTAATGTAAAAAAAAAAGTGTTGCCTGCATTCAGATTAATTATGTCTCTCTGAGCTATTAGTTGCTGAAATATAGGATATTATGTTTTACAAATACATGATCTAGCTGGAGATTTATGCAAAAATTTTTGCAAAATAAGCACGTGCCTTAATTGTCACTCTTTGGAGTGCTGTCATTTGGAGAGTTTTGTTCATGCTTTCCAAGAGGTCTCAACTTACTGCATATATTTTTAAAGAAGTGAAGTTGTTCTGCTAATGTGTCTTTATAGAAATGTTTTAGTAGTATATCATAATGAGAAGTTTGGCAATAAATTGTATCACTTTGGTGGAATCACACTGCTTTGGCAAAGACTTTCAATACATGACTACTGAAAAGTTTGTATTTCTGCTCTCAAATCAAAACCAATATTGTGCTGCTGATAATTATAAAACACAAATAATTTTAAAAAACAGCCAAAGTCGTAGAAGATCTCCTGAGCTGTCTCTGACAGCTATGACACTTTATGTATATTTCTAGCCCCACTGCAGACAATGACAGAATTCCTATTGACTTTATAAGCCAGTATTTTCATCCATGGAACAGAAGGCTCTGTGTTTTGTGAAATTTTATAGAGGACACTGTCATTACAACATTACAAATTAAGATTTACATATGTTATAACATATAGCAACTCATTATTATATCGATGCAAAGACTGAAATAATCTTTTCAGGTTTTGGTTTACTGTGCAACGGTTTTTGAAAATATGATAGTCACTAAAGCCAGCAGGCTTGGTTTCCTACACAGAAACCAAGGAAACTATACCTAAGCTGTCTTGTATCACCTTTGCTGATACACGGAAGCCATGAACAGCCACTCCTTTTGGAAGAATTAAACCCTTAAATCAGCATTGAAAGCTACTGGCAAGGATTCTGATAGGTCAGATTTAATGTACCTCTTGGCTTCTTAGTGTAATGACCCAAGAGGTACATCACACTAAAATGTGTGTGCAAAATGGCACGTACAACACAGCCAGCACACAGAAGATGAGAGAATTCAGTGCTGTCCATTGCTCAGAAACACAAAAAAAATGCAGTCGGCACAGTAGTCCCAAGCAAGGTGGAGAGATGAGTCCAAGAGGTTTTAGATAATACTCCACATGAGCTTTGATTTCTGATAAACACAGTGAGATTATACCTAAGTTTCAAATCCCGTCTGTGTTCTTGCTTTTTAAAACAGTGCTAGTGGACTGAACACACAACAAGAAGTTTTTACATTCTGTCCCTTTCACGTCTGTTTCCAGACCTACTCACATTCTGAAGGGCATCCCAAAGCTTTGTACCTCCAAGATTTGTACCTCGTGGATCTGGAAGGAGAGAAAGGCTCAATGCTATTAGAGATTTCAGCAAAAACAAGTAGAAATATGGAGTGGCATATTAACACTGGATTTTGGCATTGTATCTGACTCCTCATCTCCAACCAAACAGAGCAGATTTTGAAAGCTACAACATTGAGACTATGAGAAAGTCAAAGCAGCTTGGTGTTGGGGCAGACAGCATCAGTCGCAAAGTTGCTGCTTTGCGTAATTTTGTTTGATTTTAACTTTATGGCCATTTTGATTTATAAATTGGGATGTATTTTTTCATGATAGTTACATTTGTTTCAGCCTTTTTTTTTTTTTTTTAGCATTGGAGCTCTATTTAAAAGATTTATCTTTATCTACTGCTATCAGTTCATATCAGTGCCTGCTATGATACAAGATAATAGCTATTGAAGACATTTTATGCCATCATACCTACCATAGCCAATGTGGGAAGACAGTCTTCTACCACTATTTGTGTGTGTCGTGGTTCTAGCAGATAATACTGGAAACTCCACCTTCTCTCCAGACATTGTGCTTTAAAGGAGGATAGACAAGCTTTTGTTTCAGAGTTTTTACAAATTGGTTTCATGTTCAAACCAAGACATAAAGTGAAGCTCAGTCAACAATGGCCATTTGCATATCTAGAGACAAAACTACGCATGCCTCTCTCTCACACACACATACACTTTCAGCTCTCAAAGCTACTTTCTCAGCCCCACCAAAAGAAAGCCTACTTTCCTGGCAAGAAAGCCATCAGGGTATCCCCAAGACCACATTCCAAACACCTGCCATCCCTGGTGTCTAGAGATTTTAGGAGACAAGACTTCAGACTGCAGACAGGTGGGTATGGCACAGCATGCTCAGGAAAGAGTGGGCTAGGATCACTTCACCAGCCAAAATAGTCTTCTGCATGTACTAATCCTCAGAATGTATAACAGATGGGTGTTTATTATGCTGATGTGTGTGGCACTAATTTTGAACACATCCTTTTCCCTGTAAGCACTAATTTACCTTGCTGTATGAAAGACACTGCTCCCCTCTTCCCCACAGGTGGGAGTTACAAGTATGACATTGATCATAGGATTAAAGAGAAGTACTTTTCATTTTCTTTACCATTAACCAATGCTGCAGGAAGCAGTGTTGGTAATGCTGAACTCATAACTGGTCTGTAATAGTATTGTATGCGGCCAAGACTGCAGGCAGTAGTGAATTTTGGTTTCCAGTAGCCTTCTCCAGATAAAAACATCTATTATTTAAACTTTGTATTATCTCTGGAGCTTTCTTCATTCTTGAAACACTAAAAGCACCCCCCAATAAAGTATGTACCCCTTTTTTCTGTTAATCTCTTGAGAAACAGCTGCCTGCTATCTGAGGAAATGTGTGTGTACTGCATGCAGAGAAGCATGGGAATGGGTGTATGTGAAGGAAAAAGACTAGAAAATTGGATGACAGTATGTGTCTTTCACTATGGAGATGGAGTTGATCTTCCTGTGACAGCCCTTCAAGGAACCAGATCAGAGTGCTTCTGTTTAGGTTATAGGGGTTTACTGACTGTCATTGTCCCTTTGTGCTCTTTTGCATGTGTGAAGATGAGCTTCTTATTTCATAATCTAACAGTTTTGTTGTAGGCTGTAAAGAAAATTTTTTCTAAAATTACAAATATTTTCTATTTTTACTTATTAAGGGCTAAATAAAAATTATATATTTATGCTGATAATACAGACATCATATACTGCAATGTTTTAGCAGTCACATAACCCACCACTTGCAAAATAAGAGCTGATTCATGGAAATGTGGGTGGAAATAGTGTAGGTGAAGGAGACAGTCTGAAAGGCTGTTTGCCCAAACTCTTAGGGCTAAAAAGGAAAAAGCAATCCGACTGAACAGTAACCAGTGTAAAAGTATAAAACCAGTATGAAGGTTAGTAATAAAGGGGATGGATGTTAAAGTAGAAAGGACCAATCAGCTAAACCCTAGCTTTAACAGTGCCAGAAACTGTCTGCACTGTTGTAACTAACCTGAAGGAAAAAGGGAAGACGAAAATCTGGTAGAAAGTCTCATCCTCCTTCCCTACCTCCCCCCATTTTCCCCATAGATTGGGCATAATTATTAACCAGTTCCAAGAGATGTCATCCATCGTGCTCATACACATATCAGTAAGGCCACATGCAAATACCAGCGTAATATATATAAAATACCATTAATCGATATTACACACCAAAATGAGAATCCAGACTCCACTCCCAGAGGTGATAAACTGACAGGGAATACAGACAGCAGTACAGGTCTACACAGCACAGCCACGGAGACAAACACAATTGTAACCAGCAACTATTTGTCTAATACAATAAACGTGCGTTAACACCTTTTGGTTTAACAGACTCAGATTAGATCCGTCATTATCCCAACCCTTTCTGCACCACATTGGGCACCCAAAGGGACTGTCATGCTTCAGCCCCAGCCGGCACCTGAGTAGGAAGTAGGAAGGTAGAGTAGGAAGACAAAGGCAAACCTCATCAGTTGGGACAAGGACATTTAACTGGGACAGCACAGGGTGGGGGAAATAACAATGGTACTTAGAATAAAGAACAGTAGGTTAAATAACTAAAAAATATACCATCAAAGAATGCAAAAGAATGGGGAAAAGTCTGGAGAAAGGTGAGGAAGCAGTGTAAGACTTCACTGAATGGAAACAGGATGGCTTCCAGAAGATAATGACAGAACTGTATACAACTATGAGCACAATGGTATAGATGTATAGGTAAAAAATTCAGTGTTTTTTGCAGCACATGTTCTTAGAAGTGTCAAACAAAGCTGATTTCCTGAGCTCATCTCTTTCATACATTGCTTGTATGCAGATTGCCTTGGAATTTACTGCAAAGAGGGTGTTTAGGAACTTACGGTGACAAGGATGCTTGGCATACAAGTTGCTCATCACCCTGGAATGTTTCTTGAATGCTGAACCTTTCTTTAAAATGTGACCATAAGTCTAGTCTCTCAGTTACCCACAGTAATTATTCCACACTCCTGAAAATGTAGTTTGCTTGCCTTCTAATACAGTCACCTCATGTATACCAAAAAGGCCTCCTTTTTTAAAATTTTTTGTTCTAGGCCTATCCAGAGTGTATCCAGACAAATTAATTCAGACTCTCTTTCATGAGGGAACAACCATGTAATTTAGAAATTCTTGAAAATATTAGCTACAGTTTTCAAGATTAGGAGGAGGGTAAAAGAGGGAAAGGCAGCCACCTCGTTCTCTCCCACCTTATGAAATTTGTTGTATAGAATGGCAGTGTTTTCATAGGGAGATATAGCACAGAGGTTAAACTATTTCTGTATTGCTGTCCATTCCATGTTAGAATTAAGCACAGTTCTAACAATAAGGAAAACTATGAGCTTACCAGCACCAGGTAATTTCAAAAATCATCATATTTTAAATTGTCAACATTTTTTTAACAATGTGAGCCTGGGAAAAATAATTAAACATTCACAACACAAGGTTGTCCACTATACTTCTATAAGGCAGTATATTTTTCCAAAACAAGGAGGAATTATGCAATGAAAAAGTTTGATTAATTACAGTAAAAGTTCTTGCAGCACTGGAAAAATATATTCTTCTCTCTTAGGTCAGTTTTTATATTCAATATCTTTTTACCTTTGGGAAGCAGTTGTGGTAAATTAGTTTTAAAAGGGGGAGGCCTTTCTGAAGGAAAAGAATGCCTGAATTTTATTTTTTAATATATTTTTTATTAAATACAAGCTGAAGGCCATATTGTATCTCATACATTTTGTAGCTCAGCATAATGGCTTCATTCTTCAGTGAAAGGAGACTACGAAATGGCTTCAAATTGCACTGGGGGGGATATTGGGAAAAATTCTTCACTGAAAGGGTTGTGAAGCACTGGAACAGGCTGCCCATGGAAGTGTTTTTTTAAATACCTGGAGGTATTTAAAAGAGGTGTAGACAAGACATAGTTGAGTGGGAGACTTGGTAGAGTTAAATTAACAATTGGACTTGATGATCTGAAGGATCATTTCCAACATAAATGACTCTATGATTCTATGATTCTATGATTCACTTCAACATGTAGAGTGATTTTTTTCCTGTTGATAAGTACTGACAACCTATATATAACAGGATTAGTGTAAGAATCACAGAATCATAGAATAGTCTGGGTTGGAAGGGACCCCAAGGATCACAGAGTTCCAACCCCCCTGCCACAGACAGGGCCACCAGCCTCCAGGCCTGGATCTACACAAGGTTGCCCAGGGCTCCATCCAACCTGGCCTTGAACACCNTAGTCCATTCCCCCTTGTCCTGCCTTTATCTACCCTTTTAAAAAGTTTATTCCCCTCCTATTAATATGCTCCCTTAGGTACTGGAAAGCTGCAATGAGGTCCCTCCACAGCCTTCTCTTCTCTAGGCTGAACAAGCCCAGCTCCCTCAGCCTTTCTTCGTAGGGGAGGTGCTCCAGCCCTCTAATCATCTTTGTGGCCCTCCTCTGAACCCTCTCCAACAGTTCCACATCTTTCTTGTATTGGGGGCCCCAGATCCAGACACAGTACTCCAGATGGGGCCTCATGAGGGCAGAGAGGGACAATCACCTCCCTGTCCCTGCTGGCCACCCCTCTTCTGATGGAGCCCAGGATACCATTGGCCTTGCGAGCTGCAAGAGCACACTGCTGGCTCATGTGAAGTTTCTCATCCACCAGAATCCCCAGGCCCTTCTCAGCAGGGCTACTCTCAAGGAGCTCTTCTCCCAGTCTGTATCTATCTCTGGGATTCTTCCGGCCCAAGTGCAACACCTGACACTTGGCAGTGTTGAACCTCATTAGGTTCACCCAGGCCCATCTTTCAGCCGGTCAAGATCCCTCTGGATGGCTTCCTTTCCTTCTAGGGTGTCAGCCACACCACTCAGCTTGGTGTCGTCTGCGAACTTGCTGAGGGTGCACTCAATTCCATCGTTAATGTAATTGATAAAGATGTTAAAGAGCACTGGTCCAAACAAAGCTTCACTTCAATGAAAAAGTGAAAAAACTAGACATGACTCAAAGGTAATTTTGAGTCTATTTTTGTTTACTTTATGGTCTTGTAAACAGCATCTGCTGCTTCATGTGGTGGACAGTTCTCACCCAGTCATGTGGCACAGTGTGGCCTGTGGCAAAACAGCCTGGTCAAATGGCCCAGATGTGTGCTTTCCCAAATCGTATGAATTGACCATTGATGTCGCATTGGAAAGAGGCCTGAAAGAAGCGCCGTTGTAGCCATACTGGATCATACTAAGTATCATTCATCCTGGTATACCATCAAAAAAAAGATTCCTTTGAAGAACATAAGACTAATTATATGGTGGTATTTCTCTAGAACATAGTCTAGAAATTTTCACTAGGGTATTGTCTGAAATGGATGTGATATTTTTGTGTTTTAAATATCCCTGTCTTCCATGAACTTTTCCAATTACCTCTGAATTTATTCTGACAGCAAGCATTTACCATATCTCATAACAAAGTGATTAACAGCTCCATTTCCATGAAAATATAATTTCCATGAAAGAACTAGGGCTGTTCAGCCTTGAGAAAAGAAGGCTAAGAGGGGATCTGATTAATGTTTATAAATATCTGAAGTGTGGGACACAGTGGGAAATGGCCAGCCTCTTTTCAGTTGTCTGAGGAGACAGGACAAGGGGCAATGGCTTCAAGTTGAAGCACAGGAAGTTCTGCCCCAATATGCAGAAGAACTTATTCACAGTGAGGGTGACAGAGCACTGGAACAGGCTGCCCAGGGGAGTTGTGGAGTCTCCCTCTCTGGAGACATTCAAGACCTGTCTGGACACTTTTCTGTGTGATCTGTCCTAAGGAACCTGCTCTGGCAGGGGAGTTGGACATGATGATCTCTTGAGGTCCCTTCCAATCCCTGCGATTCTGTGATTTCACACTATGGAAAACATTTATCTTTGATAAAGGCTGACACTTCCCAGCTGTGGAATAATTGCCGGAGGTAACTCTGAAATTAAACTTATGTTCACACTTTAAGAAAGGTCCAGCATTCAAGAGACATTCAAGGGTGAAGATCAGCTGATATGGCAAACATACTTTTCTCAGTAAGTTCCTCAACATCCTTCTTCACAACGAGTTCCAAGGCAATCTTGAAGGTTGGTGACATCAGGTGAGCTTGATGTTCTAACTCTGGAACCTGGATGGAGCCTGGAGCAGAGTGGAGACACCACGGCCAGGCTCTGTGACAATATGGGAACTGAAGGACAATGGAACTGACAAGCTGTGTACTCACTACCCTGAGCCAACAGTCTGTCATGTTTTGACAGAATGGTGTCCTTTGGTAAACTTTGCCCATTATAATATCATTATAATACAAAAACACGCCTCTATCTTGAAAACCCCCTGCCTCCCAGGTGCGACTACCCCTCACTGAGCATGTGCCCTGAGTTTTGTTAGCCTGCACCTTTAAACGTGATGTGAGAGCACTTCTCACCAACCGCAGTAAAGGTGTGTGTGGCTGGAGTCACTCAAGCTCCACCTGAGAGAAAAGAAATAACATAAAAACAGCATCTAGGAGAGAGGATGTCAGGGGACAATACCATTGCATACTACTCCGACTTCTGGGATCAGTCAACAGGCTGAGCCTCTCTCCCCTCCTTTAGGTAAGGTTTGGGCACTTGGTTACGCCGAGCGCCTCCCAGGAAGCTACAGATCTCTGTGGAGTCGCTGTGTGTCTCTGAACAGGTCAGCAGCCAGGCTGTTACTCATGTTCATGGTATCTACAAGCGCTTTGCGGACAGAATTTATCACCGGCGACCCGAGAGAACCCAAGGTCTGTTGTTTTAATAAATTACTCTTTGATTAAGCTAGCCATGATAGTTCTCATTGAATGTGACCCAAGTGTGGCCATGGTAGTTCAAGGAACACAACTAGACTCGATGTGTATTGCGTCATCTGTGCATCTGTAATCATGATAGTTCAGTGGAACACAACCAGAATTGTAACGATAAATTGGGCATCGCTACCCTTAGCACAACACAGGAGTGACTCATTTTTAAGAGTGCTGACTAACAGACCCTTTTTACTAGTTTTTACTAGGATTCCTAATACCTATAGCTGTTAGCAAGAATACGAGTTATGGACTACTGAGTGTGAATACCAATGGCCAGAAGATTGTGGCAGCTGATAGTAATCTTTGTATCACAGAGTCAGAAAAGGAGGTAAATAAAAAAAAAAGAAAAAGATTGAGACTGGACACCCAGATTTACTTTGTGAAGAAATAACTTAAATTCCTGGCATGAGAGAAAGCAGACTCTTGTCTACATTTCTGTCATACCTGATGAGAAAAGAGTAACAAAATTCAAGTATTCACTGAACTACCTGAGCTTTGATTCCACTTGGTCTTACATTCACATTTAAATATCCTTCCTTGAATAAGTAGCAGTTATGCATTAAGAAACTTACATACTTCTACAGAATGTGAAGAATTAGTACATAGCCTTTTTTTGCAAATACTAAATCTAGTTCCACATCATCAATGTTAATATTTCCTTTCACTGTAATGGACCTCTTACTTCACAATCATCTATAAAATTAGTTGCACTTTTAATGATGATAAGTATGTATAGAACAATTGGGAGGGCTATGCAGCCAGAGCCCTCAGAATGGGAACGCTGCAGATGGCAGTTCTGAGGCGTTAGCAATCCATGGATGGCATAACTTGCAATAAGCACTTTTTGGGTAGCTATATGAGTGCATGTCTTGTGAACACTTACAATTTTACTACAGAAGATTACATGGAAAACAAAACCTTAGGTAAGGCAAAAAGATTTAAAAGTGTGCTTGTATTTGTGAACATTCAAGCTTGGTCTCAATAGTTATGGTCATACTTTTGTCTCTCACTTTACTCCATGTTACTGAATACGACCAATATTTTTCTACCTTTGTGATAAATCGCTTCAAATAAGGGGTCTTATTTCCTCAAAGACAGGCTACTCAACTGTCTATAGACTTTGATGGTGGAACAGAATGCACAAAGAACTTAAAGGGATTAAAAGGAACTCAAACTGTTGACATGCTTTGTTTTTCTTTGAAAAGTAATGATAAATTCTTCTTAGGAATATAATATTGCTCAAATGATGCTGAATTAGTGACTGAAAACATATCTGACTCCTATAAAGTTTGTAACACAGCTAAATTCCTAACATTTGGGCTGAAAATCTCTTATACAATGTCTTACAGAGCTCAGTAGACTAAGAAAAAGCTTTAAAAGATTTGAAGAAAATATCTTGTCTAATTTTTGAAACTGTATTTCAGAAATGTTCTGTTTGCTCCCAGTATTAAAAACACATTCAGTATTTAAAACTGATCATTTGCCACGTTTTTCCTTCTCAGGGGCAAAGAATGCAGAACATACCTTAAAATGTTTTGACTGTATCAGCCAGTAGGAGAGGACAGTTTAATTAACAACATATCTTCCTGCATTTTCACATGTTCTCCTAGTGCAGATGTCCTCAGAATACCACGTACATACAGAACTTCTAGAAGAGGCTACCTCAGAGCTTGTAATTTCTGTCTTGGATGCACAGTAACAAAATGTATAAAGATTTCATCATTACATTTGCTTTCATGTAGTTCAAATACTTCAGGTGGTTGCTGGAACAAGTGCTAGGCCCTGAACCTGTAGTCAAATGACCTAAGTAGCAGCTGCACAGTGCCCACTAAACATACACACAAAACATTTTATCTGGCAAGAACTGTGAAATCATGTTCAAGAACTTATCTTTCGACTGCTTTTGTGACAGCACTCAACTGTATGTCTTTGAAAGTGGAAAACAGAATTGGAGCTTACTTGTTTCTCTTCTTCCACATCTTGATTCTAACCACCTACAGCTCCTGTTTCTACTTTAAAAAAAAACAGATGCAAAGTGATTCACAAGATTCACTGTTCTAACTGGGACAACACTCTTCTCGCATTCACCATCTTTTACATATGGAACATGTAAATCAACTACAAAGCTACTATATGAACATGACATAGACCCCATGAGTTTGTAACTGCTGTAAAACACTGCTACACAATTTGTGTCAAAAGATCTCTTCTTTGAATGTCAAAACATCATCAGCTTTTATCATCATTACGAAAAATGAGCAAAAGGTCCATGGTATCAATCCCTTAAATTACCTAAAGTCAGTATTTTCAAGTCAAATGCCTGTAGAATTTATAGAATCCTGGTATTTTTGCCATGTGGAACAATTACTAGACTTAAAGAGAAGGCAGCAGCTATGGTTTCTCTTTCAGAGAAGTTATGGTGCACTGGTGAAGAAGTGGCTAAATGGCAGGGTTCAAAGAGTTGTAGTGAATGGGGCTACATCTGATTGACAAACAGTGGTCCTCAGGGCTCAATTTTAGGGCCAGTTTTGTTAAATATATTTATCAGTGGTCTGGATTCAGGTGTTGAATGCACCATTGGTTTGAAGATGATACAAAACTGGGAGGTGCTATTGACTCTCCTGAGGAACAAGAGGTCTTGCAGAGTTATCTGCTTAGATTGGTGAACTGAGCAATCATAAATGGCATGAAAGTTTACAAAAAGAAATGCTGGATTCTGCACCTGAGGCAGAGTAACATTGAAAACAAGTCTAAATTGGAAGAGGAGTGGATGGAAATCAGCCTGGCTGGAAGGGGTCTAGGGGTGCCATTCGATAGCAGTTCAATGTAAGTTATCAGGGTGCCCTGGCAGCCACAAGGGAAAACTGCATCCTGGGATGCAGCAAACACAGCAGCACCAGCCTGTCAAAAGATGGGATTATCCTGCTGTGTTCAGTTTTGTCGTGACTTCACCTCGAGTACTGTGTGCACATTAAGGTCCTATCATGTGTCCAGAGGAAGGCACCAAAGCTAGTGAAGGCACTGGGGCATGTCCTCTTGAGGAGTGGCAGCGCACCCTGCATTTGTCTAGTTTGGAGAGAAGGAGGCTGAGGGGCACTCTCACTGCTCTCTACAGATTCCTGAGGAGGAGACATGGAGAGGCAGGTGCTGATCTCCCTGGGACCCAGTGGCAGGGCATGTGGGAACACTTCTCCCTGGGATTCATTGCCAGGAGAGGTTCAGAGTTGACTTGAGGAAGCATTTCTTTATAGAGAGAGCGGTCAAACACTGGAACAGGCTTCCAAGAGAGGTGGCCCCGTGCCTATCACTGAACTATTCTATTCTTATTCTTTTACCAGAAATAACTAGACAGTCCTCTAGCATAAGCAGTTTCTCCTCTGGGTAAAATGTGACATCACATTAACTTCATAAAATCCTCGTTACTTCACCTTTCACCTTTCAAGGCTCATACAGTCCTTTCAAGGCTCATACAGTATGTTTTCACTGGTGAAGCAGTTTTAGTGGTTTTCCTCGGCAGCGATCTCCATTTGATTTTCAAAAATCAGCGATTGATTTAAGTTGGGCTTCTGGTATTCATGCTAGTTAGAGCAGTTGTGTTAACACAGAATTGTTAGCTTTATTATTATTATTTTTCTACCAATATTTTACTAATGAAGAGGAAAATATGTTACTGCTGCTTCTTTTTTTTATTGTCATCCCTGCTTCTCCTCCTCCCCTTGTAGCTATTTCAGCACACACCAGTGCACTTCTTCCCCCACCATGCTCCAAGTCCTTGATGTTGGAACGGACTGCAGTGATAATATTAAAATATAACCATGTACTATGATTATACCACCACATACAAATATGTACTTTACCTAACTTCTTTATTCTGACACGATTTTAGAAAACAAAGTTTTCTTCACCCCACAGGCCCCTGAATGGTATACTTTGGGGAATTAGCATCCTGTGTTCTACAAAAACCAATCTACAATCTCCTTTCACGTAGTTATATAGCCTTTTCTCCAGGCTAAACAACCCTAGTTCCTCTAAGTGGCTTCTCAGACGACTTGCTCTTTAGACCTTCACCAGCTCTGTTGCTCTTCTTCGGACACGCTTCCTCATGTTTCACAAACAGATACAAGGCTATTAGTTCTCACATTTGACCTGTCACAGTCACGAAATTGGAGCTTGTCACATCTCTTTTTTTCAATGTTGTATAACCTAGAAATATTCCTTTTAATCTCTTTTCCTGTTTGACAGATGACTCATTTCTTCCATCTCAAGCCCACAGGTGTGAGTAGATCAGAGCTACCTCTTTTAAAGCTGCAGACCACACACCTTCAACTAGTATAAAGAGGTAATATATTTTTAAGCAGCAGACCAGGCTGTTAATAATTTACTCATCTCTCATTAAAACACACAACTCCTTCTAACACATCTTTTCTGCAAGGCAAGAATTCATTCTCTCCCTGAAGCTTTTGCATTCCAGAGTTCATTCTAGTCTTTGTGTTGCTGAGACTTGATAGCAACTTGATATTCTGTGTTCTGAAATGATCCAATTAAAAGAAAATCACTTTTCTCCCCTCTTTTACTCTCCTTCTCATTTAGATTTTTCAGTTTTTCTTTTTAAAGCCTTTTTCCATGTACCAAGTAATAAGTGAACCTATATATGAGATTCCTTCACTTAAATTACCTCTATTTTAAACACATTTTTAGTGACTTCTAATTACTTGGAAGTTACCTGTAGAATACGCTTTAAAAACAATCTCAAGTCTGAACTGTTAAATTACAATTGAGCTTACATATTTAGTGGATAAAGATTCATTCAAATAGCTATGCAAAACCTGCTAGAATTTGTATTTTGTATTGCAAAACTAATTATCACAGTTTATGTTATCATTCCATAATAAATCTGTTACTAAAAAGCCAAGAGAATTCTTGGAGAGACTGGAAAAAATGATGAATTATGGGCAGGATCTCTTCTCTCAATTTGCAAAACACAGATTTAACCAACTTAAAAGAAGGGAAGACACAAGCAAACCTTTATTCTCCTACTCTGTAATTTACTATTATAGATCACACTTCTTATTTAAGGTTTATCTCGAACAGTTACAACTCAATTAAAGTAAAAATTAAAGGGAAATTACTAATTTAACTTTTTGTGGTACACCAATTCAATTTAAAGGAGCTTAATTCTATGAAATTTGGAAGGTTAGAAGATTTTAGATACTAGTTGTCACTGTCCTTTCATAATTTCATTCTTCAGACTGGGGCAGGTAAACAGCATTATGTAAAATTGTCAGTTTTATTGTTTTGCTTTCACAGTAAATGTAGTAGTTTTACTTTAACCAATCTTGGTTGCCTGTTACAAAAAATCCTTTTGTGATGGAGTTCTTCCTTGAAGACTTTAGCTATGTTTATTTTATTATTAAAGAAATGTTATGTTTGTAAAATGAAAGGTCATTCTCTGTGGTCTGAGTGTGCTGCTTTGGTTTGCCCACAACATTCAGTGGCTGAGACACAAATTGGTATAATCTGAATAACTTGAAACATTATCTTTTGTTCTGTGAAGTGGTAGGTAGTGGAAAAAAAGTATAAAAGTCAGAACAGTGGTACCTCTACTGTAAAAAGTTGGGTTAATAGAATGAAACACTGGGCCTGGAACTGTAAGAGTTAATTATGTATTACTTTAAGGAAATGTGAAATTTAGCTGTCCCTGACCAGATGAATAGATGCAAATATAGCATGTTAGATAGTTTAAACAGTTTGAAAAGTGTTATTATCTTTGTCACTTGGGCATGTAAGCAGAGGTAAACAGTCTTATGTGCATGTTACCTGAAAAGTCAGTTAACAAACTCTTGAAGACTCAATTTTGGAGTTTTAGAAAACAGAGCTGGATGCATAGGGGATTACTCCAACCTAATGTGCATACCGATTCGTAAGAGGCAAGCATTTTTATACACATCATGGTTTTTATATTCATTAAGTCACTTACGTATGCATGAGATTTCCCAGAATGGTCATACATATTTGGTCTATTTCCTGGAACTAATTATTCATTAATTACCATTTGCTTTAAGTCTTTGGTGGTCCTTTGGTAGTGGCTGTTTGTTTGAAGGTGTTCCTTCCATGTACTCTGAATCTTTTCTTCCTCATATGATTGTTCTGTAGTTCATCACTTTGCTTGTGGAAGATAAGATCCGTATCTTGGTTCCAACTGGCCTCCGGCTAATGTATCTGCATCCCTCCAGGATGAGTCAGCCATGATTGTGGAATTTTGTCCTTGAATGCATTCTTATCTGAGGCTCCTCAAAGTCCTCCTTTTTAGTTTGATCTTCCCCCTTCTGTTATTGGTAACCATACACTCTGTTCCATTACACAACAAAAGCTCAAAGTTTCTTGGGTCTCCTATCTATTTGTACATACCACAGTTGCTCAACAAGCACAAAGCTAGCACAACAGAACTACCATCAAGGGCATAGTGGAATCTTTCAGCCTTTGTTCAAGGTATCAAATCCCTGCTCATAAATCCTAAGTCTTGATACCCAAACTAGGCTCTCATATGCAGTCAATAAACAGTTTGAAAAGGGCTGTTATTCTTCTCACTAAGGTATGCAAGCAGAGGAGCCAGTCTTATGGGCAGAGTGTTTGTTGAGATGGCAGAAGAGGACTAACAGATCAATTTTAGAATAAATTTATTTTCAGTGGTGGATTCCAGATATCATGCAGAGTTCTTTTTTCTGTGTTCTAACATCAAGCTTCTAGCTGAAAGATGTAAAATAAATCTGATTAGCTTGGATGTCTTTACATAAGTGGTTGAGGTTGGAAGGGACTAAAAGCCAGCCATTGGCAGGGACACCTTCCACTAGACCAGGTTGCCCAAATCCCCAGCCAACCTGGACTTTAACAGTCCCAGGGATGGGGCATCCACAACTTCTCTGGGGAACCTGTTTCTGTGTCTCATAAGCCTCATAGTGAAGAATTTGTCTGGTATCTAATCTAAATCTACCCACTTTAAAAGTATTGCTCCTCATCATGTATCATCATGTATTTTTAGCCATATTTAATGCAAATTAGCAGCTGGATACACAGGAAAGAGCCAGCATGATCTGACAAGATTTCTTTCTTTAAACAAACAGTAACCTACAGGCCTCATCTTGGGAAACTTTTATGGTAATGGTTTTAGAATAATTTACAACTAGTAGCTTTAAAGCACCACCTTAAATAATTTGTGCTACTGACAGTATAGCCTGATTACCTACTCAATACATGTTAAACAGTTTGGAAGAGGTTAGCAGAGTAATACAATAAAGTGACTGAAGCATTTAAGCATTGTGAATAAATATACATTTGCCTCCCTCTTAAATTGTCCACATCAGTCTCAATTACCTCACCAATAAAGGAGTTATCTTCATCTCCTACTACAGACAGCGTATGGATACACGACAATAACTGTATTTTCAAATACTCCCATTTACTCTATCTTAAAATATTGGGAGTATCACGAGTCTTATTGAGACTTGATGACCTTAACGGTCATCAGTTAGTGAGGCGACGAGCAGCGGTGACAGCAATCACTAAGATAAGCTCAGGGGCTGAGCGACAGATCGGGCTGTACAGAGGGGTTCCCGAGATCAGGGTACCCCGCGCAGCTCCCTCGACCGGCAGCGGAAACCCGGAAGCTCACCCAACTTTCTCCTCCCCATGACGTCATGTGCCTTAAAAGGGGTCCACCCACAGGGCTCAGGCAAGCAAGTGGGAGAGCTTGGACCAGCCAGTCTGCTCGCCAGAGGAAGGAGGCGAGCTCAGCCAGCTGACCGGTGAGTTTGGCTGGTGAGGGTCACTAATCTCTGGTAAGGAATTGAGTGATGGTGTCTACCTGGCACAGGGCTGTGACCCCAACACCTTCCAGGGTGGAAGCAGGAACCCAGTTCAAACAACCACAGAAGCATGTAGCTGTTTGGATCTTGGGGTTCAGGAATTGTCACAGCGTGCTGGTAGCAGGAGGCAGCTCTCATCAGGGCTGTGTGAACAGATAAGGGATCTCCTCAGCCAAGCAGCATACCTGCAAGATGAGGCAGATGTGCTCAAAGGCAAACTAGACAGACTCATGAGCATTAGGGAGGCTGAGATGGAGGTAGATCTGTGGAGCCAGGCTCTGTCCTCCCAGCAACAGAAATGTGAGCACCCAGTAGGTAGCACCCAGGACCAGAGTGACCCAGTACCCTCCCCCAGGCAGGATAGACTAAATGAAAGGGATGAATGGAAGCAGGTATGTGGCAAGGGTAGTAGGAGAGTGCCTTCCATGCCTGTCCTTCCTCCTCAAGTTCCCCTGAGTAATAGATACGAGGCCCTACTAGAAGGGGACCAGCCAGATAATGAGATGGCCGATAGGATATCTATTCTTGAGGTAGTGTTCCCTAGGACAAGACCCTCTAAGCAAACCATCAAAACAGCCTCTGTTAAAAAGAAAAGATGGGTCATTGTCTTAGGGGATTTCTTTCTGGAGGGAACTGTGGGCCTGATCTATAGGTTGGACCATTTACATAGGGAAGTCTGCTGCCTTAAGGGAGCCTCAATTAGGGACTTAACAAAGTGACTCCCAACCTTGGTAAGGCCCACAGATTATTATCCACTTTTAATATTTCAATTGGGTAGTAATGAAATCCATAAAAAAATAATTGAGGACTACTGAAAAGGATTTAAAGGCCCTGGGACACATGGTGCAAGGATCTGGAGCACGGGTAGCTTTTTCCTCCATCATTCCTACTACAGGGAATGGGGAGGGATGGAATGGGAAGAGCCAGGAAATTAATACCTGACTCCAAACATGGTGTGAGAAGCAGAACCTTGGGTTCTTCGACAATGGGCTGACTCGAGCATCACCAGCCTTTCTTTCTAGGGATGGGGAGCACTTATCCCCAAGGGGCAGAGGTATAGTCTAAAAGAAGCTGGCAGAGCTTTAAACTAGATGAGAAGGGGGAGGGGGACAGGGCCAGGCTAGATGGAAAAGAGCCTGGGAATGGTGGTCCAGTTACTGAGGGCTGATGTGCTGGCAATGATCTCTGGTCTGCCACCCTAGTAAACAAGGGGGATAGTGCCTTAATTCAGAGTAAAGATGTAATTATTAGTGATGGGCTAGGTAACTTAACCAGCTGTCACATAGGAAGCAAGGCTTCCCTTAGGAAGAAGATCAATAGACCAGCTGAAGTGCATCTACACCAATACATGCAGCATGGGCAACAAACTGGAGGAATTAGATCCTTGTAAGTCAAGGAGACTATGATCTGATTGCCATCACGGAAACGTGGTGGGATAATTCACATGACTGGAGCGCTGCAATGGCTGGTTATAAACTATACAGGTGTGACAGGCTGGGCAGGAGAGGAGGGGGGGGAGCCCTGTATGTCAGAGAATGCTTTGACAGCCTAGAGCCGGAGTATAGTAAAGACAGGGTTGAGTGTCTCTGGGTAAAAATCAGAGGAGCGCGTAATCAGGGAGATATAGTGATGGGATTCTGCTATAGACCACCTGGCCAGGAGGAGGAAGCTGATAAGTTGTTTTTTAAACAACTGGGAGAAGTCTCACGATCACTAGCCTTCGTCCTTATTGGGGACTTCAACAATTAACTATGGCCATTAGCTTAAAATATGCTTGCATGAAAAAATGTTTTTAAAAAAGACTCATTTTTACATGAGAAAAGCAAAATTTTGCTTAGTGAATCACTGAAACTTAAAAAACTACACCTTCCACAACACACCTAATTCTGTTCTAGTCATTCTTCCTTACACAAGTGTTTCTTAAGTAGAAAAAATATGAATAAAGTAGTTCTAGAACCACATATAGGTAAATTCTTGTGAAATGTTGAACTCTACTGCAGTTCCACTACTCCCAGTCAATTTCTCACAAATTGTACAAGAAGACTCACATGTTACTGTTCTATTTATTGTGTATGATTTATAAAACACATGCATACTGTTTGCCTGCTTGCTTTCTAGTGGACAGATATATTCAGAGAATCACAGAATGTTAGGGGTTGGAAGGGACCTCGAAAGATCATCTAGTCCAACCACCCCACCAGAGCAGAATCACCTAGATTACATCACACAAGAACATGTCCAGGTGGGTTTTGAATATCTTATTATTAAACTATTACAATGAAAGAGCAAAATTTTATCTATCCCCTTTAAGACATCCCTGTGTCTGCATTTTGAAATGAATATTGTAAATTTTCCTTTTGTCCACTTTTCCCCTCTTTTTGGATCCTAAACATTAAGTCTCATACATCTTTACAGTTATTTCTTTTCCTGCATTTCACAAGTAAACTCAGTGAGACAGAACTTGTACAGAAAGGCATTCAGTGCATGGGGCAAAGTATCAGTGGAACAACAACAGATCTGAAACATCTGCAGTCCTGTGTAATCTGAATACAAAAGTGCTGGAAATATTTTCTTCTTTACATTAAGAGTATTCAGGTCATAACAGATTTTGTCACCCAGTCCTATGAGCCATGTATAGACCACCCTTCAAGCAGCACTACTGACATTAGTTAGTCTGCAGAGATGGTCCTGACTGAATAAGAGTATTGCATCTGATCTCAACAAGTAGAGAATACAGCTCTCCATTCCAGATGGTTTATTTTCCTCTTACAAAAAAAAAAAAAAAAATTCAAAAATAATCAATTTCAGTAAGGAAAATTATAATCTTGGTTGTGTTACTAGTAAGTTTGCAGAGAAAGGCAGGCAATAAAAATACGCTGTTAATGAAATTTTCAGATCTTCAAATGCAATTTTCCAGCCCCTTGTCATTAACACACAGTAGCAGTGAGAGTTGTTTTGTCAGGGTAAACATTGGCACGTAGTAAGAATGCAGAGAGCCACTTCATTCATGTAGGAAACTCTGCTACATCAAAGAAGGTACATAACATTATGGCACTTTAGAATCAAAATGTTCGACATGCTCTCTACCCATTGTAGCATCTTTTTCTCTAAGGCAAAGAACTTTTGCATATAATAATAATAAATTTTTTAAAAGGCAGATCAGAGAAATTTCTCCCAGGATATACTAAAATTGCAAAGGTTTTCCACCAGGTGGCATGTGAGCCACATAGTGTTCTGAGTAGCAGTACTGTAAATAGACACAATTTTGTCTTGCACAAGACAGTCAAGCTATCTGATTGGTCTGGGACCAAATTAGCATCTATAATTATCCAGAGTAATTCACAAGAAGAACTCTTGTAAGAAACACTCCCATTAGTTAAGCTCCCTAGAAGTGTTCAATGGCAAGTTAAGCTCCCTACCAAACTATTGGTCATTATGGTTTGAGCATTAAATTTGACTTAAATGTTAGGGTTTTTTTCTTTGTGATAATTTCCATTCTTGGCAGTATCATATCCATCAGAGCTTTAACAGTTGAGAAAGTAGACTTGTAAGGACAGAGCGGCCTGAGAAATACAGTCAAAACACAGGAAGAAAAGCTTCCTAAGTGCTCTATAACTCATATCATAACTGATCACAAACTGATAATCACAAACTGCTAAAATACATTCCTGGCTTTCCCTACTCCCATGGAGATGGAAAGAACGAATACCTTCTTACAGGTATTACACGTAGCTGCTATATATCGTTCTCTGGAGAACTGTAGCTATTAAAAACAAGAGAAGAAATTTTTAGGGCAATTATTTCTTGCTGATTGTGCAATAGTGTAGCAATAGAAAGAAAAAAGAACAGCCAGATCTGTGGCTGTAGCCAGTTTTCTACAAGATGCCACAAGTATTTCAAAGCCATTCAAGAATTCATTGCTATGACAGTAGTCTTCAACCCTCCCCACCATTGCTAAGAGTTGCAAATACTATGTGCCGAATATCAATCTTACTGGGAAGACAAATGCTTGTCACATTATTTCAAAGGAATAAAAGAAATAACTTACCAATTAATTTTCTTCTCAGGAGAGAGATAGGTGCTACTTCAGAAAGAAGAGAAAAGCAGCAGCAGATCACAGATCTGTGTTACATCACAGAACTCTGATTGATATCACAGGGGGTTTTTTCTACATTATTTTATTTCACTTCTTCACCATTCTCACACTAGTGTCACCCAGGGGTTCAGATGTTGTGGATTCCAAGGGAAAACCTTTTTCATGGAAAAAACTCAACAAACTAATGCAGTCAATTATTGTCTTCAGAGAAATTATATGCTCAGAAGACTACTCAGTGGATGAGATTTTAAGGGAGCCATGACTTGCCTTAACCATAGGCCAGTTCTTTCCATGCGAACACAATGGTCTGTAACCAGAATAATACACTGTTGGAGCTCCCTCCAGCAAAAACTGTTCTTGGGACCAGACAATGTGCCATGTTCCTGAACACTCAAAAATATGGAAGAATAAAATCTTTGAGTTTACTCGACATTGGGGATACTTTTAAGGAAAGAGATCGCTCTTACTTCAGAGGTTTACAGAAGCACAGAAAGCAGTCAATGCTACTGATTATCAAAAGAAAGAGAGGGGTTGGTTTTTTGAAAGCACAAACAAAAATATTTGGGGTTTTTCTCAGTTATAGAAGGAATGGGAGGAAAATGATAAACTGGAGTTAATAGCTGATGGGATTCCAAGAGGTCTACACGAACTTACTTATCTTTCAAATACAAATCTCCAATTTGGGCATGCCATGCCTAGGGAGGGCCAGACAGTTTCTTTGATTAATTGTATGTAGTAAAGCAAAAAAAACTATGCACTGAAATAATGTTGAAACTGAAGTATGGATTTTTACATTGGATGTAACTGCAAAACACCCTAATACTCAATTAAAAATTACTTTGATTCCAAATGGAAAAAGAACAAAAGAAGCCAGAAAATAAGCAAAGCCATTTTAATTTCATTTAATTTATTTCATTTTTTATTAAAACAATCTACCCAACAGAAGGAAAATAAGCTTGATATTCAGTTTTTGAAGTTCTAAACATTAATGTTATGGTCATACTGAGACGTATTTCCCTAGACATCTTTTTTTCTATTCTATAAAGTTATGCTAGCGTATACCTACTTGTAATTCTATAGTCCCAACTGCATGATGATTTCAGGGGCTACCATGCACTAGAAATGCAAAAGTATTTTGCTTTCTCGCTTTTTGAATTCATTTGGAAAAGAAGCCATCAAGACCTTGGGTGAGCAATTAATTTTTCTGTGTATGTGATATACTCTGTGCATGATACACACAAATTCTACCAGTTCTTCATAGGAAATTGCTGGCCTGCTGCCTCTGGAGGCTAAACTATAACACATCCCAGTTGTGGATTAAAAAATGGCATTTAACAAAAGGGTTTCCTTTGATAGAAAATTAATTTTTGTCTTTTCTGGTAAGCAAAACAAAAAGATATGACATTCAAAGGAAATGTTCTTAAACAGTAGCAATCTCTTCATCTGGTTATGAAAAAAACCAGTTATTTATTCATATGAAACAGAGAAGGAAAATAATGTCATTAATATAAAAAAAAAAAATCAAGCAGATAACACATTCATAAAATCCAGAAAAGTCAGTGGAAAATGACTGTAATTTTCTCCCATGTGCCCCAAAGTCATCAAGAATTAGTGATAAAATTCTGCCCTAGCTTTGGCATTCCAATTCTGACGATTAATTCTTAGATACCATAACTGTTTGCTGAGTTGTGCTCTCTGATGCGTCTCCTTAAAATGGGAAAGATTCACAACCACAGCCTACAAGATAACCCTCAACCAGGATTTACACCACTGAAAGCTAGTTCCTGCCTGCAGAAAAGGAGTAGAAAACCTAGAAAGCTTGTTTCATTCCTTTTCCATGAGTAGAACAAAGGCATTTGGAACAAGCCCAGCTCTTCTTTGGATGAGATGTACTTGTGTGGTGAATGGTTCTTGTAAAGACTTCTATACCAATTCCCAAAGGCTAAATGCCAAAACCATTTTGGTGAACTTGGAAAGGAACAGCCAACACGGATTCCAGTTGTATGCCTTAGCCAGGTACCAGATTTTTGCCATAGTACCTCATGGGATCAATTTAAACTTGATAAGACAAGGCCCACAGAATTCTCTTAATGACTGTAAATTCTGTATATGTGTTTAAAAAATACCCCAGGTGCTCTTTATTTAATGAGCACATTCAATAGAATTCCATGCTTAACTAAGCACTAAATTAATCTTCTACATGCACCTTTTGCAGAATCAGGAATGTAGCTTTCTAAATCTAAACGTTAGAGAAGTATATTTACAACCACAAAGAGGCACATTGTTAAGTGATGCAATTCTTGGTATGACAAAGCCTTCCGGGCTTCTCCAATGCCCCAAATGCAGCATGAGTCACTGGATCCTGGAGCTCACACAGTGGATGGCCCTGGGCCAGCCCCACCGGTGCAGCCTGCAGTCTGGGCAGAGCTGCTGTTCCCTGTGTGCCACAGAGGTACCTGTGCAGCTCTGCTGCTGGCTGGCTGGGCCTCAATCAGCTGCTCTGTCCCTGCCCCAGCTGCTATTGGCTCTGCTGGGCATGGGAGAAGCTTCTAGTAGCTTCTTGCAGGAGCCCCTGCCTCGCCCCCCCACAGCCTGGCCACAGGAGCCTGGAGTAGCTTCAGAGGGGGAGGCCTGCTGCCTGACAGGAGGTGCAACGTAAGTGTGAGAGAGGGCTTTTTTATGGGCCTTGGTGGCTGTGTGGCAGAAAGTCTGGGTGTTTGGCTTTTTAGTGGGCGTTTTAATTTGGTTTTTTTAAAGGTGCCAGCCTCAGTGTCAAATAGGGGCTTAAAGCCTGAGGCCAGGGAGAGAAGACTGGTGGCCTGCAGTTGCTCTCAACTGAACAAACAGGCGTGCAGCAGAAGAGTTGATGTTTCAGAAAATGTATGATGTGCTGATCTTTGGTCAGCTCAGTGGAGTTTAAAAGCTGCCAGGCCTCCAGCTGCTCGGATTCAAACATGGGAAGGTGGGAGGCAAATGTATGCAGTGCAACTCTGGTTGTAGTTAGGAAGATTTATACTCTTGGGTGGTGTGACTCCAGCTTACAGAGGGTAGGAACTGTACAATGCCTGAAAGGAAACCCAGCAGCCTGGAGTAGTGTGTCATTTTCTGCGTGTGTTTGCTAGTTAGCATGTCATGCCTACTCTTGCAAAGGTGTCTGACCAAATAGTTGGTGACATGGCATCACTTGTCCTGGATTTACTTCTTGCGTGGTCCAAGGCAGGATGGGGGGAAGGTTTTCTGGATGTGCGCCTCCACAGGGAGTTGAGCTGCTGCAGCACCTTCAGCTGTGGCAGTGTCTGCTATCCCAGCCTGTGCCCTTCATTAAACATGCAGGATCTCTGTTGTAATTAAATACCAGAGTGTAATGCAGCTTCATTGTCACAAGTATTTCTGAAAGTTAAATACATGTGAGATGTCTTGTCATGTTCTGCCACCAGGTCAGGACTAATTGACTGTGGAGAGTAGTACTGGGCACATGAAGTTGAAAGGTAGTGTTATGCTTACAGACTGATTCAAATAGTAGCGCCTTTCACTGCAGGTTATACTCAATGCATTTCATATTTCCTTTTTTTGTTTTCTTCCCCTTGAGGGTTTTGGTAATTCTGTTTCCTCCAGTTCCCTGTTTCTGCTGGTCCTAATGTTTTTCTGTCCTTTACCGGTCTCCATGGGAGCCATTAAGAGCTATTAACTTTTTCCTGACTCTGGGCTTGGTAAAGCAGCAGAGAGACAAGCTCAGAGTGTCTGAAACTGTCCTCTCTTCTTGGACAGGCAGACTGAGCTGCGGAGACATGCTGTCTTGCTCCCATAGAGAGCACCTCACCCTGGACCCAGTTCTCTACCATTTAATGTCTCCAGTTCTGGTAAGACTAGACCTTTTTTTATGGGTGCAGCATTTTTACAGGGAAAAATTATGAGTAGTGTAGCACATGTCCATATAATCTTGTTTTCACTGAATCCCTTGAAGGAGGTCTTCCAGTTTCTGGGTTTGAATGATTCAGGGGTGTGTAAGCAAGCCATCCATGGAAAATAAGCTCCACGTGGCAATAGTCAAAAATACTGAGTTTACTCTTGTGTCTTGGGTCTATGTTCAGGTAGCACCTGTAAAAATACCCCAAATCCTTTAATTCTGTATTCCAAAAGAATCCTATTAAGCATAAGAGAAAATTCCAAAAGAGCGCAGCAGGAAGAAACTAAGCAAGGCAGCATTCAGTCTCAATTATTGTGAATTTTGGTTGATTTCACTACTACTTGAGTTACCATTCTCTCTTGTATCAGTTGCATTTATGAAGAGAGCTTTTGTAGATTTTAGTCAGTTTTAATTGAAAGCAAAGGACAGTTGACTTCATAGGGGTTTGGTTTTTTTCAGATGCTCTTTAGAGAAATTTTTTTTTTTTTTCAAAACCTTTTTTATCCCTTACGGTAATGTACCAAATAAACATCTTAGGTTTAGAAACAGCCATGGTATGGAGTGGGCTGAAAGAATAGTATGCCATCAAAATGAACTATTTTCAGAAATCATTTGGCAATTTGTCAGAATAAGAGACCTAACTGAGGCCCAATTTATAACAGCTATGTAAATGGAATAATTGCTATCTCTTTTGAGGACAAATAAAGAAAACTGCAGAACCTGATGCCCTCCCAGCCACCTAAAACAAACCACCATCATCATGTAAATCAGCACCATCTGTACAGCAATCAGTCAGCAGTTCCCTACTGCCAAGTCAAGTGGTTTATTTCTGCCACTGATGCATGGCTGACTGGCAAAAAAGCTGGTCTTTAAAGCAAGAGGGAAGTTTAGAATCAGTTGAGACAACTGTTACCTGCCTTGACTCTAGAAAAAAGTTAAAAGGCTTTTTAAGATGATGTGTGCTTGATGTCCCGAGCTTTCCAGCTGTCCTTGGATAAAGGGGAATTCTTCTTCTGGTCTTCAGGCTGGCCTGGGCTCCCCTGTGTTGATGTCTTCCCCTCCTCTGCTGGTGTGAAACACGGATGTCTGTTCTGAGGTGCGATCTGTTTGAATGGCAGTAGCACTGACGATTGACTACGCTGAACACTAGTGCAAAGTGAGGTTATCCTCTAAGAATAAGCCACGTTTGGGACTGTTCAGAGAGAAAGAATGAACTTGATATCGGATCAGAGACCTTGGAACATTTGGAATAACAGCTGCAGGTGTGCCTCAGGTGAAAGACATCAGCTATTAGATGGGTGTTTGGAGAAGGAGATAATTTGCTTTAACATCTACTAAAGCACACAGAAGAATTTTTCATAAGAGTAAAGCAAATAAATGCAGGATGATAAGTATGCAGCGTGTAAAACATCATACTTGATAAAACTTCATTCATTTTTACTCAAGTGTTAGACTATGCAGCAAAACCACGAGTTTGTACATGTGGGCCATAGCATAGCATACTTGAAAGAGATAAGTAAAAGTTAGTGATCTCACAAACCATTGTCATCACATAGCTGACTGTCATCAGGGCTGGTTTCAGGAGCTGACAATAGTCTGGCATTTCCATTCATTGCTCTTTGATGCCTTTACAAAATGTCTTTGCATAAAACGGAAGTTTCAGGGTACTGCAGGCTTCGTGCTGAGGCTTGCATGTGGCTTTTCCCAGTAATTAAGAGATTTTGCTTGAGGATTTTTCAGCTCTTAAAAGGAGGATGGAAAGGAAGAAAAAAAACAAGCAAGCACAAAATCTTGCCCCTTTCTTTTGGGGAGCAAAGTGGACCAGAAATAATGGGCAGGAAAGTAAATTATAGCTTTTTCAAGCTTCTGGTCTTTCACATAGTTTCAGTGTGAGGTGGTGGAATGCCACCTGGTCTGACATCTAAGGCTTGCATTAGACTATATGATAAAAAAAATTCTCAGCTTCGTGTACAGCAAGAGAGGCCTGGGACTTTCACTCAAATTGGTATTTTCAATTTTTTCCCTTACCTACTGGGTCTGGCTGGGATGGAGTCCTTGTAGTGCTGTGCTTGAGCTGTGACCAAAACCAATCTGATAACGCTGTTCTAGGTATTGCTGAACAGTGTTTGTGTGTCATTAGGGCCTTTTCTGTTTGTTAAGGCGCCCACCCCAGTGAAGAGATAGGGAGTGGGCAAGAGGCTGGGAGCAGACAGGTGATCCACTTAAACTAACCAAAGAGCTACTTGATGCTGTATAATGTCATGCTCTGCTATAAAAAAGAAGGAAGTCAGGCAGATTAGCTGGAGTTGCTGATGGTGTGGTGCTTAGATGACTACTGGCATTAACCCCCAACCCCTTACTTTGTTTCCTGTGTCTTTGACTTGTCATAAACAGGTTTTGTCTTTGCTTTTTAAAATAATCCCTTAACCTAGCTAAAGGGGAGGATTAGTATAAAATACCTGACCAGCAGGAAGCTTACGTGTATATCTGTGACAGTTTGAAATGAAGATAACTCTTTAGGCCTGCATCCCCAATACCTTTCTCCAGATTACCAAAAGACTATAAAGTGTAATTCTGTTGTAATGTATATGCTGATGTAGGAACTGGAAATTTTAGGGTTCATTAATCGAGAAATGTCTCCTGGAGATGTCTCTGTGGAAAGCATGGAAGACTCAGTTCCAGGAGGGAGCCAGCTTGTAACTGCTTGTCTTTGGGGGTTTTGTGTTGTGGTGGTGTTTTTATTGTTTAGAGTGGAGTGCTTGACAGTATGAATAGCAAACTTCCAGTGTAATGAATGACTTCAAGTATTTAGGGGACTTTCTTAATCTGGTGTGGTTACTACAAAGTACCATTCTTGCTGTGGTAACATGTGGTTACCACAAAGTACCAAAGCTTTTCTGTGGCACTTTAATGGACAGCCAGATTTGAAAGGGGGTATATTTCCTCTAACTATAAAACAAAGGTATGTTATAAACTTTATCTTTACTCAGAGTGGGATTTCTGAGTGGTCCAGTGCTCTCAGTGTCAGCATACTACAGCCAGAAATTTCCTGTGATTGCCTTGCAGAGTGAGAAGCATGGTGTGGCTTATGTGCAGTAAAGGAGGCCATGCAAAGATTATCTATTCAGCATGAACATAGGAACTTCCCAGGGTGCATGAAGAGTTTTCTTCTCTTAAAAAATCCCTAAATATCTTATAGGCTCATCTAGCATTATATAGAAAACTTACTGTAGTCGTGTGGCATGTAGGATTCTACCATGAGTTCTGGGAAGATCTGTTTGGAGACCCTGTTCTCATTAGTTCTTTGCTAACCTTTCTGTTGATCTGTAGCTCAAATCACTGCTTCCATTTAGGGGTCTACTAGTACCCACAAACCATGGCATCTTGCTTTAAAAAAAAATAAAGCAAACTGAATCAGTTGTTTAAAAATGTCACTGTAACCTTACTAAGTATTCAAAGACATTAGTCTGAGTTGCTCTGGAATAAAAAGCATTCTCTAATCATCGCAGCGCAGGGAGGGGCAGGGAATGGAGGTTTTCAGTCTCCTTCATCCTGAGTTGTCTTCCGTCTTAGCTGAGGGGGGCATTCCACACACACACACACACACACACACTTCCCCTGCGGCATTGTGGGGTCCCACCCACAGGAGACAGTCCTCCATGAACTTCTCCAGCAGGAGTCCTCTCTACTGGGGAGTCATCTCCTCACCATGTGCCTCAGCAGGGCTCCCTTCCATGGGGTGCTGACCTTCAGGCCCAGACTCCTCCGGCCTGGTCCCCCCCAGACTCACAAGTGCCCTGGAAAACCTGCTGTGGCAT
>VZTU01018101.1:4838-20320 GCA_013400835.1 Zapornia atra
AGTGGACACTCTTGAGGAGCCTGGAGTTAGAAGCATGGTTGCTGCTGATGTTCAGACACGATGCTTCTGCTTCTTACATTGACTGCTAGGAAAAAGAAAAACAAAACTCTACTGTCCAATGCCCAGGGCTGAGACCATCAAGTTATCTGTGTTAATACTAAGCACAAACAAAAAGACCTCACATTTTTCAATCTCCCAGCAGTAATAACTTCTTTTCAGACTGCATGAGAAAAGGCAACAGGGTTGGCTTTTGACAGGTAAACAGGGTTGGCTTTTGATAGGCAAGCATGTAAGTGGCAACAGGAACTATTTTCCCTCTTTCTCTCTGGCAATTCAGATACATTTTCAAGGCTTTCCCCATCCATGAGCTGCAGATCCAGGACAGCCTCTGCCTCACAGCCCTCTAGCCAGCAGCTAGGTCTTTCAAGAAGAAAACCAGGGGATGTGGTGGTGTAGAGCTGCAATGATTCTTGAGTACTCCCAGATTATGGCCCTGGTTAAAATTGCCTGTGTCAATGTCCTGTGGGAATGCCTGTCACCTTCACCCTCTGTCCTCTTGCACCCGCCTTCCCTATCCAAAAACTCATATTCCATAAACTGGAGCCCAGGGATTTCAATCCTTTCTCAGAGCCACCTCTGTCCCTCAGTGCCTCATTACTATCCCTGGAACAGTCCCTGTGCTTCCAGGTCCAAGCCTTTCTCAGCCCCACATCTCCTTCCTCTGCTTGATACTCCCATCACCTCCCACCTGGGGCTCTGCCTTGCTGTCACCTTGCCCGATCCCCTTTACTTCTACCACGCCAACTCTTTTGTTGCTGCCATCCCAGTAATTATCATTTAGGTTATTTCCAGAACCCACGACGTCAGTGGTGTAATAGCAATTTAGAGGGATCTCTGGATGGTTTTCACCAGCGGTAGGATCAGTTTAATGCCCATCTTCCCTTTCTTCAGCCTTTGCCTCCTATACCAGATCCTCCCCCATGGTTTAGCTTCCATATTTCCACATCAGTCTGCAGGATCATCCTCCAGCCTCAAATACTGAAGTGCCCCAGGGAGAATAAATTTTTCTGTTTCCACAAGATGAATGGTTTTTTACCACTGAAAGATGCAGAGGTGGGGTCTAAAGTAATCTTCAGCTGCTTCTGACGTAGGGAAAAACTGACAGAGATTTCCCCCCTAATTTATCCTGGTAAATCAGTCCCCATAATACGTACCTTAAATAAGGTATTTTATTTCACAGCAATGTGCCAACTTATGCTGGAAAGATGATGTTTAGAAATCAAGCAAGCACATAACTGATTTCAAAGGAGTGCCATTACAGATTAGTTCGTCCCAGAAATTGAAGTGTTTCCCATCTGCTTCCATTCATGATTGTTAATTAATTGGTAAGTAATAAACACGGACAGTGGCTTTGACAGCTCTGCAGCAGTAGAGATGCAAGGATAGTATGGTCTGGCTTTCCTGGCGTCATTTTTATAAGTCACCCTCTGATTCCCAGGGAAAAGCTGCTGCAGGGAAGATGTGAGAAGGGTTTTTGAAGAGGTACCTTTGAGACATCTGTGGTCCCACTGCTTTTCTGTACACTGTTCTTGCACTGGGCTTGCTGAGTTATAGCAGAGTTGACTCTTTTCACAGTTCCACCCCAAAATTGGGGTGGGTGGTTGAAGTTCCTAGGCCAGGGCTGGGGTATGCACCAAACCTGCAAGGCAGCCCGATTCAGCTCCTTGTTTTGCCACTTGCTGTTGCGCAGGGTCTTGTACAAACTGTGTGAGTTGATTTGTCTCTCTTAGTATTAATTGCCCAAGTTTTTTCCCAGAGCAAACCTAAGTGCCACCAATTTATCACTGTAGGGCAAGAGGAGGCACCTCTGGATTGCACAGTCTGGCCTTCACATGGTGAAATTCTTGGGATATGGATTCACCCATAGGTCAAATCCTCAAGGGAACCATTTAGAAACAGGATAATTTGAGGCTGCCAGTGACTTAATTTCACTTCAGTTGCCCTAAGTGTGCTAACAAGTGGGTGAGCAAATCATAATGACCAAAAATAAGCAGAAAAGTACAACACAAGTTGCAGGGGCACTGGTATGCCACAAGGATGCAGATGCCTGCACAGTGCACAGTGCTCATGTCCCATGAATTATTTTCCCAGGAATCAAACCCTAGATACCACAAGGTGACATCCTCCTGCCCTCCCCAGGCTCTGGCCACTTCTCCCACAGAGAATGTTCCTCCTTGGGCAGTTGGGACAGGCGAGTATCAGTCCCATGGGGACAAACTCAGAGAAGATCTCCCAGACACCCAGTCAGCTGTCACTTGCTTGACAGGGTGACACTTTCCCAAGCCTCATTATCTGAAGAAACATTATAAAAGATTTTTTTGGCCAAATTTTAGGAAGATACAAGCTACAGCATCTGCTTTACCTATTTGTATGTGCCATGGCCAAAGGAGCAGAAAGGCCATTAGCAGCTCTACTTGTCTTTTAACATCAGGTCTAAACAACCGTAACCACAGAGGACTTCACAGGGCTAGGAAAAGCCCCATGCTTGTAAGGTCTCCAGCTGTTTATTACTTTTTTCCATCATGATTACCTTGGCTCCAGAAAGTTTTAATACTGTTCAAAATTCAATCCAGTTTTATTGACATCTCTAGTTTTGCCAAACAGTTAAACTGAAGCAGACGGCATGAATTTCAGTCAATCAATATTCATTTAAAACTGGACACCCATATGTAAGCATACTCTCTCCTTGGCAATGAGTAAGGAGAGTGAACAATCAATCCACACTTGTATTTAAACTCTGCGACTGTATTTTCAAAAACCCCCACATAAGGCAAAATTGAATGGTTGAATAAGGCAACATGTGATTTCTGTTATGTTATTATTAATAATTAATAATTCACTTAATAACACAGCAGGAGCCTAATCCAAAGCCCGCTGATGTCAATAGATTTCTTTCTAGTGCTCTGGGAAGCGCCAGAACAGGCACAAAGGTCCAGGATTTTCACCATGTTATAAGCACCTACCTCCCATGCTGAACTCAAACACCTTCACAGTGCTGCCCTGCTGCTTCACAGCCCCCTATCTTAGAATAAATGGTTGTGATATAATGTATGGCAAGCAGCAAAGAGCAGGCTGGGGGTAACACCCTTTTAAGAGGGTTCAGCGCCGTAGATTTAAATTCTGGGCTCATGGCAGTGTCTGAATATGCCCACCTCTTCTATGCTGGATATACACCCCGTATCATGTAAAACTATTGTGTTTATTCTACCATACCACTGCGTAACATGCACATCACACCAATTATTCATCGCTATCGCATGGTAGCTGCATCCCCATAGAGGGACTGGGCCGCATGCCCAGGAGCTGCTGCCTGAGAGGGAAGAATCACAGAAGCACAAGGTTGGAAAAGACCTTTAACATCATCAAGTCCAACTGTTCCCGTCCCATGCTAAACCATATCCCAAAGTAACTGATCTAACCTTTTTTTAAACAAACTCAGGGATGGTGACTCAACCCTCTCACTGGGTAGCCTGTTCCAGGCCCCGGCAACTTGTTCCAGGCCCTGACAACTAAGAAGGAGGAAACGCCAAGCTGTCGAGCTTGTTTAAATCTCTCCTTGGCCTTTTCCTGGCTGCTGTTAACCATCTCCGAGCTTCTGAGAAGTCCCGTGGCAGCCAGAGACACCCAGGACCAGGGCAGCTGGACCTTTGAACTAATGTTATTGTTATTATTACTGTTTTGCCTCCCTAATTAACCGGCTGGGCATGTGCCAGCTCCTTGTACCTATATTGTAAGGGTTGTTTCCATTGGGTTTAGGCAGACAGTCTTACTTTAAGATGCCTATTGATCAGCTGCCATTCTCACGTGGTTAAAGCACTCCTCTAGGGGAACTCTCTCAGTGTTTTAAGTGCACACAGTTACTCTCATGACTGGCTTGTAAACAGGTTTTAATGGGGCTATTAGTGTAAAAGGACAGGAAACTTTCAAAAACAGCCTTTTAAATATTCATGAAGATGTTTAATCTGGTGCTTAATCACCATTGTTTGCATATCGCAAAGAAGGTGGTGGTGGTGTGTGTGTGGGGGTGGCAGCAGCGCTTCACTGTTAGATATCAATAGGGCATTAATAAAGGCTCTTGGAGCCATGATTAATGCACAAATGACACCCAAAATTTGACAAGGCACCTCCCACTTTTTTTGCAGAAGAGCTCCCCACAATGGGTGTCCAAGGAGAGCTTAAGTTCCTAGGAAGGGAGGTTCAGGGCTGGGCTCTGCTCTTTACCACACTGAGCAAGGCTGGATCTGTGGACTTTCTGCTCCGCTGCACTGGCTGTGTGTCCCCAGGCCTGACCGACTGCACATGGGCATCAGGATGGATGTTTCTGCTGGAGTGAGGGGTCCAGAGGTATCACCAGAAGACAGCTGTGCCCAGATGGGATGTGCTATGTCCCATCACTGCCCCCCACCAGGGCTGGATGGACCATCCAGGAGATTCACTCCTCAAGTTTTCTTCCCAGCAAAGGTCTGCCTTAGACTTTGAGTTTGTCTATGTTGACTGAATTGATGAAAGAGCATGAACGACCCTTCAACCAGTTAAACCAGTGCTTTTGTCCCAATGCCCCAATCTCTACAAGCCTGCTTGACCTTTTCTGTCCATGGATGTGGTCCTACCTGTCCAGTCTCTGCTCTGATCAACTCCAGGAGCCTCAGAACTTGTGTAAAGGAATGAACTAAATACATAATTTCAGCTCAGCTTTTGTGTTGCTTTGGCGGGGTGGATTTTAGCCATTTCTGTGGTAATGTTTGTAATACATGCTTTATTTTCATTTAAGAAGTAAAAGCAAGAAAGGATAGTGTTTCCCCAGTGGGAGAGACTTCATGCAATTTTAAAAATGTGCATTATTTAATCCAATAGGCATTAACATGCCTTGAGCTGTTAACACCTGTTGTGGAAATCCATAATACACAGGCTTAAAAAACCAACAACCCTGAGAGACCCATAAAGGTTCCTGCAGAGCTGTCGCTGCCTCTTGTGTCAATGAGTACTTAAGGACCCTGAAATCTGTGGCTGAACTCACTTACTGAGCACGTGCTTTCTCTTTAGCTCCAAAAAAAAAAAAAAAAGGAAAAAAAATAATCCTTAGGATAATTTCATTGAAAGAAAGAATAATGAATACGAAACACCGGTGAACTACATTTCTTGCACAAACCTCTCATGTATTTTTCATGCATTTCCCCACCCAGACGCCTAAATGCACCAGCTTATAGTCTACATTACTACCTCATAAAACTCCATGTAAAACTTCAGCCAATGTTTTTTGGTTTTTTTTTTTTAATGCTTTGACACACTGTCGTCTAACGGCGTATCTCAAACTTAGGCTGCCTGCTCTCAGCTGGGGAGGTCATCTTTTGTCTTCCACAAAAGTAGACCCCCCCACAAAAAATCAGATTTCAAATAGAAAAACGCAAAGGGAAAGCAATATTCCCTGGGTAAGATGTGGGTGGAAGAAACTCTTAATGGGATCTCACTTTAGCAAGACCTGACCTCGCGTTCTCTTTGTAATCAACGAGAACTGGTTAGGTGTGAAGTCCTGGGTGGGCTGAAGCCGGTGGAAGTTTTGTCAATGATTTCAGGATGGGACCCCTCTAATGGGACCACCTAAAATTTAGATAACTGCCTCCAGCAGGTGCCATTTGAACCCCCCCAGGGTGTGCTCGGTGCCCTGACAGGTACCCTGTTGACCCATGTAAGACTGTTATCCCCACATGGATGTTTCTCTCATCCTGGGATGTCTACCTAGCACCACACATGCCTTTTAGACAACTGAATCAAGCCTGAGGAGTCTGGACTGCATCTGCATTGAGGAAATTATTTGGAGTGATGTATCTAAGGCAGGTAATATGAGCCGTGGTTGAGGGACATGTATGACTGAGGGAGCTGGGGGTGTTCAGCCTGGAGAAGAGGAGGCTGAGGGGAGACCTTATCACCACCTAAAATGACCTGACAGAAGGGTCGTAGAGAGGTGGAAAGTACTTCCCTGAAAGAGTTGTTGGGGCCTGGAATAGGCTACCCATGGAGGGGGTTGAGTCACCATCCCTGGATGAAGGGAGTATACAGACTGGAGGGGAATCAATTCCTTAAAAGGGCAGACACTGGCAGGACAAGGGGGAATGGATTGAAGCTAAAGGAGTGAAGGTTTAGATTAAATATTAGGGGGAAGTTCTTTACAGAGAGAGTGGTGAGGGGCTGGAACAGGCTGCCTAGAGAGGTGGTGGATGCCCTGTCCCTGGGGGTGTTCAAGGCCAGGTTGTCTGGGGCCCTGAGCACCCTTGTGTAGCTCCAGGCCTGGAGGTTGGTGGCCCTGCCTGTGGCAGGGTGGTTGGAACTCTCTGATCCTTGGGGTCCCTTCCAACCCAGACCAGTCTATGATTCTATGGTTCTATGGTTCTATGATGTGTTTAAAAAAAGGGTAGATGAGGTACTTAGGGATATGGTTTAGCACAGGACAGGAACGGTTGTACTCAATGATCTTAAAGGTCTTTTCCAACCTTGTGATTCTGTGGTTCTGTGATTCTTTATCTTCATTGCCCATACACAGAATTTAAATGATTCACATAGAGCAAGAGCCATGGTGCTCTTTGGGCCAGAGGCACATAAGTGTCTGCATGTGCACTGGTGTCCCAGCTCCCAGCACAGCCTAAGCAATTGGCCTGGTTGCCACAACATGCATGTTTACTGCCGTGTGAGATGTCCAGGGGTGTTGGTGTATCACATATGAGAGGACTTCAAGGGTAGAACATCCTTCTGAGCCAGGAACTAAGGTCTGGTGAGATGACCAGGGATGCCTCTGATTTAGCTGGACGCTTGTGTTAAGGCAGTTGGAGGAAGTCCCATGGGTCTGCTCATGGAGCCAGATCCCACTCGCTGGGTTGATCCCACATAGCCTGAGCCACATGAGGTGGGTCCCACCTTGCTGCCCGGTGAACGAAATCCTACAGCTGCAGGAGAGTTTTATCTTAGGGATAATTAGAAACTTTCCTACCTGCCTTTATTAACGAAATCATTTATAATTAGTTTGCAGCGCTCGAGCCATTTCAGCAGCAATTGCAGAAATCTCCAAGGAAGGCAGAGAATAACAAGGTTGTTTATCCATGGATCCTAGGAACTTTTTCACTCTGATTGTCTCCGGTGGTGGACTCCCTGGGGACAAGTGAGAATTTTAGCAATCTTATGAAACCTTACTTAACACTCTGCTGATGTTAAGATGAGGAGAGCAGTAGGTGGGAGGATGGGAGACCCCATCCAGAAGAAAACCAAAGGCAAAGCTGTCACTGATGTGAGGAGAGCCATGGCCAGGCTCAGTCTTTTATTATTTTATTATATGCCTGGCATGCAATCCAAGGAGTCTACTCCAGTTAAAGCTCTGAAATCAGAGGGTTTTTTTTTTTTACATGAGAACATGTTAGATGTTTTTTCAAAATTTTTCTTCGTTTCTAGAAAATTCTGTCTAGGCAAGGCACAGGTTAAAAGCCATTTAGTTTTTATTTGAGTTTTACATTTGGCACTTAGGTGATTCTGCCTTATTTGAGAAGACCTCATAGCATTTATGGAATAAGGCTTTTGATTTGACCACACAGTTGGACAGGAACTTTTCTCCCAGGCATATCTTCAAGCAGAGCTGCTTAAAATTTATCAGACAGAAAGTCTGAGGTTGAAACAACAGCTGCTACTTCTGTTTTTCAAACCACAGGTAACAATTATTTTTCAATCACTGTAACTTTGGTTGAGAAACCTACTATCATTTTTCCTGTAGTAAAACCAGAACCTCTTTATAATTGATTTTGATACATTTCAATGAATTGCTTTGGGAAATATTTCAGTAAAAATGCAGGGAGAACTGAATCTGTTTCAAGACCTGTGGAATCAAAGAAAGGTGAAAGTTTGATACTTTTAGCAAAAATGCTGTTTTCACAGAATCACAGAGCATTAGGGGTTGGAAGGGACCTCAAAACCTCATCTAGTCCAGCCATCCTGCCAGAGCAGGATCACCCAGATTAAATCACCCAGGAATGCATGCGGGTGGGGTTTGGATGTCTCCAGAGAAGGAGGCTCCACAACCTTTCTGTTTTCCTCCCAATAATATAAGCCCATCTGGTATTTGGTTTTGGTTTTGGTGTTTGTTTGGTTGGTTTTTGTTTTCCTGGGGGTGTCAGGAACACATGGAGTAATCTTACTCTAACAGAGTTGTGACTCTTCACACTCCTGAGATCCATCATGAAACTGCACATCGTATTGGAACAAAAAGAGGAAGAATTTCAAAGCTGTGTTACTTGTGCACTCCTAGCCACCCTGAGATTTTCTTCTCAGTTTGGTGCTTCAGACCAGCACAATTTCATTGGTTTCTGTGGTTGCTCCAGACTGACAGTCATGGAGTTGAGATTAAATCTTGGTTGACCACTTTATTTTCTCCATCTCCCATGCTTTGGGATAAATCCATGGCTTGCTCCCCTCACCCTACCTCATTAAATGAGGTCAGCAGTTCATCAGGTAGGCTGCACAAGGAAGCAACAATGTTGGGCATTTTTTGGTGGGGTATGACAAAATAATCCAAATGAGGGGACACCTTCATGGCCGTCCTTGCACTCGTAGTGACAAAGGGCACAACTGAGTAGAAAGGTCCCAAAGAACAGAGCAGTTCTGGAAAGATCCCTGCATAGATGTTTATTACTAACCCTCACACCCAAGCCTGAAAGATCCTGCTCTTTCTGCAGGAGTGATGTATTAGTGCTCCAGCTGAGGAACATGCATTAACAACTCTTAGTCTCTTGCGCTGAGCATTATGTCTCATCTTCGAAGTCAGATTAATGGAGATTAGTGGTACCACTTAAGAGTTTAAACATCGTACTGACCCAAATTGGTTGTGCAGGCCCAGTGTGTAATGTTGCACATGCAGGGCTCTTAATGTCCAGAAAGTGATTTCACTAATTGTTTCAGAGAAGAAAGCTTGTGTTACTTTCTGCTCTAATCCTGAGGTATTCCCCCCACCACGCTTTTCACAACCACTGTCAAACACATCTGGTTATCCATCTACGTAAGTATCCATTTAATAATCAAAGATCATTTTGTTTTAGCTCCAGTTGGCCTGTCTGCTTGCCTTCCATGAAGCAGAGGCAGTGTAATTTCATTCATGCCTCCGATCTGTCAGATGCCTGCTCCAGTGACACTGGACTTGAAGAAAACACAGAAAAAAACCAAACCCCTCTGACAGTCAAAGCACTACAGAACTGCTGCACTGTATTAAAACAAATGGTTTTAATTATTTTAAATGAGATGTTTTGGCATAAGCCACACAGAAACTAAAAACAGAGGAAGCAAAAATATTCTTGTTTAAGACTACAGAAATGGAATTGATCCTAATAATTCAAGTTTATTTTTGTGCAATAATTAAAGCATTTGTCTGGCTGTGTGACCAAAACCAATTTGGAAACACACTGAACTTTTCAAGAAATCATTCACTTAGTTGGATCTGTTCCTGATGCTATAAAAAAAATTATGAAAGAATAAAAGAAAAGCACTTTCCCAGTGTTGCTTTTAGCAGTTCCTGTGGGACTGTCTACTGATGTCAGCTGGTTTTGGATGGCATGCTAAGAAGAAACTCTCATTTCCTTGTTCTTGGGCCTGGCAGCCCTTGGCTGGCTTGTGGTCTTTGTTCATCCTCAAGACTTTGCAGAAACATCTGGGACCAAGATCCAATTTATGTCCATGTTTCAATGAAGCAATTGTCCTAATGTATATGACCAGCCTCTCTATTCAGTCAATTGAGGGACGTAGATGTCTTTGCAGGAGATTGAGCACCTGAGTTAGGCAGACAGGTTCTGCCTTGGTTGGCTTTCAAGAGCACCTGCACCACACCACCAGGCAGGAGAGGAATTTATGTGCTTATTTTAAGAGGACTCCCCCTTCCCTAAATAATGAAGATGGAGGTATCTGAGTTAGGCAGACTAAATCACTGAAGTGACATGTCTTCTGGCTCTGCTGAAGAGCAGCAAGTGTCAGGGTGCCATGGTTTACTGTCTCCTCCCAGTGACTGGCCAGATGTGTGCTCCACTCGAAATTAAATTAACCCAAGTCCAGGAGACAAATTCTCACCTCTCTCAAGAACTGCTCAGGCAGCACTTTTAATCGCTTACGTCCATCTCTCCAATAACACACTAGAGACTCTACGCTTCCCACATCATCTCAGCAAGGAGAACACTACCTATTAACCATCACCCCTTCCTGCAGCACCTGGGTTTCTCCCTTGGGGTTTCTCATCGAAACACTGACCCATCCTGACCCTGTTTAGCTATTGAGATCTGACAAGATCACAGCCTGAGGTGGTATGGCTGAATTTACATGTGCTTAACAAATTGCCTGTTCACTCAATTACATTTTATTTAATCATCTGTAATCATATAAATTATGCCTGATGGTAGTAAATGTTCGTGTCAGTTCCTAATTACAGATTGATTAATTGACTGTGGTGATTTGTATTACTTATATAAGAATATAGGAAGATGATGATAAATTATGATTAGTATGCAACATTTCATAGCCAGAACTAGGGAAAACTTTCCTCTCTTTGTCACTACACTCAGTGTATCAAAACTGTTTTACATCATCCTGTGTCCCAGGCAGGGACACTTTCAGGGCATTAAAAGAAAGGTAAAGAAAGAAGCGTGCACTGTTTTTTGTGCCTCATACGAAGCTTCAAGCAAATAAAAAGCTCTTGAAAGATTTCCAGCCATAGAGAGTTTAACCTGTTGCTTTCTGTGCTCTTCAGTATTGATCTGGACTGCTCACCAGCTCAGGTTCTAGTATGAAAGTCAAGAAAATGGGAAATAATGTCCTGATTTGATTTGGATGGGTTAAGCTCTCTTGCTGTGTAGTTCAGTTTGGTCACACTGCTGTCCTGACAATAGCTTTGAGGTCAGCAGTGTGTCCGGGTGGCCAGGAAGGCCAACGGCATCCTGGCTTGTGTCAGAAATAGTGTGGCCAGTCGGTCTGGGGAGGGGATTGTGCCCCTGTACTGGGCATTGGTGAGGCTGCACCTTGAGTGCTGGGTCCAGTTCTGGGCTCCTCAGCATAAGGAGTACATCAAGGTCCTGAAGTGAGTCCAGAGAAGGGCAACCAGGGTGGGGAAGGGGCTGGAGGGCAAATCCTCTGAGGAGCAGCTGAGAGAGCTGGGGGTGTTCAGGCTGGAGAAGAGGAGGCTGAGGGGAGACCTTCTCCCCACCTTCCCTGCCCTGCCAGGAGGGTGCAGAGAGGTGGGCGATGGTCTCTTCAGCCAGGGGACAGGAGATGGGACAAGGGGCAATGGGCTCAAGCTGCCCCAGGGCAGGGTCAGCTCAGATGGGAGGGAAAATTTCTTCCCTGCAAGAGTTGTCAGGGCCTGGCACAGGCTGCCCAGGGAGGGGCTTGAGTCACTGCCCCTGGGTGTGTTTAGTAGATGGGTAGGTGAATTACTTAGAGATACGGTTTAGCACAAGACAGGAACCCTTGGACTCGATGATCTTAAAGGTCTTTTCCAGCTTGGTGATTCTATGATTCTGAGGTTGGAGGGCTTTTGCAGATTTGCCATCAAGGCTTTTGCTGAAGAACATCTACTTTACCCTTCCAAGCTCATTCCTTAAACAGAAGGAAATCCAAACCACATAGAAGATCTTGCCAACACCATGTTTATTTTTCCCCAAATGATGGCACATCTGAAGTCTAGGCCAGATGAAGACTTTGGTTTTGCAAACTTTCCCCATCTCCATGATGCTTCTGAGCACATCCTGTCCTGTGGCTGTTTGCAGTTACCATTCAGAGAGTATAGACAGGACACAGCTGCTGAAAACATTCTTTTGAATTAATATATTTATCTATTTCTTTAATTAATAGAATGGGAACAAGTAAAAGTTTTCTGACTTTGCCAAGAGCCAGGAGAGGGGAACCTGGTGTGGTTTCTCACACATTTTTACCTGGGATTTGTTGGTTTAGTGTTTCACTATCAATACAATACTGAGAAAGCTTTCCAGTCACAGAAGCTGTTCCTTTTCCCCATCCTTGGCCTTATGACTTGGGTTCTCTCCCAAGAGAGCTGTTACCCTGATGACTATCTCGGAATACTTCTTAAACTGTGTGGTGCTGACAGCAAATCCCCTTTGTGATCAGGAGAGTCTGGGTACCTGCTTTAGGTCTGGCTTTGGCTGCGGTGGAACACGGTGAAGGTTGGACGTTGCAATGCTCAATGCAGCAAGACTGCCCTGCTGTGAATGACTCTTGCAGGACTGTCTGGAAATCTCTTATATCATAGATCTCATTTACATTTTTCATGACTGTGTTAGTCATGAATGAACTCACATTTTTCTCCTCGGTCATTCCCAGAAGATTCCAGAAGAGTTTTAACTTGTCTGTCAGCACTGCCACTCTGTTTCTGTTAATCCAGTTCTCAAGGTCACCTGGCTCCTCCTGCACAGTATGCCAGTCCTCCCCAAAGTGATGCCTTTTGCCTTTTGAGAAATCTTAGAAAATTTCTACTTTTTGTACCAAGGGCACTCACTGGCATTTTAAATATGACTACTGAAAAAAAAAACCCAAAATCAACCCTGGGGAGCTCCACTAACAAACTGTCCTCAGTCTAGCACTTCTTCTGTTCCTAGAGACTTTCATTTTCCCTACAGGTAAACACTTTATAATTTTCTTTCTAAGCCCCAGTTTCTCCAACTTCACTAATCCAGCTAATCCCTCTCTGAAGCAAGGATAACTGACACCTATTTAATTCCCTTTTCTAAAAGTTAGGTCTCTTATCGAAGGAATATGCTAAACACAAGTGACACTGTCTATCCTTGGAAAACCCAAGTTATATTTAAGATCACAGCAGTACCTCTTCCCTTCAAATTTTGTTCCAGTTTTGTCACTTTACTGAGGTTGAAACACTTTTAAAACAGCAAAATTAAAGGTCTAATTTCCTTTTCTAACACTTTATATCTGGAGTGGGTATTTCCCAGTGCCTTCACCTAGACTGTATGAAGTTCTCTATCATTTTCCTACATCTCAGGAGTGGAAATTTCCATTCTTTTCTGCCTTATTCCTCAGTGTCCAGCCTGCCCATGCTGTCACACTCAGCTGCTGATTGCTGAACCGAGGTATATGGTTGGCTGTTGAGAAGCAACACTCTTGTTTGGCAGTCATCAGATAAGAAGCTTTTCTTTAAAAATGTCTCCAACTCCCCTGCACCCCTGCATCCTCCAGGAACCCATGTACATGTTCTTGCAATTGTCTTTCCTGATGCTTTGCCAGGCGGGTATCTACCCTTAGATCTGCATGTTGGGGGACAGCATTTTGGCCATTGCCTATTCAGGGAGTCCTTCTCCGAGCTGCTATTGTGATGATTTGTCAGATATCAACTCTTGGTAGAAATATCCAGCAGTTCTCTTTCTACAGTCCTTTTCCAAGAGAAGGCTCTGACTGATCCACACAGGATAAGAATTGGAAGCCATCCCAAACCCCTAATTCCCAAGAGCCAGATAATGTCAACAGCTTCTTTTCCTCCTTATATTTGACAAATTGAACAATTTTGGTTAATACTTGTTGGCAGGATGAACACAACCTTTTTTTACACCAGAATTTTTTCCTCTGATATGAATACGGGATAGGTTCCATAAATCAGCTACCAGATGGTAAGCATTTTAGGTGGATCTATCTGCCTGTCTTCCATTCTGTCTGCCCACCGGCTATCAGCAATAAACTACCCTGGACAGGTGTGTGACATCATAGCTTTTACCTGGGATGTATCTCAGCACATTTCATTTTGACAGGAGAAGACCTCTCTGCAAGGATGGGTGCTCCTGCAGCATGGGTTCTCTCTCCTGAGTCACTGAGAGAGGCTGGGAAGCTCAGGGAGTTATTTTAGTAGATGACACTGTCATGATTTCCCTCCCAAAAGCAGAAATTATCTTAGTTTGTTGGGTTTTTTTCTTTCTTACTGTTCGCCCTTCCCTGTTGTCACACCATGGCTTTTCCTCAGGTGCATTTGCAGTCCCCTTGCAGAAACTGTCCTGGTGGATGCACACATCTCACCACGACCTTTCGCTGCCAACAGAAACCCTCATTCTCCTGTCTACATGTATGTGATCTTGGATAAATTACTTACCCATCAATGCCTTGACTTCCCTACGGGAAAGATTGGTACAAAACCGATTACACAGTGACGTCTATTTAGCTAATGCTTATAAAGAGCCAAGGGAGCTGGGCATGGAGCACACGATAGAAAAATCTACTATGTTGCTGTGCTAACATGGTCACTTATATCCTGTGTGTAAATAAATCTTGAAGGCAAAAAGCCTTTGGGATGACCAGGGAACACACAAATGCTGGAGATGTCTCATCTATTTACAGTGATCTGAATTTCTAAGATGGAGCGCGAGAGGCCTTGTACTGTTTTATTTTCACTTTGTCCTTAAAGCTTATGTTTTTATTTTCAGGTTTGGCTGTGTGTCCTTTGGGGCACAGACCAGCTTTTTTCTCTATGCTTCTGACCATCCCAGATGTTGCTGCTGGAGAAAACAGTGTCCAGGAGGGACAGGGAGACTCCTCCATTCAACCATCCACCTACCTGTCCTTTCACCTCTTGGTTCATTTATCCACTCACATTCCACAAACTGCATCTGGACAGATCAGAGAGCTGGGCAATCACCCACAGCGTGAAGTTTAACCAAGGCAAGTGCTGGATTCTGCCCCTGGGAAGGGGCAACCCTGGCTGCACACCCAGCCTGGGGGATCAGGTGCTGGAGGCCAGCTGTGCTGACAGGGATTTGGGGGTCTTGGTCAACATCCAGTTACCCATGAGCCAGCAGTGTGCCCAGGCAGCCAGGAGGGACAACCGCATTCTGGGGGCATCCAGCACAGGACAGCCAGGCCAGGGAGGGGTTTGTCCTGCTCTGCACTCTGCTGGGGCGGCCTCACCTCAACTCCTGGGTGCAGGTTTGGGCCCCACAGGACAAGAGGGACACAAAACTATTGGGTAGTGTCCAGAGGAGGGCAGTGAGTATGGGGCAGGGTCTGTAGGGGAAGGCTTATAAGGAGAGTCTGAAGGTCCTGGATTTGTTCAGCCTGGAGAAGAGGAGGCTGAGGGGAGACCTCATGGGGACCTGTGGCTTCCTGACAAGAGGGAGTGAACGGTCAGGTGCCAACCTCTCTCCTCTCTTTGGGGATCAGGGATAGAACTCGAAGGAACAGCATGAAGCTGAACCAGGGGAGGTTTAGGCGGGGTGTTAGGAAGAGGTTCTGTCCTGAGAGGGGTGTCAGGTGCTGGCACAGGCTCTCCAGGGAAGGGGTCACAGTCCCAAGCTGGGCTGTGTTTGGGAGGTGTCTGGACAATGCGCTCAGTGCCATGCTGGCCCTGTGTGGTGCCCAGAGTTGGACTGACTGATATGAGGGTTGTAGATCACTGGAACAGC
>VZTU01018101.1:20391-37088 GCA_013400835.1 Zapornia atra
CCTGGGAAATAATCAAGGTCAGGCTTGATGAAGCTCTGAGCAACCTGATCTAGTGAAGATGTCCCTGCTCACTGCAGGAGAGTTGGATTAGTTGACCTTCAAAAGTCCCTTCCAACCTCACACGTTCTATGATTCCATGATTCTGTGATCCTTACTGGTAGCTTCCAACTCAGGAGATTCTATGATTCTATGAACCAAACTGACCTCCCCCTCCCTGCCCCCTGCACAACCTAAATTTCCCTCTGTCCCTGAGCATCCTTAGCTCGGGACCTGTCAACAGACTTGCCATAATTAACTCCTTTTACAAGTTTAACAGGATCCCACCTTTCTGGTTTTGGTAGCCTAATGCTTTCCATAAACAGGGTGGAAAACTCTACCCGGCAGCTCAATAGACGTTTCCATAACCAGCTCTTTAAATAATGGTAATTGTTTTTACAAAACTAATCTGTCCTGATGAACAAGTAGAACTAAGCTGCTGCTTTTTAAAAATGCAGCAGATCTGTAGTTGATGCGTTAGTATCAGTTAATTCTCATAAAAGGTCATTAATGGTGCATACAGTGAAGTGGAGGGCTGGGCTGGAGAGCAGTGATATCCACATGACTGATGTGCAATGCTCAGGGGTCAGCACATTACAAAATTATTCTCTTCAATTATTTACGCCCCTCCATCTATATCAAGGCAGGCTTGGGCCTGCTGCAAGGAGTTTCTGCTGCCCTTGTGTGACTCTGCAGGTCTTTCCCTTTCCCAAGGAGTGGCATTCATCAAAAATTGTCCAGTGCGGTCCAGCCCTCCCTCCTGTGACTGGCAAAAATTCGGAGAGAAGGGTGAGTGGTATTGCTGCAGTCATTCAGCTTTGGGGAGCCCTGTTCCCCATGGCATTGTAACTGGCATGTGTAAATCCCGTGAGTCCATACTGTATGAGCCCCTCAAGAGGAGATCCCATGGTGCAGTATAAAAATGAGACTGGGAAGAAAGATTAAGGCTGCCAAACTCATAACTGATGATCCATCCTCATTACCATCATCCTCAGCAATGAAGAAGTTTAAATGCTTCTCTCTCCCACCTCCAAACCTTCAGCAAAAAAAAGTCCAACTTTTTAAAAATTTATTTTTTATTTCTTAATTTTTTTTTTTTTTTGCTGATGGCAACAGCACCGGGCATGCTATATATCAGCTGTGATATATAGCCTTACGGGCTGACTGTTGACAACTTATGGCTCTTTTGTCTGGGTTTGCCTACTTGGCTGTTTAATTATGTGAAGTGCCTGTTGTCTGCACGACGTTTGTGCCAGTGGCTGCTGGAATTCATGGGTGATGCTATGTTTACATCAGCCATCAAGCTGATATTCAAACACATTAGCATGACCATAGTGCAAAATGTGTGGTAGGTGGAGTTGCTATTGCAGTACTTCAGTACATCTACATGAGCTAAATTAGCCAGAAGAATATTTCTTAGAATAAAATGTTTCTCTTTATGGTTTCAGTACTTTATTTCATACTTTTTTTAAAAAAAGTTGATATAGTTTAAATTGTTGACCATGGCATCTTTAATTTTGATGTAAATAGCAATTAATAGAGAGGACATTAGAGAAGAGTCCTGAGATTTTATGACTATAGATTACTGTAAAGCTACATAATAAAATAAATATAGCTCACATAAAAGGTCATTTTAGCTGTAATAATGTCATCCCAGAGTACCCCTTTCATTCTGGAGGACTGAAACTTGTTACCAAGCCTAAATGTAAAACAAAGAGGTAAGTCTCAGACTTCTGTTATCACGACATTTTAAAAATTAACCAAAAACTCCAGGGAACATCTTTCTTTGTATTGTCCAGGAAACAATTTTCCCATCACTTTGTCTCCTGAAATACAAAAATTTAAGCATGGAAAGGGACAGAATTTTCGAAGAAGAAAACCTAGGATTTGTGATACAAGTGCCACTGATGTTTTTAGCAAACTTTATGAAATCATAGCTAGAGGGGAATCAGTGTCTTCTACTACCTAAAACAATACAAAAGCCTGGGCCAGATGACACATTCTGTGTTTCTGCTCACGTGATGCTTGTGAAGTGATAAGCTGAGTGGACGTCTTATCTGCTGAGGAGCTGAATAAAGTGTTGACTTAGGTTTACTCAAACTGGCATGCTTCCTTTCTTTTCTGTATTTGAACCAAAATAAAAGTTCTGTTTTGTGTTCTCTTCTAAAATGACAGGGAGGCAGTTGAAATCAAAAGTGGAAAAAGAAAAAAGAAAAGAAAGAAAGAAAAGTGAGGTTTGATAACTTGAAAAAGTAAAGCTGGTGGGTTTTTTCCTGAAGTTTTGGGCTAGGTCTTTCTGCAAGTCATTCAAATTCACCAGGAATGTGCCAATAGCACTGGTTGCCTTCCAGTGGTGCTATTTTGGCATTACAGCTTAGAAGGAACTGGTTTTGGTCCACCTGGCACCCAAATCTGTCCTATTTCACTTCCATTTGATATGTCCTGTCCATCCTTATTTCTCGCCTGCTCCCTTGTTTTCATGCAGCACAACCCTAGCAACAGAAGGTGATGGCCTTTCATCAACCATCCTCATGGTGGCACTTCTGACAAGGCCAAAAGTTGACCTCTACACTCTGGGACATCCCTGCATCGCCACACTCTAGTGGATTTAGAAACACAGTTCCTATTAGCCTGTAATGGGATTTAGGCCCTTAAATCACATTATCCTAACAGGACTTAGGAGCACGTCTACTGGATGATTGCTGAACTGGAACCATTTTCACTTCCAGAAGTCCATAGATGCTACGAGCTTGTCTTTTGGAAAACAAATAACATGTAAATACCAACAGCCTCACTCATCTTCAAGGACAGGGTTGGGTTCAGGCCTTGCAGTTCTAAACAGAGCGATGCTCAAATACCTTTGAGTGTTGGAAAAATCCCACCTAGTACTCTCACCTACGTAGCTACAAATGCCTGTTTCCCATTTTAATCTCTGTCCTGAGGATGAGCAGGCATAAGGCATATAATTTCAATTAATCTGAGATCTGCCAGTATAAGAAGCTATAAAAGAGCTTATTATTATTTATTTCTCCAGGCATTTTATTCATATACCATTAGAGATATATAGCTAAATGTGCCTCCTATGTCAATGGTAGCACTGTGTGAAATAGCAAACATTAAAAACCCATAGGAGAGGTTATTGTGTTAACAACTGATGGAGACTTCAGTAAAATGCTTGGGTAGTGTTTCATCTGGATGGCGGGGAGCAGCGTACAGGCACATGGCTACACAGACTTTCATCCACAATGTGGGGCACAGTTGAGTTTTCAAGATGACTAACAGCTCTGCCCACTGATGTATTCAGTGCCCATTGCTCCTGGCTATTCACTAGATCCAGTGTGACATGGAGATGCTCTACCTGGTTGAAAAATATCAGAAGTGATTTTTTTTTTTAAAAAAAACACACAAACAAACAAACCAACCTCAAAAAACCCAAGCCCCAAACAAATCCCTGCAAGTTTTGAACACTGCAGGAAGATAATTTGGAATTTTTCATCTAATGTTGGTGAAGGTCCTGAAGGTTTCGTAGAAGATGAGGAAGGTGAAGAAAAGTGCATGCAGGGGGGAATGCAGCTTTTCCCCTGCAACTGCTGATCAAAGGTGTGGTGCTGTCTAACAGGATAACCAACCTTGCTCTTCTCTAGGCTTGGTCTCCAACAATGTGTGCCACAAGTACCCAGCCAAGCACCTGGCTGGCACTTACCAAAGCTCCCCTGCATCACCTGTACATGTACTCATTGCATCATCCCCACGCTCGTGCTTGTGCATACATGTGACTTTAAGACAGGCTTGCTCAGGTGGGCTGGGTTCAAGATTTAGGCTAAGGGTCTCATCCCTGTTGGGATTGGAAGTGTATGTTACAAACAATACAAGGCTACAAATGATTCACATCGCTAATTGGTGCCATCCCATGGTTCCCTGGACTCATGGGGTCTGTGTGTTTGGGTCTCTGTCTTCGTCACCTCCCACGTGTGAGAGGCCATATGTTACATTATAAGCTGGCACTAAAGCTTCATGAGTGCCCAACAGGGGACCGAAAGATGAAGAGATTTCCACTGTGTGCTGTGGAGGGCAGAGAAAACATCTCTGGCTCAGGAGGTGCCCAGGAAATGAGTGGGGAGCGGGAAAGCTGTCAGCAGAGGCATGTGTGCTTCTTTCTGTGGTCTTTATGGCCACAGTTTGTGACTGTGGCAAAGCCTTTGGTCCACCTCAGTGATGCCTGTTCTTGTGCTCTTACCTGTGCACCAGCTTTAACCCTTCATGTTGGTAAGCTCAGAGCACAGGGCCAGATACCGCAGTTTGGGACTGTCACCTCTTGAAAGAGTCTGGCCAAGCCTGGGCTTTTCAAGCAATGGTGGGAGTGCCCCACAGTGCCACCAGACACGTGAAGGGGTGGCATCTCTTCCTTGCTGTCAGGAGGAGCATCAGCAGGTCCCACTGTACCTCGTTATGTCCATTGCTGGGATCGCTGTGGCTGTGGAGCGATGGTTTGCATGGTTCATCCGTGCTAGAGCTGCAGTACTCGAAAGTGTGGAGGTACACAGGCTGCCCAACCAAAATCAGCTGGCTAGGGTGAGGTGATGTTGCTCCTGCAGAGACAAGTCCTGGAGAAGATCCATCTGAAAGAACTGCTGAACAGGATGCCCAGAGACTTTGCAGCACCCTGGATACCGTGCACTGGAGGAGGGAGGGAGCGTCTGGGTGCAGGGAGGTTGGGCAGCTCTCTGGGGAGCAGGAGGGAGGCATAAGCATGTTTTGGTGAGCGTGGCCATCAGCAGCACCCAGTGCTGTACAAGCGTGACAGCCTATTTCCACGCTTCATTCCTAGAGACTCACTGTGTGAATATTAGCGTAGCTGCTGGCACCCCTCATCATGCTTCCTCCCACCCCCGCCTTTTTGATGATTCAATGGCTGCATTTGGTAAAGACACAATAGAAAAGAAAAAAAAAAAAGAATTAATAGAAGCTCCTTCCTCCCCTCCTGAGTGGGGCAATGGCACAGAGGCATCTGTGTGCTTGTTTAATGGGTTCAATTTCCTTTCTCTGCCATGGTTTGGTGGCTGGCAAGGGAATGCAGCAAGATGGTGGTTACTGCTGCTTTATTGAACGGGACCCCGTGAACACTCACCTGGGTATAACGTGAGCAGTGCTGAGGCTTCCCCTCGCCTCAGCATCTCTGCACGTGACCAGGGGCAAGTGTTTCCTTGGGAAGGAACATCCCCCTTTCCTCTCCTCTCCCCCTTGCCCCCTCCAAAGTAGCTGAACTGGCACAAAGAATGCTGGTGAACTGGGTATGGGGGAAAAGCAGAGCTCCTGGAATGCTCCTTGGAGCATTATAAACGTGTGCTGAAGGAAATTAATTGAATGCTGTGTATCAAAGGAAATAACAATAACAATAATAAAGCGCATCCCTAGCAACTAGAGAGGGAAAAGATCTATGTGGTTCTTTCATCTCTTCTCTGCCAAGGAATGATTATTCTCCAGTTAATGCCACGGTCGTCAGGCAGAGATTCTGAAGAGGGGAGATGTTTTTCCAAGGACAGGTAGATGTTAACATCATAAGAAGAGGGAAGACCCTTCTGCACACTTCACTAGAGTTACAGCCTGTGGTTCTGATCCACAGTGACCATCAGGACTGGGAGGAAGGACATGGGGCTCACCCAGTGCAGGCTGGTAGCACAGCAGATGCAGGGTTGGAACGGCTCTGCTGGCGTGGACTAAGATCACATGCTGTCTTTCTACTTGGGGTGCTTTTGAGGCCAACAGGACTGTTTTCCATAAATAAACCTCAGATACCATGTGCATGCAGATTTCTACCCATTGGTTGAGCTGCTGTCCTCAAATTTTTCTTCTCTGATACAGCCATCCAGCTTGCGTGGGGCTGTGAAAAACAAGTGATCTCCCCAGCAGCTAGGCAGGGATTGGCATTCAGCCACATGTGGTTCTTCCCTCTTTCACTTCCACAGCTGAGACATCCCTGACACATGCAGGAGGTGATGGATGCTCCTTCCAGTCCTTGGGAAGGAGGCTTGGAGGAAACCCATAGTCAGCATCGTCACAGGAGACCATGGAACCTGCTTGGAAGAGCTGTGCAGATTGGGAATGGGATCCAATCCAAAGGATGGTCTTCAAGCTGTGCCTCACAGAATTTAATCGAGGAATGGGAGGTGTCTGACTGGACAAGTCCCTATGACTTGGAGGGGCTAAAACCAGCCCTTCCCTCAAAACCTGTACAGCTGCTTCGCCTCTCAACACCTTCATTCCCCATTTATAAAGAGCTGATGAGGATATGCCTCTGTTCTATCACACTGAGGCTTCATTCATTAATACTTACAAAAGGTTTTGAGATCCTCAGATGGCCAGTGCAAGAGAAGTAATTATTTATTAACAGCCTCTGTGAAGGTGTGGGCAGCCATATTACATCTCTCCTGGGTATTTAATTTAGGTACTGAGCATTTATTGTGGGTCTGAGAACATAATTGCTGATCTGGGCTGCTGGAGGTGGTAAGGGCTTTTTTTTTTCCTTCTTCTTTTTTTTATTTTCCTTGGTACCTGAAAGAAACGCGTATAAATGCAGATAGTATTTCTTATAACAGAGATAAAGAGTAGATATCTAGGGACCAACAGTCCTTGAGACGTTAACTGAGTCTGAGATGCATCTCTGTTCAATTCCCTGTTGGGTGGTGCTCAGGGATGGTTGGGGTGATGGAGGCAGGGGTTTGGTGCTGCTCTCCCCCCAACCCTCCAGGCATCCCTTGGCTGTCCGGGATGGTTTCCTCAGAGCCAAGCTGGCGATGGCCAAGCACAGCCAGCATCCCCTCCCAAATTTTCTCCTGCTGCTCAGACCTGCCCTGGGCTGACCACCACCTTCTGTCTCCCAGGGTGGACACCCCCATCCCCAAAACCATCCCTTCCTCTCTGCAGGTGTGTGGGGCCATGGCTCAGCTCGCCCCCCATCACGCTTGCCGGGGAGATGCGGTGTAATGCCGGGCCTTTTGCCATTAAGCGTCTTCCGTCTCCTTTTCTTTTGTTAAAGCCAAATGGAACAATGTAATTAGCTTGTTACAATTAAAGTGACTCGACTGGATAAATTGTAATCACCCAGACTGAAGTTAGGCATCCCTGCAGGTCCCGGCCAGAGCAGCTGAGCTGCCTCATTTGCATAATTAAAATATACAAATGATAATGGATTTTGTACTCAATTTCCAGCGGCTGTAAATTCGAGAAACTATGAAATTAGAATAACTGAGATGGAGCCCGCCTTGAGGTAATGAGGATGACAAGTTTTGACAGTAGGGGTGTTTATAACACTAGTTTCTCGCTGCAAAATAAATAAGTACAAAAAAGATTAGACAGTGATATTAGTTAATAGTTCCATGGGCAGTGGGGAAAGGAGATAGACTGGTGATTACCTCTGCAAATTTACGCTGACTTTTTGACAAGCTCTCTCCTAACCTTAGGGGACACCTTTCGCCTGATTATGAGAAATTGAGAATGAATTAAATGCATAAAAAGGGTTGTCACAGATAGACAAACTAGAGGAAAAGAAATGAAATTAGTCTTGCCGTTTTAGCTTGCCGCAGGAGGAGNCAAGGAGGAAATGAACAGTCCTGAATTGAGGTGGATTTCACAGAAAGACAGAAAGTCCTTGGGATCCCAAGTGGAAATAGGAGAAAAAAAAAATGTTGAGGGAGATAACATCTTAGCCAGGTCAGCTCCGGGATCTCTCTGGAAACAAATCGTGCTTTTCCATGAATGGCTTTTATTTCTTTTTAAAATTTCCTCAGCAAATATCTTCTGCCTCCATTTTTAATCTTCTAGACCTCCTGAGAACCCCTCAGAACCGAAATCTGGGCTGAGCTGGGGGTGGGCAGGTCACCTGCCACCTCTTTGGCTTCTCTTTGCACACATCTCCCAAACCGCAGCTGCTTTATGAACATAAACCCGCTCACAGGTATTTTGCAAGGCCAAGCTAAAACCCCTGTGGTTCCATTCTTGTCAAGCCTCCTTCTTGTCCAGAAGAAATAATAAACAATTGGACTTGGTTACTAATGATTTTTTGTGACTTTGGTCTCTCTTGGTAGGACTTTCAGTAGTGTGAGTGCTGTACCCGGTAGAACAAAAGTGATGAGCAGCACATGCCCTTGGAAGGGTATCAAAGTGGGGGTGGGGTGGGGTGGAGGGGTGGTTGGATTTTCCTAGGGATAAAAAAAAAAGGGTATTTCTGCACTCCAGAATGAAGACTTCAATGAAGAATTAGTTGAAACAAAGCTGGCACAGTGCTGGTCCTGTTTACCTTGGGCCCGTGAGGAGCGCACAGGAACAAACCTGCCTCAGAAGTGTGTTTGGGAAGGGTCATGCTAAGTCTAGGATCCATCCCTGTTCTTCAGGATCCCTGGGACCTGAGGGCATGGATCTCATGTTCCACGAAAATCCCGATGATATCACTGACAACCTGTAAAGAAGGTAGAAAAAGGTGCAGGAAAGCAAGATAGAGGGAAAAGAAGAAGAAACGGGGGGGAAAGAAGGAGGGGATTAGAGAGGAGAAGGTAGAAGGGAAGGCAAAGGGGTACTTGGAAACCAAAGGGAGCAGAGGTACAAGGGGAGGTGGGCTACAAGGACGTAGGGGCGTTCCATCCCCACACACAGGTAGCATCAGGAGTCCTTTCCCACCTTGCCTAGGAGTATTTTTGAGGCAACTGCATGTCCCCCTCTGCTTATGCATAGCCATGGGTCAAAACCAGTCCCATGCTCCATATTTATCCTTTTAAATGTCACCCGAGTGAATCCTACACTCAGCCAGAAGGCACTGCTTGTTTTTAGGCACGCTGGGTACAGCTTCCCTTCCTCTCTCCCCCCTTTTCCTAGCCTCCAGTGTGTTTTCAGTTCAGGTACAGCCGTCATTTACGTTTTATAGTTTGCTTTACAGCATCTTGTTATGGTGTTATCTGTTAAAGAATGTATTTTTAATGTGTTTTATAGCATGCTTTATAAATAAGTTATTAAAGAATGTACCTGCAGCTAGTGATCACTTAATAAATATTAATAAAGCAATTCCAGATGAGGCCATCATTAAGAGTGTTGCAGCACACCCATGCTAGTTACCTAGAAAGAGTTTCTGTGCTGGTTACCAAAAGTTCAGGAGGGCTGTGATGGGAAGAGTTGGGAAGTAGAGGTGGGAGGGAAAGAGTTTTGCAAAGTCCTTTTGGCCTTCAACTCCGGACTGGGTAGTTATTTTTGGTGAAATACCAATGGTGGGTGGAGAAGGGGGTAAAAAGAGAGAGGAGCAATGAAGATATGACTGGGTTGGTGCTCATAGCCAAGGAGGAACCCAAAGGTGACTCTACAGGAGGGTTATGGTTAGCTCACCTCTCTGGCTTCTCCCCTCCTGCCTAAAATGCCAATTTAGCCTGAGGAATGTGGAAATGTAGTCCACCTTATTTCTGTTTCCATATGACTGAATCTGTGGGGGTTTTTTGTGTTTTCTGTTTGGTTCTGGTGCAGTAATAGACATGCAGCCACAGGGAAAACATGGTCATTGCTCTCCGTTTCACAAATCCATTTTTGTTCTAGCAAGAGGGGCCCTGAAAGCACCCATGGGTGTGAGATCTGGCACAAACCTGTTTTGTGGAAAGTGCCACCAAATCAAGGCAATTTATAGGCTTATTTAATGTGTAATAATCTTCATTAATTTCTAAGTTTATAAACTTAGTTTGTGCACAGTCTGTAGGATCAGGGGCAGCAGCTGAATTATTCACAACATTATAGAATCATAGACTGGTCTGGGTTGGAAGGGACCCCAAGAATCACAAAGCTCCAACCCCCTGCCACAGGCAGGGCCACCAACCTCCAGGCCTGGAGCTACACAAGGGTGCCCAGGGCCCCAGCCAAGCTGGCCTTGAACACCTCCAGGGATGGGGAACCCACCCCCTCTCTGGGCAGCCTCTTCCAGCCCCTCACCATTCTCTCTGTAAAGAACTTCCCCCTAATATCTAATCTAAACCTTTTTGCAGTGGTTGCACGAAGCTTTCCTTAGTGTCGGAGAGCAGAGCAGGCAGCGTTCAGGTGGGTGTTCACTTCTGCTCGTGCAGACACTGATGGAGGACACCAGATGGAGGAGACAATCCCTCCTGGGTTGCCTGCGTACCTAGTAGTAAGGGAGATCAGAGAATCCCTGGCTGGTTTGTGTTTGAAGGTACCTCAAAGCCCATCAAGTTCCAACTCCCTGCAATGGGCAGGGGCACCCTCCACTAGACCTGGTCGCTTTGGAGCACTCTTCATAGCTGCCTACCCATGCTGCTGTCCTAGGTTGCCTTGTGGAGCAGCAGAACCTCTGCCAGGCATCAGTGTTTTCTGCCAGGTGATGCCACAGTTGATTATGACCATTGTGGATATATTTATGTCTCTGGCAACATCCAGCCCCTGTTCAAATCCTGTGCTATAGTCTTCTGTGGTGAGTCTCCCTGCCCTGCTCCACTATGCTTTTCAAGAGCTGGGTTTCCATGAGACCTGAGATGCTTCCAGTGGGGAGAAAGCTCTTCACTGAAGAGGAGGCAGAAAAGCTGGCTTCCTCCTTCCACCTTCCCTTTTCTGCTCTCATCATGGGCCAGGTGCTCTCCTCCCACAGGACAGAGAGCAAAGGATGGATTTGAAAGGTCCCCCTCCTCTCTCTCTGCAGCTCCCGTAATTGTCTTTGACACTGTTTATCATCTGTGATAATACAGCTTTGCCCTGTTACCTCCAGCTGCCCTAATTCGTGTTATCAGTCTGGCACTGGGGAAAGGGAGGTGAGAGGTACGGAGGAGAGGTGAAGCCATTACAGAGCTGACAGGGCAGTGAGAATGGAGCGTGGTGATGGACTAGCCATCACTTGACCTGAATGCAAACATACATCCTATTGGATTGACCTTTCCCTGAGAGTAATGGATCTCCTCGTGCATCGCTTTTGCTACATTGCTGGCCATTCCAAGGAGATAGTTTCTGGTAATTAAGATAGATCCCTTGTATAATCCACCCACAGTGACAATCAATAGGCGCCTCCGGAGGGATATTTCCAGATTATTGCTATGTCAGCAGAACTTTTGGGAGCTCTGTAGGTCTTACTGTGTGAGGTACGATCAGGAAAGCAACACAGGGACAACTCCTGGGGAGGCAGGGTGTGTGTGAGAGCCATGCAAGTGTTTTTCAGGTATCTACGGGTGGATGACCCGTCTCTGGTTTGGGATGAGATTATATATATATATATATAAAAGAACTGAAAACCCTAATACTGCTGTAATGAAATGTAGCAGAAACCACAGTCCTGCCTGAGCGCCGGCCTATTACAGCAGCAGAGCAGGTTTGGAGCCCTTATTTTGAGAATAGAATTACTGCAGCTAAGTCAAACTCTTTCTCCCGCTCTTCTCAGTGTAGAAGGTACTTTCCTAGTCATGTTTGATCCTTTTTATTGTAGTTTTTTTGGTGGCTATAAGGCAAGGAACAAAGGCTCCCAGCACTACCTACACGTACAGATACCAGTTAGTACTTGCAAAGGTGGAACTGGCAACAACTGTTTTCAAACTGAGCATGTTTGATGGAGATGCACCCCCAGGAGTGCATAAGCAGAGGGTACAAATGCCTCTTGCATCTCTACATTCAATCACTTTTCTGGCTGTTAACTAATGCTGGTGTCATGGTGTCTCCAGAACCCAGATCTGGATCTAGGAGCAGGTTACAGCTGTACAAAATGAGAAGTTACCCAGTTGGTGCTGCCCTCATTCGTGGGGCAAACTTTGTGAGTGAGATGAGGAAATTAAAAATTTTCAGTGTGGATCAACTCCCTGGTATTTGAACCAGCTAAGTGAGAACACTTCCTTGGGGTTCAGATGTTTTCTAGTAATTTAAGAGAAGACCCGAGAGCCACAGAGTCTGCACTGCACCCTTGCATCTTCCATCGATTCTTGACATTCTTCAGAACATTCCTTTGCTTCTCTTTGACTCGTTTTGCAGTGGGTTTTGCTATATAATGTGTGTTCATATCCCACCATGGACTCTGGAAGAGAAATACTAGTTCTAAATAAACACTCTGAGACCCCAAAGTACAGGAGAAGACAATAGGTGGCATCTTTTTTTGATGTCCTAGCTGGTTTCTTGTTGCTGTAGGCAACTAAAGTAAAAGGTGCTCTCCTGACTGGTGGGGGTTGCCCCAGGACATGTTTGGGGGGTTCAGTAGCCCATATAATTGGTGGGACATGCTGGCAGCATCGGTATTTTGGAGCTACAGAGTAAGGGTTAGCTTTATGGCTCTTGAATTGGGTGGTAATGCCTGTGTTGATGTCAAGAGGCTCTGAAATTTGCTCCCTTAGTCATATTGTTTTAAGAAATGCAGCCAAACGCGAGTTGGGATATGTGCTTTAAAAATGTCAAGGGGAAATTATTTCAAGCACTGAATATATATGAAGTTAATAACTTGTCTCTTCCCATTTCCCTTTTTAGCTTCTACTCTGGATCAGTGACCTGATTTTCCAGAAAGGGATATTTGGTCGGTCAGTGGTGGGGAGGGATGTGAATGATTCCCTGGAAGGTTCAGGCACCATTCCGGCAACCGGCTCCCCGTCTTCTTGCACAGTCCTCTGAGGACTTCTGGTCCTAGAGGTAACGTTCAGGCTGTGACTTTTTTTTTCTTACTGAGCATTTCACACTGACCTAATGTGTATTTTTCACCTGAGCCATCTTCTAATTTGCCTTTGCTCAGGAAACAGCATGTCTGGATGTGCTGGTAAAAGGAAAATGTAGAAGAACCCTCTTGCAAGGGAAAGTCTCTCATGGAGGTCCCCAACCTCTGAATTACGTTCCTAACACTGGCACACAGAGTTAGTCTCTTCTGTCTCCAGATTTTGTTTTTAATGCTTCCATGAATTTTGGGAACATTTCTGCTCTCTGTCCCTCCTAATCCTTTAGATCAGCTTTACATTTCTTCTATGCTCACTCTGATCTTCATGGCTTTTCATGTTGGTTTGTTGGGGTTTGTTTTCTTTTCATTATAGCTTCCCATTTCATGTTAGCACATAAAGAAAAATGCATTTTATTGGAATAGCTATGTCACAGCAAAGATTATTCTTCTCCCCGTGGATGAAACAGATAGTGTTGTGCCATGTGGCTCATGTTCTAACAATCGCACTCAGGCTGCGTGGCCAGAACCTAATTGTAGCATTTTTGAGAGGAAATCCTCATTATTTAAATGCAGTTTCACCCGTGATACATTTTAGAGACATAAAAGAACATTAACTGGTTCTTATTTTATTTGTTTCATAATAGTAAGGGTTTATATGAATTGATCAAGCTCTTAAAAAGTAAATTATACTTGTACTTCTCCACAGTACCGCATGTAAAATTTGTAAAAAAAGAAAAGAGAAAGGAGATCTGTCAACCACTTATCCAATGTAATACCCTTATTGAAAGGGTTGCCTTTCTTAGAGCACTAAACAAAAAAAGGGGTCTGGCGGATGGTTTCTGTTAGTTGAAACCAGCACTGTCCCTTTGGGTGTGCAGAGGCAAACCCCACCAGAGCAGAGGGACAAGGAAGTAAAGATAGATAAAATGAATTACATATAGGTAACACTTTCCATTTGTGTGAAGATATGCAATACCAAAACAGGTCATTTTGGACAAAGTATGTGACCGAGGTTTTTACTGAGAAGCACAAGAGTTTATAAGGGTTCTAAGTTTCCTAATGATTTTTTCACCCCCCATAAAGAACTGCACAAGAACCCTGTGAGAAATTACTGCCAACTGACAGGACTTTAGGATTGGTAAATCCCTGCTAATTCACAGCTCAGCATATGCTACAAAGTCAGCGATGAGCCATTGTGGGATATTGCCAGCAGGTACCAGCCCATCAGATCATCTGATGGATGGACTTAAGGATGGGCTTTGGGAAAAAAAAAAATAAATCCCCAAACTCTCCTATGACTGACCCATTTAATCTGATCTTGAAAACAATTCCTAGTAAATAAAAGAATATGGATATCTCCTGATCTTGAGAAACAAATCCTTTTGTGTGTCTGTGTGTGTATGTGGTTGTGGTTTAACATTTTTCTGAGCTCCAGCAAAAGGGGTCATTACCAAAATGAGATTGGCTAAGATGATTAAACATTATTTACAGGAAGGACATGGGTCTGAATAAATCACAAGGGGTGTGTGTGGGTATCTGTTTTATGGTGACAGGAAAAAAAATACACATCATTCAACAGAGGTGCTTATTTCATTTCAGTAATTAGGGGCTAAAGTAATTTGGACAGTCTGTCAGCTTCAATATGGTGGAGTTAACTAGTAGATCATGTAAATAAAAGCTGTTTTATTAGATCAAAAATTAAAGGGCCATAATTTTTCCTGTTATCTTTCAGTTTAACTTTGAGGTCTTCGAAATACTGTCACAAATCACACACCTCCAAGGGCAACTACTTACAGGTCAACATTTGTTAAAACTCCTTTAATATTTTCCCTCTAAAACCCAGATAAGTCACCAGATTTTGGGAGGATCTGTCTAGACACCTTCATGAAGAGGCCTGATATTAGCAGGGCTCAGCATCTGAAGTTCCTGTTAGTTGCTCTTTTCTAAATCAGTCCCTAAAAATTTCTGCTCTCCACATTTTTTTTACCTAGTCTTGAGCCTAAGTTTATTTTATTAGTGTGGGCAAGGAAAAAAAAGTGCTTTTCCAGTAAACTCCAGTAAAAGTTTGACAGAGGTACAAAATGCAACCATCCAGTCTCCCACACATCCTCTCCAAGGTTTGGGCTTCACTTGGATCACACTGAAATGCAGAATGGGGCAAGTGGGCCTGGAGACCCTTGGGAAGGACCTTACCAAAGGTAAATATTGCCAAATTATGGAGTTTCAGAAAAGAGGAGAAACGTATAAATTGCCAAGCATGATTAAAATCTGCATCTTCCTCTCCAAGGGTAACTCCTTCCTGGGGGACGCCTGACTTTTTGGGGTCTAAATCATCACTGGTCTGTGGAGAGAAGCAATCAATCTCTTTCATCCTGGCACAGATGCCAAGAGCAGGTTGGATAAATCACACCTGAATAGCACCCATTCCTTCTGCACAGCCAGTGAGGCCATGGTCATCCATGGTTGAGGAGCACACTCTACCTCCAGGCATAAGGACAGACTCCTGCCTGGCGAAGTTGGTTCTGTAACAGCACATTTTTTGAAACTCACTGGACCTCTCCCAACGACACCCATGATTTTGACACCTAAATAAGTTTTATCTTCTAGGCAGCTACAATCTTTGCTTGAAGGTAGTACCAGCATTGCCACCCCATAAAGGATGCCTTTCCAGAAGCATGACCTAAACAGAAAACAAGTTCTTGCAGTTTACACAGCTTGACTTGTGCAGGATGCAGCTACATGATCTACCAGGTCATTCTGGCACTTGGAAAGGATTGAAAAACCAACTTGATGGCTGGGGTCTCTCTCTTTCTTTGGGAGATCTGTTGGGATACTGCCTCTCACTGTTTCCAGAGTGACAGAACAGTTTCCAAAGATTTTCTAGTGGTTTTATACTTAACTCCTTGTGTTAAAACAGTTGCCTGGTCGCACTTCATTTGGGGCACATTCTTAATGTCAGTTTAATCAACACCTGAAGTATCATGTTTGTCTGGATTCTGCTTCGAAAGCAAACGATGGAGAAATGAAGGGCAGGTGTGTGCCTGTCTATCAGCAGGGAGTTCCTACCAGCTAGTTTTTGGTTTGGTTTTTTTTTTTCCCCTTTTGTGGCACATAAAGGAATTTTGAATAAGTTGATCAGGTTTAGTAGCCTCCTGTGATGCAGCGAGGCACTTTTTCAGACCCATAAAAACCAGAATAGGATTAAAACCAGCATTAGAGCAATGCTGTTCCTGGCAATGGCACAAGCTCAACTGCTTTCCAGATCTCTTTGTTATTATTATTTATTATGCATGTTGCAGTTGCATCTAAAAGTGCTGTTTGGAGACAATAGCACAAAAGTGCTGTGCCTGAATATGTATCTAAATAACCATTTTTGGCAAATGAACCTTTAAAGACTTTTTCCACTTGTAAATTTCATTGCTGTTCCACCAGGCTTTCCATGAGATGTGGCGTTGACTCAAAAATGCCTTTTGTTATAAACAAGTTGCCATTTTTATACCTTGCTCACATGAAGGGACTGCTCCTGCCCCCCTGCCTTTCTGGGAGAGGGGAATGGCAGGTGCTGTGAAACTAGGGAAGCAATCCCATGTGAGAGTTGCCTTGCAGGAGCCACAGACCTGCTGGCACTCTCCGTGCAGCCATTCTCACTGCAGCCCCTGGAGAGGAGTCAGCGGTGAGATCCATCTGGACTTCCCTCCCTGAGGCTGTTGCTGACAGTGAGTAGAAGATATGAGCAGAGGAAGGATCTTTGTTAATTTTTGCCTGCGGTGGATAAATCTGAGGACCAGGGTAGGCTCAAATGATGCAGTAAGATGCCAAAAGCCTGGGAGGCTTTGGACAGAATAAAGATGGCAGCTATGGACCCAGATACAGCTATTCCAAATCATAGAACCATAGAATGGTGTGGGTTGGAAGGGACCCCAAGGATCACATTGTTCCAACCCTCCTGCCACAGGCAGGGCCACCAACCTCCAGGCCTGGAGCTACACAAGGTTGCCCAGGGCCCCAT
>VZTU01018110.1:2212-18424 GCA_013400835.1 Zapornia atra
ACTCAGGGCTTATTGTTTGTTGAAGGAATTCCAAGGCTCAACCCAGGTTTCCTTCCCTTGAATTACGCAGCACTGCCCATTTAGTCTTGTTTTGCAGGACAACTCAAGTCTGAGCTATCTACACAGTTCCCCATGGGCTGTCTGATGAGATGGGGTCTCAAGGCCATCCAAGGCTGAGTCGCTTTACAACCCCCACATGAGTCGCCTGATGGGCTAGGCATTGCTGAAACCTGTTTGTGGAACTCTGAGCCAGATGATCCTTACACCCCTGTTTCTCAAAATACACACAGATGAGCATCAGAGGATTTTTCTGCGACATTATTTGGTAAGCTCCACAGTGAAAAGGGCACTGCACCAACAGAAACATAAAGCCTTGCCAAGCCGTTGAGGAAAGCACGAGGTTAGCACATTTATCTTCATAGAATCATAGAATGGCCTGGGTTGGAAGGGACCTCAAGGGTCATAGAGCTCCAACCCCCCTGGCACAGGCAGGGCCACCAACCTCCAGGCCTGGATCTACACAAGGTTGCCCAGGGCCCCATCCAACCTGGCCTTGAACACTTCCAGGGACGGGGCATCCACCACCTCTCTGGGCAGCCTGTTCCAGCACCTCACTGCTCTCTCCATAAAAAACTTCCCCCTAATATCCAATCTAAACCTTCCTTCCTTTAGCTTTAATCCATTCCCCCTTGTCCTACCATTGTCTACCCTTCTAAAAAGTTGATTCCCCTCCTGTTTGTATGTTCCCTTCAGGTACTGGAAGGCTGCAATGAGGTCTCCCACAGCCTTCCCTTCTCCAGGCTGAACAAGCCCTGCTCCCTCAGCCTCTCTTTGTATCTTCGATATACTTTGTTTTTAAAAATGCACGATTCCAATCACTTCTCAAAAATTATTTAAACATATATTTAGATAAATAACTATGCCACATCTTACCAGCCAGTCTGTATGCAACACACTTTGGGGAGAGTTTGGACGGGGCTATTTCCTGCGAAGGCAGGATTTTAACAAATCCCCTGGGCCCAGGCCTCAGACACACTCTCACTACATTTTAGCACTTGCAACTCTTTATTCACAACTGGGCATTTACTCCCCATCAGCACCCGGCTCCCCTCTCCTGAGCAGGCCCTGACTTTCAGCTCCACACTGCTAACGTGCGCTGGAGAAATCTACTTTGTCATTTGTGCCCATTCGAAGCTGTGAATGTTGTCAACGCTACATCCGACTGTTGCAGCAGTACCCAGAGGTCCAGTCCGGTCACCGTCACACTAAGTATAGTCCTTGCCTCCGAGGAGCTAATTCACAATGAATAATTTAGCTGACAAACTTAAGTCTGCTTGAGAAATACCCATGAGCAGATTTCAATTTCTTCAACCATAATCATTAGTCAAAATAAGTTGGAATAAAGATGGGGTGAGAGAGGTTGAGGGGAAGAAAGATGAGGGGGGGGGAAGGAAATAGAGGGGATCATACCTGTATTCCTGGATAGCACAACATGACTTCAAGCTCCTTAGACACAATAGATAAAAATAATTTGGGCAGAAGAGAAAGCAAAAGCCTTTCTAGACTGCAAAACTAGCTTTTAGATCAGAACCAAAGGACCAATATAAATTTCACCACTTTCCATCCCAAGTACAAGATTGTCTTCTTTCATCCCCTTTTTCCTGTCACAGGGAGGCACTGGAGTGCCTGTAGGAGAGGCGGGAAACCTGAATGGAGAGGTGGGAAACCTGTACAGGGAGGTGGAAAACTTGTATGGAGAGGTGGAAGACCTGTATGGGGAAGTAGGAAACCTGTACAGAGAGGTGGAAAGCTCTCCATCCCTGCAGAATGCTGAGGCAGGACTCCCCCAGCACACACAGCCACGTGTGTAATGCAAGTGCAAATGCTGGCGGTGGGCAAGCCATGAGTTGGGAACAGATCACCCTGGACATGCGTCAGCGAAGAGATTTAGGGGGATGGAGAGAGGGAAAAATTACCTGTGATGTGAGATATTAGTCCTTTACTGAACTGGTTCAGACTACAGGAAGGAATACAGTAGGATCAATAGGTACTGCAATACTGACTGCTACCTGCTGCACTTCCCGAGTTAATATCAGGTTTCCCAAACATATGGGATTTGTCAGGCTGAATGAGAGGCTGACACAGCTAAAGGAAGGCTCCTGCTTCCTCTACAAAACACAGGCAGAGCTAAAGTAAGAGCCTAATTCCGGGCTTGTTCCATGTTTGCCAGAGTGACCATACACCACCTGCAACCAAGCTCCTGCAGAATTACATTGGTATACCTACATGGCGATATTGGCCCAGACATAAAAATACTTAGTATCTGATCCACCCCTTATCAGGTGGCTTCACTGCTGCAGGTTTATGGCCACAAGAACGTATATGCCACTTTTTCTCAAGTGTAATGCCTGACCTGCAATCTGGGTTTTTCTAGGAAAGGAATCAGAGAATCACAGAATGTTAGGAGTTGGAAGGGACCTGGAAAGTTCATTCTAGTCCAAACCCCCCTGACAGAGCAGGATCACACAGAATAAATCACACAGGAACTCATGCAGGTGGGGTTTTGAATGTCTCCAGAGAAGGAGACTCCACAGCCTCTCTGGGCAGCCTGTCCCAGGGCTCCATCACCCTCACAGGGAAAAAGTTTCTCCCTACATTCACATGGAACTTCCTCTGCTCCAGCTCATATCCGTTGCCACTTGTCCTATCGTTAGCATCACTGAGAAGAGCCTGTCTCCATCCTCCTGGCTCTCACTCTTTACATTTTTATAAACATTAATAAGGTCACCCCTCAGTCTCTTCTTCTCCAAGCTATAGAGGCCCAGCTCCCTCAGCCTCCCCTCATAAGGAAGGTGTTCCACTCCCTCCATCATCTTGGTAGCCCTGCACTGGGCTCTTTCAAGGAGTTCTATGTCCTCCTTGAACTGAGGGGCCCAGAACTGGACACAATATTCCAGGTGCAGTCTCACCAGGGCAGAGTAGAGGGGGAGAAGGACCTCTCTCGACCTACTAACCACACCCCTTCTAATACACCCCAGGATGCCCTTTGCCTTCTTAGCCATGAGGGCACATTGCTGTCTCATGGTCATCCTGCCGTCCCCCAGGAACCCCCAGGTCCCTCTCACCTACGCTGCTCTCCAACAGGCCAGTCCCCAGCCTATACTGGTACCTGGGGTTGTTCTTCCCCAGATGCCAGACCCTACACTTGCTCTTGTTAAATCTCAAATGTACTTTAACATAACTAGTAATGTATTTTCTTTTTGTCCAAGTAAAATGCAGCATCTTTTTGATTAAAAATGAGCATGTGGCACTTGTGGCATTGTGGAAGCGACTGAGACCTGGTTCCCTGACTCATAATGACCACACATGATTTTTGAGGCTGAGCTCTGAAACACGTGGTGTCCGCCCTCCCTCCAGTCCCTCAGCACAGCACAGCAAGCCTGAATTTAGGAACACAAAAGTCTCCCCGCTCCCTTCATTCCCTTCAGCAAGTTTGGCAGCTATATTGCTGCCACAGAAGCCAGCACAGGCATGCACAAGCTCTCTGCTACATTAGCAGAATTTTTTGACAGGCTTCTTTATTCTTCTAAATATGGGAGAGGGGTGTTTGTTATATTTCTTCTTCATGGGAGGTTAACAGTGAATACCAGACACGGTGATCAGTCAGAACTAAAAAAAAAAAACCCAACCCAAAAAACCACATCGTTTCCAAATTCACATTGTAACTGCCCCTTTCAGAAAGATGATGTTTTGGGTAAATAATTGCTCGGGATTGTCTAGAAGGAAGCTTATCAACCCAAGTACCTCCCAGGCAGGCAGCAGTTCAGACTGCTAAGGACACGACTCTGTATGGAGCTGCTTCAAAGACGGAAAAGATAACTAGACAGATCTGCCTTGGAGGCAGGTCATCAACAAGGAGATGTCTCCTAGACAGGTACCTGTTCTTGTCTGCCTGGAAAGTGAGTTATGAGCCTTTGCACGGCACCTTTCAGGCATGCAACTTATTCAGGTCTGCCTAGAAGGCAGGTCAGCATGCAGATATGCCTAGCAGGCACAGAACGGCGCCCACCTGCCTCTCAAAGATCCCAAGTCAAGAATTCGTTTTAATGATTTCAGCAGAAAGCTATTATTTCCCCATACAGTTGCTGGGTATGTCAAACTGCAGTTTCTTTCACGACACGCTCTTAATGCCAGATGGGAGAAGAGAATTCCTCGTTGCAAGGTTCTGGTAGTATCCTTAATAGGAAAGGAAATGTTGTTTTATAAGATTTGGCAGATAGAGAGCAAAGTGTCCTAAGGAATCGGCAAGTACAACTGGAAAAAAAAGAAAACTGACAGTAGACACCAAGAAATTATAAGTACTTTTACCCATATAAACACAAGTTTGCCTACTGCTTCCTTTCCCATCAGTGGAAGTAACGGCAATGATTGCAGTGGAGGTTTAGTTAGAACTGGCAAAAGTGATAAAATGAATTTAAATGTCATTCATTTCAAAAGGATTAAAAAATTTTAAAATCTCCAATCAGCAAGGGCTTTAGCAAAGCCATAACTTTAATCACTCACTAAACAGCTTTTTAATAAAGATTAAGAGCTTAATCTGCAGGTATACAAAGGTATGGCTTCAGCCTACTCCTGAAATTCAGACAGCTCTCCATCAGGTATGCCCAATTCAGGATTTCAAGCTTTCTTCATTGCAGTATTATCTGCATTTTCACTTCTTCCAGGAACGCTGAGATCACATGCAAGCCAGTTGCTCTGGACCAGCCTCTGAAACGCCGTGAGGGCGTGTGCTAGCCCGAAGCAGAGAGCGGTCAGTGACAGTCTGGAGTGGGAAAGGAAAACTGCAATGCTAACCAGCAGTTGTTTGTCATGGAAAGGTAGTATTGCTACAGTCACCCTAATAAAATAGCTTAACTTCTAGGTGATTTTGGTTTTAGTTTAGAATATGATTTTGATTTTAAAGGAGTTATAGCAGCTATGAGAATGTGTGTCATGTACATAAGAATGACTAAACAGTGAATCATCTCAAGGATCTCAGTTTACCTTCCCACTGCCCACTCACTGCTTCACAGCAGGACTTTTAACTGTAGGACACGTATGTTCTCCCAAAGCATACAATGGATGATTTAAAATTCCCCATGGAGCAAGAATCTATTCAGGACATTCTGCCATTGCTACTCTTCAGTTTAAGAACTTCATCATGCTTTTCTTGGTACAAAAAGCCAGGTGAGTGGGTTCTCCATGTCAGAAAAAGAGTTAAGTACTAATTACGTTGCTTGAAATGGGTCAGGTGAAACAGCTGTTGGACAAAAAGTGAGAACAAGTCTTTGGTGGAGTTATCCCTTGTGTTCCCCAGCGCTGGAATAAAGAAGTGCCTGCTTATCTGCTCAGTGTAGATAAGTTCTTTGCCATTGTGACCGCTAACAGTATATTCTTATGCTAAAAGGAGGAGAAGCATGAAAGAAGAGACCTACAAGACTCCACAACTGTGCTGTAAGATAGGCAGCAAATTGGGCACGTCTCAAGGGGAAAGCAGGGTGTGCTCAGAAAACACGAGGCAAACAGCACTCGTTTAAAGCCAAACAAAACAGCTTGGCTTAATTTGGATCAGGGGTAAGCCATTCTTTGTACCTGCATGAGCTTTAAAGGCTCAGGATGAGAGACCCTGCACTTGTGTTACGCGGGACTACCTTGCCTGCAACCCCTCATCAGGAATCTTAATGAGAGTGCCTTATCTTTTCCAAGTCGTATCCCCACAGGCACCTGAAGAAAGGTCAAATAGTCTTTGTAGAGGGTTTTCTGTGCCTGAAAGCTTGATCTTCAGTGTGAAGCCTGTAATATATATAAAAGATTTACTATATAAAAGATTCAAGAGAAATATTCTATCGGTACAGGTATAATTCATTCATACACTTGCAGTATACATGAGATTGTTATAGTGTGCACAGCCCCTAATGTAACCAGTTTACTCAAACTTATTTTACGTGATTCTATCTACATTGACAGAGCTAAAAATTCATACCAAAAGTGTAACACTGTCATCACTTGATGTTTGGCATTGGATCTCCAGCAGGTCTCTGAAGCTTTCAGACTGCAAACCCTTTTGTTTGCCAAAATTCACCTATTATTTATGAAACTGTGTTATTCCAGCTCCAAAGAACCACTGAACAGATGTAGTCAGCTGTGGATTTAGCATTCCAAAACCCTCTTCTCAATTGAAGCACACGTTTTCTAAAGAAAATTCCAGTTTAAATAGATCACTGTTTGGGTTTGTTTGGGTTTTTTGTACAATTTGTGAAATTTTCCATCTTCCTTTTAAGGTTTAATTAGCAATTGACTAAAGGACTTTTTTAGAAAACCTTCCACATCCCTATCTAAAGGCAGATAAAAGCAGTATACCACTGAACACCCCCCCCACCCCCCACTGCCTCAAATATCAGTAAAATGTCAGGGAAGAGATTATATTATGCTGAACTGCCTTTCCCCATACTTTGCTGCTGGGACCAAAGGAGATCCTACAACACCTCAGAGATATCTAAGGGCTGAATTGATTTGTTCAAACGGAAATAGCCCCACAGAAGTCCTCTCCAGCTGAAGATCAGATGAAGACTTCGTCCTGCCAGATGCTACAAACAGCACCCACCTCTTCATGGGTGTAGCCTGCTAATCCCTGTTTAAATCTCTCTCAAATCTTCCAGGCTTCTTGCAAACGCTGAACTGGACTTCAGCAGGTCTCAAAATTTTAGTTCCAAATCTTATACAACGTTTTTGCATGAGGATGCCCAGTAAACAGAGTGTTGGCATATCCACAGGCTCTTCTTGCATCGGAGCAGAGGACACGGGTACCAGGCAATGCCGACACTGCTGGTTGGCTGTGGCTATGGTTGGGCACACATCAGCAGCTCACGTCTGCCGGGCTGTGCTGGGAAAGGTGTCTCCACCTCTGCATGGCACAGAGAAGTTGGCTGTCTTCTTTACAGTGCATGTTGGAAACTGAAATAGCTGTACGGTTTTATAAACACACACAGATATATTCAACTTCCCTTAGAAAAACTGAGAATATAAAGGAATTTGCCTTCACAGCCCCCTGTCACAGATGGAGAGATAAGAGGGATGCACTTCACTTAAGAGAGAGGTAACAATGTGTTTATTGACATAAAACAAAGGGGGTAATGGAGTTTGATAATAAATGCAACAGTGATTGAGGTTCAATGGTAAGGTAATCTTGATTAGTTAGTGCATAGAGAAGAGGGTCAGGTGAAGCTGTCAGGGAGACCCTCCCGTTGAGCCATGAGGTTCAGAAAGGACCCCCTTGCTTTCTAAACTCCTTCTCAGAGAGGAGCCCAGGTGCAGCTGGATCCAGTCTTAGTCCCAGACTTGGTCAACAGTTTATGTCTAAAGGATTATCTATGCACAATCAATCCTTTATACTTCTTAGCTAAGATGACAAAGTTTAGTGCACCTATTCCCAAATCACTTACAGAGGATCTGCTGCAGATCTGTTGTGGCAAGGACTCTCTTGACCTTGAGGAGCAACCTTGAGAGGCTCCCTTTCAAGGGGAGATCCTGATGTGCAGCCCACTGTCCCCTCAGGAGAGCTCAAAAGGCTCTTGGACTGCTCAGTATTTATGGAGTAAGATGATTGGCTCATAGTCGTATTTACACATACACCCCCTCCCAGGTGCCAGGGGACACTGACCACTGCTCTGCCCGGGTGGGCACATGAGCATAGATAGGCCCTGGCTATTGTGCTAATATCTGTCTTCCCAAAATCACTGTGAGACGGATGCAGACATCACAGTTGTCACCAATGGTTATCGATTAATCCAGATTTATGGGAGGAAGTCAAGCAAAGGTGGGGCCAGTGGGGGAAGCATACCATCACACCCCCTCTAATATCAGTGTAGCATTTCCAGCAGCAGCCTAAAACTGCCAGTTTGGAACCAAAGGAATTGCTAACCACTGAAGACCAACTCTCCTATTCTGCTTTTGTAATGCTGAGCAATTATGGAATAACCTTAATATGCTGCCTATAGCTCAGCAGTCAAGTGCCACTCCGATTACACCATCAGCTACCCTGGTCATCGACAGCTTAACCTCGACCAGTGGCACGGCAGTCCATGCTGGCTCGAGCCCGGGTGACTGGAATTGAAGCTGTCCCCTAATCCAATCTGAACCATGGAATCAGGATCACAGACGCTTCCCTTAACAAAGTATAAGCATGCAACTGAAGCACTAAGGAGAATAAAGCATGGAAAAAATGTCAGGTTGTGAGTATCTTCATAGGAGGACACTCAAGGAGCTAAGAAGAGGGTAGAAACCACGCAAACAACTTCAGTTGTGGTTATATTGCAGGAGCTCCAGTAATTATACAGTCAATTTTATTTCTTTCATGGGTTTTTGGGTATCTTTGTATTTGTCAGCTCCAAGCACTTGAAAGAAACTGTTGAAAATACATCCTTTAAAGTATCTACAAAATCTTGTGCTGTATAGTGCTCTTCATAAAGGGAAATTGTATAACTACAAGCACGGGGGAAAAAAGCTTTCTCTGCAAGATCTAGCAATCATGGGGAGGGGAAGATGGAACAAATCAAATGGCAATAAGCATTTTGAAGTGTTTGCAGTAGTTGTCCTACGCAAGCAGATGATTCTACATCTCATGTTCGTGGCATTATTATAGCAGCCAAGTACTTTTTATAACTAAAATTCAGTTGTATTTCTAATGTCACCTTTAAAAAAATAATAATAAAAAGAGGTCTGTAAAACAGCTCTGTGGCTATTTAATAATGTGCAATTCTACTCTCACCCTTCTCAGTGACCTAGAAAACTCCAGGGAGGCTAGAAAAACTAGATTCTCCATGAGCAATCCAAGCTGCTAAGCCTGGACCATAAGACATTGCAAAACAGACCTAGCAAACCATTACTCTCTGAAAAGGCAAGAACATGGACTGGGGGTTAGTAAGACATCACACAGACCGACCATCACGCTGCCAGCATCTGGAAGCAGACGGAAAGAGCAGAAGCTGCTGGTAGTTGGTCATAAGAAAGGTTAGAAGAGTCCACAACCCTTTGCTGGATGGCCCTTCAAGCCCCTTTTTCCTGTAGGACCAACCAGAGCACATGTCAGCAGCAATGCCAGAGGCACAGATTCATGGGGCAAAGTACAGGACAGTGGAAGAGCCCCTCCTAACCAGCCAGCCGATGACATAGAGAGACAAGAGCAAACACGGTTTCCATCAGAGGTCTGGATCCTCACCAGCACGTGGCTCTCCAAACAGATTGGCAAAGGATCTCAGCCCCCAAAGCCCCCAAAGATAGGAACGATGCAATAGCCAACAGTTTTGGGGTCAGCTCTTGTACAGGAATAGAGGAACAAGAACATCTGTAAGCAGGGTATTAAAAATACCACAGTTTGACCCCAGTCAAATGTTGTGCATGTCTTCCCAACCACCAACCCAGCTTCGGTGGGACGGATGTAATAAGCAATGAAATAAGGGAGCAGGAGGGAAGAGCTTCAGCTGCATTCAGCTTTATTGAACAAAAAGAGAAGTCTCTGCACAAATGCTGCTTACAAAACATTTTGTTTCCGAGGGCAGGTATACTGTCCTCCTGTTGTTTCAATCTGACAGGGAGAAGAATGTGCCTTGTCATCATTCTGCTGAATGCTACCATGATCAAAAATTACTTCTGAGGCAGTTAATAACAACTTTGAGAGTATCAGCAGAATTGTGTAAAACACCACTTAGATTTGGCAAGTTTAAATGGTTTGTGAAATAACAGGTGAATAATATATTTGGATTTGCCTCCGTGGGCAGCCAGAGCAGGGAAAATTACTGTAAGACAAATTTTTTGACAAAAACTCAAGATAAACAACTCAGCTTCTTTTTGTCAAGAGTAACAGAGTGGGCGTATAAATAAAATGCAGTAGGCAGGATGTCTCCGGAGCTTAGCAAGGCCTCTAGCACTCCACCACACAGAAAACTCATTAACACACAGGAGAATCATGGCACAGATCAATTCAGATGAAGAACAGAGATTGTAAGTGAAGAGATTGTGAGTGAAGAGATAAGTGTCATGCTAAATCTGGCTGAGGTAGAATATCAAGAAGGGACTTGTTAGATCCCACATTAATCAACTGCCGGCAGTCCAGGGCAGAGCTGGTCCTGCTCCTCCCCTACCTGGGAAATTGCTCTGCTGGTAGCAGGCTTCTAGTTCAAAATGTGGGGAGGGTATTTATTAAAATACAGAGGGTTCATCATTCCACCTGGCGTGACTTAAAACACATGAAGCCTTAAATCCACCTCATGTTGAACCTTCCCCTCATTTAATGTGCTCCGCGTGAGTCCCCCCTTCTCCAAATAATTCTCTCGCACCATTCCACATGTCAGCTGTTTCTCAATCCTCTCTCCTTAAAAATCATTCCCTTACAGAGCTGGTACAGGGTAAAACACCACTCAGGAGATCCTTCGATCAACGTGCATTTTATGGCAGTCACATTTATTAGGAACTGCAATAAAAATGACAACTCCATCACCCGGGTTTGTTGTGAAGGACAGAAGCAGTTGTCACAGCCAGCCAAACAGACAGGCACGTAATGAGTAACAGTTTGTCAAACGTATTACTCTGTGGGCATTTCCAGCCATCAGCCTCCTTTATTTGTTTCTTTTCGTTGGATCCCTCTCCGCTCTCCCTTGGATCTGTCAGGCCTGACTGACATACCTCACGGACCTGCTCTATCTGGTAGCACGGCATCCGAAGTATCCTGGGCACTACTTGTGCCAGCGGGTGCGGTTGTGGATGACTCCATGCAGCTGGCATGCCCGGTGCCTCCCCACAGAATCACAGAATTACAAGGTTGGAAAAGACCTCTAAGATCACCGAGTCCAACCATTTCTGTCCCATGCTAAACCATATCCCTAAGTACCTGATCTACCCTTTTTTTAAACACATCCAGGGATACGCTATGTGTCATGTGAGCAAAGTGTTTCAAATAGATCACAGGCTGCTGGTTTCCATCAAGACATCGGTAACTCTTGTAGGGCACTTCTTTTTTCCAGGTGCTGGTCAGAGGTCAAGGTCTCTGGTAAAGCCAGTGTTTGTACTTGATGTCATTGTTTATGCTTTGATTCACAAGTCTAGTTTCTTCTTGTGTTTTCTTCAGTGGGATGGTGACTCAACCCCCTCCCTGGGCAGCCTGTTCCAGGCCCTGACAACTCTTTCAGTGAAAATTTTTCCCTAACATCTAATCTGACCCCGTCCTGGCACAGCTTTGTGCCATTTCCCCTTGTCCCATCTCCTGTCACCTGGCTGAAGAGACCATCACCCATCCCTCTACAACCTGCTGTCAGGTAATTGTAGGTGGTGATAAGGTCACGAGGTACAACAGGTCATGCCAACACCAAAAATTCAGGCTTGGTCAGTATTTCCCCCTACAAGGAAGGGAAGCCCTGCAGAATCCATGCGAACAGCTGGCTGACCTGTGCTTTGAGCACCTACCGTGGCTCAGAAATGTGTGCTGCAGGTCTCCAGAACTGCTGCCTGTGACACCTACTGATTCAATGAAATGTAATCATGCTGAATAGGTTGAGATAGGTGTAGCATAAGAGAGAATTAATATAACTTTAATATGAGAATTTTCATAGTTTTCAGAATAGACTAGTTTAAGAGAAAGCTGTAACTGTGTCAGCTGCTTGCAAGAGCAGAGCAAAACTTAACCATAACAATGCAACAGTAACAGCCTTGAAGATAAAGAAGTAAGAATTGGTGTGGTTTTAGGAATAGATTAATTTTGGATTTTAGCAGAACTTGGCTGTAATCACATCAGCTGTTTCATCAAAGCAGCTACGAAACTTAGCCATAATAGTGCAGCGGCCTTGAAACCAGAGGAAGTAGGAGATAGAGGAGTCATAAATAATGAGACTAACGACCAATTAAAAGTCAGAGTCTATCTTGTTTTCAGTGAAAAACTAACTAGTCGGTGCAGGTGTTGGAAGCCCAGATAAGCATGGAGAAACCCATAAAGAGCATGCGCTGAGAGGAAGACATCCAGCCTTCGTCCCTGGAGACCACCAGGAGACCCCCTGAGTGTCACTGAGCATGCTCTATCTGGGAGGAGTTAATGTAAATGACTTCCTGGAAATAATTTGCATAACCCTGCCTTTTCTTAGAAATTATAATGAATATGTATAATTAATCTGTATAAATATGAGAAATTTGGCTTTAATGGGGCACACATTGGGAGGAGCGATCGATCCCCTGTGTGCCCAGCGCTGCAATAAAGGATCCCTGCTGAATAGTCACCAAGGCTACTGAGTTTTGATTCCGGCTTTCCGAGGCATCACTACGTGCTTCCTCCTCCTCCTTCAAGTGTGCAGTGACACAGAAGGGAAGAGATCCATAGGTATGTTTAATGGTTTCGATGGTGACTACGTTCAAGAGCAGAGCCCTCCAAAGGCACAGCGTGCATGTGCCAAAAGGAGCACCGTGGCGTGAGGCAGAAAAATACGAACGCTGTCGTGCAAAGACAGTTCTTTTTCTTTTGACTGTAGGACAATGGGGTCCTTCTGCTCCCAAATAACCAGGGGAATCCAACCAACGCCCATGGGATCTGCCACTCAATTACGCAGAATACGCCGCAAATGCTCAAGCAGTGGGTTTTAAAGGCATTTTTTGTCTCTAGGTGTCTTTTTGTTGCAAGCAAAACAATTTTGGGTTATACTTCCTATTTAATGGCAATACATTTGGAAGGCTCTTTGGCTGTGACCAGAGACATCCCGAGCTGCTAATTTAGATTTGTTTCTTTTGTTATCCTCTAATTAACTTGCTCTCTTCATAGGCACAGCTTTTCCAAATTAACTCCTTCCAAATCCTTCTTTCTTTTATGTACTCCCTATTAACACTGCTCTTCCACAACTAAAGGCCCATGAAAGAAATGCTGTCCACTGGAGTTCAGCTGCAGCAATCAGGTATTTCATATTGCTGCTCCTCTGAGTGTTGTCAAGTGCTTCCTAACAATGGCCATCAGATACCTTTCTCCACGGAGCACGAAGTGCTGCCCACTCTTCTGCTTTACATTCATGCAGCCCCGTTCTGGCGAGTTATTAGCGATTCAACAAATTGTAAAATAACAGCAATCCCACATTACTGCACCTTCCTTCAGGAATATGCCCTCCCACCTCCCCCCCAGCACTTGCATAAATGCTATCCCCATCAATAACCTAGTAATTAAAGTCACCAGTATTTTGACCCTTCTACAAGTCTCCTTATCTGGGAAAAAAAACCCCAAAACATTTCTTGCTCTACTTTTTCAAACCACCTTGGAAACAGAACAAGAATCATTTGGCCACCCCTTGGTCCTCAACTCCTGAATTAGCTATTACTGTAATGTCAGCAAAAATGGTTTTGTTTTTCTCTGTGGACACAGCATCATTTTCTTTCCCAGTACTGCTTATTCCTTTCCTCATTCTTCCAGTTTATCAATAAGCCATAAACTCCGATTTTGATAATACTAGTAGTAGTTTTGTTGAAGAGTTCTTTTTGTTGGGGGGGGTGTTTGTGTGTGTGAGTCTTGGTTTTGTTTTGGTTTACCTCCAGTAAGAAAAAAAGCCCAAAACAAAACACCCGAGAAATTAAGATGCTAAGGACAAGAAAACAGTGGTAAGCAAATGACTTAGTGTGACAAACAATCAATTACCTACACCGCTCAGCTCCCAGAACATTCCAAGGGTGAAATCCTGCCTCCGTTGAAGTCAATGTGAGCCAGAATTTCAGTCTAGAAATACTGTGACTGAACTCGGTGAGAAACTCCCAGGGAAGGCAGTGTGAGCTTACCTGGGAACTTTGTTCCTCAGGAAAATAAAAGCAGCAGCTCAACACAGTGAAATTCAGCTACAGAACTTTCTGGACCACTTATGCTTTCAAAGGTTAAGCAGAGAGAAGATGAACTTTGAGCTTTCAGCCCTCCAGAGGGACAATACAGTGGTGTTCACATACCCTGGGAAAAACCATCACTTGCATGACTCCACCCACAGCTTTCCCCAGCACCTGACAATGAAGGGCCACATCCTGCTTTGAACCCCAAAGGCACCCCTCGGGATCAACGGCACTGCACACCCCTGCACATCCAGCCTTGTACTCCTACAGCCTTGGCTGCAGCACCTCAACCCCAAAAACTTTGTCTGATGGGAAATGAAAACCCTTTCCCCCTCTCAATATAAATACAAGTCGCCTTAAAAATGCTTTGCTCACTAGTAGGCCAAGGCTTGGTACAGCTGCAGTTGGCTGGACAGGGGTGCGTGTCCATTTTTGCCTACAAAGGGAAGGTGGAACAGTCGTAAAGCACTACTCTGCCATTGCCTGGGCACACAGGGGTGGCCCTGCCTGCCGGTGCCAGCCGTATTTCGAGCGGGCAGGACTCCCAGCCAAATATGTCAAAGCAGCTGTCTATCCGACGTGATCAAAGAGACACGACTCCACTAGTCCAGCCCCAGTTTGGGAAGAAGGCTTTAATATTTAGGCAACACCAGCACCACCACAAATAAGCCTCGGAGGCGGTCAAAAGCCAGTCAGTCAGGGCTGCTTAATCAGGTAGAGATGATTCATTTGAGAAAAGCTGCGCCGTGACCTTTCACGAGCTCCAGAGCACAGGCAGGCTGTCAGGTTTTTATGGAGAAAAGAGGTGTAATCAACTAGTGCTTATGATGACCTTTTAATAAGTAAACGGCTGAGGTAGGCACGCGTTCCGAGCGGAGTAAGGAACTGGATTTGTATGTGTGTGTGTGTGTGTGTCTCTACTGTTTGCCAGGGAAGGTGATGGAATCTGCTCCCGTGCTTGTTTATAGCCCAATGCAGCTCATACACACGCAGGGATGCACATGTGTACGCACACATGCACATACATGTACATACACATACGCACACATATACATACATGCGCACAGGCATGGACACACACCAACGCACATATATACATGCATGTACATACATGTACACACTCGTACACACTGCTCGAACAGCGCCCGGCAGTGCAGGCTTGGCCAAATTCAGAGCTGTTTTACACCCTGTGAAGCGACGAGGGCCGATCGCCCTCGAACCGGGAGACTCCCCACATCCCCCCCAGCCTGAGGCTGTGTCTTAGCGCGGCCGGGAGGGTGCCGGGCAGGACAAGGCTGCTGCGGTCCCTCAAACCGCCGGCCCCGACGGACCCCCTCGCCCCCTTCCGGCAGCGGGGAGGGGGAGGAGAGGGGCTTCCCGCGGGACTCGGGGCCGGGTCGAGCCCGGGGCCCCTCTCCGCCGCGGCGACAGGTGCGGCAGCCCCCGGCTAAAAGCAGCAACCGCGTCAAGCACGACCCGCCGCGCTGCCGGCGGGACACGGGNCCCACTCGGCCGGCCGACCGCCGGCTCTCCAAGGTGGAGACGCTGCGCTTGGCCTCCAGCTACATCTCGCACCTGGCCAACGTGCTGCGGCTGCAGCGCCGGCAAGCCGAAGGCGCGGCCGTCGCCCAGCCCTGCCCGGACCCCTGCCCGGACCCCTGCCCGCAACCCTGCCCACAGCCCTGCCCACAGCCGGGCGCCGCCGCGCCGAGGCCCATCTGCACCTTCTGCCTCAGCGAGCAGCGGAAGCCGGTAAGGGCCGGCCCCCGAGCATCCCTCTGGGGCGGAGGGTGGTTGCGGGTCTGCGGGGTCGGGGCTGCCCTCGGCGTCTCCTAACGTGCGTCCTCTCTCCCTTGTACAGCAGCACCGGGAAGAAGAGAAGCCGCTGCCCGGGCTTTTTTTAAGTGGATGCTGAACGGACCGAGAATCTCGCACAAACCTTGCACTGACAGTGAACCTGCGCCGGGTACCGCCGCCGCACCGTGCGGTATGTTTACACTGAAGTAACGCAGGTCTAAAGGAGTTACTTTTGGAGCCGACGCGCAGTTTCACCCTGTGACGGGTCTACCCAGGGCATTTCGCGAATGAAACCCAACGCTGCAGAGACAGTTGCACCTGGCGCGGCAGCTATTTTAGTGCGAGAAACGTTAAACCTCAGCAGCCGAGCCCCCGATCCCTCCTAAACCTGTGGCGCATGATGAAACTTGAACTTTCCAAACACACGGTGTCTGCTTGTCAGGGGAAGCTGTCACGGACACATCGTGCCGTACGCCTTCGGCCCAGCTTGGGCCGCATGCAGCGCTGCCGCCCACTCCTCCAGCTGCACTCTGATTCTTGGGG